>CM053595.1:165697671-165724699 GCA_028646575.1 Pseudocheirus occidentalis | reverse complement strand
CCTCCTCCTCATGTTGGCCAGTCAATTAATTGCTTGATTTTTTAGCTCTGTGGAACACTGCTCCCAGTGGGGAAAGCTCTGTCCCAAATCGCTAGGGTTTTCACAGCTTCCCAAGCTATTAGGTGGGCACTGCAGCCCCCACCAGCTTTGGCTCACTGAAAGTGCACCCCAGGACCACCACCCAACGCCATGATCTAAATCCAGGCCGCTCAATGCAAGAGCCATTGGCCTTTGATCAATGTCTTTGGCCCCTCTGTGGTCTGCAGGCCAGAAGCTCTGAGGTAGATGGGTTGGGCTGCTTCCTTGCCCTGGGGGCAATTTGGCCATACCACTTTTTTCCCCAAAAATTTAGCTTGAATTCCACTGACTTTTCTCTTAGCCTTATTTCTCCTGGCTTGATAAATGTAGGGATTGCCCCAGGTGCCACCAATCTACTCTCCTTTAGACTCCAGTTGTGGCTCCTCCCTGGGGCTAGGCCACAGTTTTAGGCTGCTACAATGAGCCCCTCCTGCTGAGCTGCCTTCAGTGAGAGATGAGTTTTCTGTATTTTTGTGGGGTTTGGAGCCCTAAAATTTGTTTAGATTTGTATTTTATGGGTATTTAAGGTGGCTGTGTGGAAGCTGCAAAATGTTGATGCTTCTACACCACCATCTTGGGTCCACCCCCACCCTTAATAAATTCTTGAAGAATAGTTTGATTTAGAATAGACAGAGAAGTGATGTGAGGGCATTCCAAGCACAGTGGAGAGCCTGAATAGATCTGTGTGGCTGTAGCCAAAGATGGAAACAGGGAAGGACTAAGAGTAGTTTTAGAAGTGCAGGAGGAGATACTAAAAGATTTTAAATGCCAAAATGATAGTCAATTTATAAATAAATCAATCAATATAAATCTAGTAACTCCTCCTTTTCTACAGAAAATGAGGGACCATTAGATTTATACTAATTGATTTATTTGTAATTTACTATTCATATAATTTATTTTTACATAACATTTATTAAACTTCAATACTCCATAATATTCCTCCATTCCCCTACCCCCATGCCAAATAAGCCATCACCTACAACAACAACTAAAAAAGAATGGGAAAAGAAAAGTTTAGGGAAAAGTTACCACTACATCAACTGCATCCAATGGTATGTATGATATGACTTATAGTCCCAGCCTCTTCAAAGAAGAGTACATATGCTGCAGCAGTACACTTCTTCTTTGGCATCATACATGGTCATGACAACCAGTTAGTCTATAGTTTTGATTTTTTTTTAGTAGTTTAGCTTATTTGTTTCCATTACATTGGAAGTAAGTTTGCATAATAGATTTTATGTCAGAAACATCTGAGTTCGAATGAAAGCTCCAAGAATTGCAAGCTGTGTGACCCAGGAAAAATTGCTTAATCTTTCTGGATTCAGTGTTTTCATCTAGGTTGTCATTTTATGATACTGTGCACATGCACTCATAGTTGAAAGTTCAAGAAGAAAAGAGGACAAGTTCAGAAGAAAAAGCTATACCTCACAATCCCTAGCTTTCTTTCTTCACAGTGGTCATCCTATCTACCTTAGCTAGCCACTTTTCTACATTGTAGACTGAGGGATGAGGGGCAGGCAGGTGTTTAGAAAGTAAAATGTGGTATGATTCACTGAGGTACATTTTTATATATGACTTCTTACATATACTTTTCTAATATTAAAGAAATCTCACTCCCCATGGCACGCAGAGTTTGATTTTGGGCCCATTAAGTGTTGTGTGTTTCTTCCCACTGGAAACTTTGACCCTTCATCATAATGCACAGTGTGGGTCATTAATTTAAAACATGTTTTAGGAGCCATGCACTGCTTTCTCCTCCAAGATGGTGTCTCTGCCTGTGCTCCATAGTACTTTGGTTCCTTCCTTTTTGTTTTTGTTTTTGCTTTTTGGAGGGCAGTTAGTGTTAAATTACTCATCTGAGGTCATACAGCTAATAAGTGTTAAGTGTCTGAGGCTGGATTTGAACTCAGGTCCTCTTGATGCAGGGCTGGTGCCCTATTCACTGTGCCACCTAGCTGCCCCAGTATCTTGGTTTCTAATGACTGACAGTAAACTTACTATATATGTTCCACAATCACTTACCTTTTTATATACTTCTCTCAATGGTGGCGCTTTGTCGTTGTTTATATCTCTCCTTTTTCCTTCTATATAAGCTACTCAGAGTTGGTTTTCCTTTATCTTTTAGTGTCTATAACATTGACTTCCTCCTCTTAGAGTCTGAAAGGACCTTAAAGCTCATCTAGTCCATAGGTGTCATACTACCATGTCTACTACTATGGAATAGGTTGTAACACTCCCAGGTGCTCACAAACCAGATCAAAGTGTAATTGGGAGTTATTTAACAAAATAAGTAAAAATAAATATAAAATAGATAATATTTATATGTGGTCCTCAAAGTCAATATATGCCCCTAGGGATCCTTCTGTATGTTTTAGTGATCCTGTTAGGGTTTAAAATGTTGAGGTTTAGGTCCTGACCAAATGAATTCGACCCAAACCTTTTTTCAGACAAAGAAAAACAAAGTTTATTAAAGATTCTCCATATTTGTTATATTCTTAAGGAGTCTAAGCATTTGTGATCCTTGTATTGAAAAGGAGGACAGACTGAATCTGAGTACCTACATGGAGGCAAAATAGATCTTATATATAGAAAGACTATGGAGGGAACTAGGGGTAGTCAAGTGGTCTCAGGTGACTAGAGGAGGGGGTTAGAGAGGGTCTTGAGGAGGAGTCTAAAGAGGTTCATAATGGGACTGGGGTGACTAGAGGTCTGATTCCAGAAACCCAGACACCGAGATCATAGGAAGCAGCCAGAGGCAATCTGGAGGTAATAGATAAGGGAGAGCTTGGCTAGGTTAAGGCTAACAGATTTGGTCATGAGATAATAGAAAACTTATGACCTCAGGAGAATACCAGATCAAGTGGGAAGATTCTGGGGGAATTCAAGGAGAGGGTTTAGCAGGGCCTATGAACAAATGAAATTCCAATTCTTTTTGGATAAAGGGAAAAAAGGTCTTGACTTGGGTTCATGCTCCATCATTTCCCCCTCAAACAGATGGGACTCAATTTATTTTGGCGTTAAGAGCAAAGGCCTCAACTTGGACTTGTACCCCATCTTCCCATTTCATTTGAACTTGATATCATTAATCTACAAAAAACCACTATTTCACAGAGCAATAAATTTAGACCCAGAGAGACTGAAGTTGACTTGTCTCATGATCAGGCAGTTAAGAAACATGAGAGACAAGCTTCTAAACAAGATTTTCTGATTCTAAATAGAGAAATATTTTCTTTATAAGAAGGAAAAGGATCATATTATCTTAGAAAAAATGTAATACTGGGGAAAAAAAGATGTGAGGAGTTAGGTCAGCTGGAGGGCTAAGTGAATATATCTGCCTTCCTCACAGACTAATATATATCGTTAGGTAAGTTACATCTTTTGGTTGGTGTGTGCCCAACTCAGTGAAGATAAAAGGCGAGAAAGGAAGATGGAATGAAATGGGGATTGGGTAAGGCCTACTGAGAGCTATTTAATTATCTATATCCATATGGACTGCCCTTTCTATGGTTTCAGTGCCTACACTTGGCTACTAGACCCCCTGTAACCCTAGTCTCTGCTTTTCTTAAAGTTCTTAACTTTCCCATCATACCGGGATGATCAAATTCTCATAGTGACATTAGAGTACAAAAAGTCTCTAAATGCAGAAGGTCAAAAGATGTAAAACTGAAAGATCTAGCCCTTCATTTTATGCATGAAGAGACTGGCATAGTCAACAAGAAAGGAACATTTATAAGTATTTACTATAAACCAGGTAAAGCCCTATGAGGTGGGGCTGAAAAGAAAGGCACAAAATAATTTGCCTGTGTTAATTGACTTAGTAGTGTGAAGAGCCAGCATTCAAACACATGTTTTCTCTATCTAAATCCTTTCTTTTTTCCATTATGCTTAATTGCGAAATGGATAGCAATGGTCAGAGTAAGTCTTTGAGAAAGATAAAGTTGGCCTGAGACTTGAAAGGTGAATAGGATTATTAAGGACAACAGAAAGCTGAGATAAGCAGTGTGGTGGAAAGAAGAGTAGAATTATATCTGAAAAATTTAGGTTAAAATGAATTATCTCCTTGAGCAATTCACTTCTCTTTTCTGGGCCTCAGCTTCCTCTTACATAAAATAAAAAGTTGGGACTTGATGGTCTCTAAGTTCCTTTCCAGTGCTATAATCCCTGTTTTGTTCTCATGTTTTGTTAATGCACCTTCTCCTTTTACCCTACAAATGAAATCTTTTTTTTTAAGAGAGGCAATTCTACTTTAGAAACAAATAGAATGTTCTCAGAGCTGACATTCTTCACAGGAGGAGCCTCTTGGGAGAAAACATGCATTTGATTAAAACTGCTCTTTCCAGAAAATGATGTCTGTTAGAGTTTGCTGGGTAAACATGTCCTTGCTTTGGCCCCACATCTGCTGCCTTGGTCACATATCCTATGTAGCATAATTTAGGACTATTTCAACCAAATGCCACTTCCCACATTCCCACTAGTCCCAGGTTTTTATCTTGAAGTTTCATTTCCCAAGCTCTCTGTGACAGGTCCTCTTGCTTTCCATAGTGGCCCAAAGCCAGATCTGAGCCTGCAAGTCACAACAATGCAACTAATGTAATTAAATTGTTATAGTCATTTAAATATATTTAAAGGGGGAGATCACAATTAACCTGGACAAGGAAAATATGTAATTGGGAGTCATGTTTCAAGTCATGGACCTATGTGATACAGATGTTATTATTGGGTTTTACTATGGAAAGAGAACTGGAGCATGAACTTTGACACAGGATTCTAATTGTGTCAGAGTATTCAGAGGCCAGAGACCAGCAAACCAGGATTTGACTACCATTTCATCCCTATAACCTATATATATATATATATATAAAACAGAAAATCTGGAAAGATATATAATTACATGCAGGAATTGCCATCTAGTAAATGTTTTGTCTACATTTTATCACCTTCCCAAGATATAGGCATTGCTTGTCATATAAATCTTGCCCATTTACAAAGGATAAAATTTTCTCATCTAAGTTGAATAAACTTCATGTTTTCAGACTCTATCTTGACCAAAGAATTGCTATTATTGAATCTTGTGCAAATGAAATCCTATGTGAAGTCAAGGTCCCTTTCCTCAAGAGGAAAGAGGATTAGAGTGAGGAACACAAGGGTTGGCACCCCCTCGCCATAGAAACTCAAGCTGTACCTGTTGATTGAACCATAACAACTACAGTGTGAGGCAAGTAGGAGAGACATTTTAAAAAATGCAAGGGAAAGCTGAAGATGCCAGAATCCAAGGGAAGCAAATTGTGGTAGAGTAAGAACAACTAGAATTATTGAGTCAGAGGAGAATCTCTACCCTCTACGTTTCTTGAGATTGAAACTGACCAGAAATTAATTATGATGGGAGTATAACAATGACAACAACAAATAGTAATTAAAGAGATGGAATTGGAGTCAATTGAAGACTTGACACAGACTCTTGGGCAGGTCACTTCCCTTCTCTGTGTTTCCTCATCTCTAAGATGGAAATAATTATAGCATCTATCTCTCAAGGTTGTAATAAGGGCAAAATAAGAAAATATTCATAAAGTACATTGCAAACCTTAAGGCTTTACATAGATGCTAGCATTATTAATGACAATTATGATGATAGTATTGTTTATATTTCACATTAGGGTTGACTAAACACTTTGCATAACAGAAATCCAGGAAGGTTGAGGCTATTAATATCACCGCATTATAGAAGTAGAAACAGATAATCAAAGAAAATAAATGACTTGCTCCAGGGTTAAAAAGATAGTAAGTTTCTCAGGTGTGATTTGAATCTAGGTTTTCAAGACTCTCAACTCCACCATTCAGGTCCCAATGCCATCAGGCCATATTGTTAAAGCTAGAGCTATGTTATTGTCCCCAAACAATGGGGGGAGGTCCCTGACTCCTTCAATCCTCCTGGGCAGGGGGGGGGGGGGGAAAGCACCTTTTGCGATCAGGGATTATGGGATATATCTGAAGGAGGTTTATCAGGATGTGGGTGCCTTTTGAATTATGGAGAGAGAATGGTCTTCATGACTATTCTAGGACAGAGGTGGAATTACCAAAGTGCCAAGGTTAATTTCACCAACCAGAGAAGGAACAACTGGGAAGTCATAGCATCACAAGTTGGGAGAGGGATAGCCTGGCACAGTGGAAATAGTGATGTACTTCAGCATAGCCATGTGACTTCACTTTCAATTTCTTAATGTGTAAAATAGGATCATAGTGGTACCTACCTCATAGACTTGTGAAGATAAAATGGGATAGTGTATGAAAAATGCTTCAAAAACATTGAAGTTCTAGAAAAGTCAGATAAGATAAGCCTTTATTTACTTCTGTATTTTTAATCATCCCATAAATCACAAATTTCCTTTGCTTCCTGCCAGAAAAATCTGACATAATAATATGCAAAATAATACAACTTAGGACTGAAAGGGTTCCTCCTTCAAAAATAAAGTTTAGTTCATCTCTCTGCCTTAAGAAAGATCACTTTTTATTATCTGCATATTATGGCTTGAAGAATTGAGGCACAGAGAAGATAAGTGAACAAAAAAAGTAGTAACTCAAATATATCTAACACTCTAAAAAGTACAAGGTGTTTTTCCTCACAATAACCTTGTGATGGAGATTACCACAAGGATTATTTAGTTATATATCTCTTTGTTTGTTTACCTATCTTTTTTATTTTTATACATTATCTACTATGTGGCAAGCCTTATAACAAGTATTTTACAAATATCTCATTTGATCATAAAAACAACCCTGGGAACTATTTTATTCCCATTTTACAGGTGAGGAAACTGAGGAATGTAGAGGTTAAGTTAAGTGACTTGCCCAGAGTCACATAGTTAATAAGTATCTAAGGCCAGATACTAATTTAGGTCTTCCTCACTCCAGGTCCAATGAACCACTTAGATGTCTATAAATGAGTAAAACAAGACTTGAAGGATAAAGATTACTGATTATTGAGGAGATTCTGGGATAGGCGGGAATAACCTACTGATCTTTTGACTCATTCATTGCAACATGCCACCTGATATTTGAGATCATCCATTACCAACCCAAACCAATAATTTACTTCTATGTTCTCATCTATATGGTTGGCATTCAAACTCCTTTGCTCATACTTCTTCTTGTTTCTTATGCTTATAGCTGGAGAATGTTTCAAACATCACAAATACTCTTCACTATGTAATAGACTGCAGATACTCTCCCACTATCCTTGGTACATTGCAGCTACTCAGCAAATATTAAGCCTCAACAACAACATACTATTAGACTAGCCTTGCCAGGAAATTGATGTCATATCTGTAGCTCATCCAAAAAGATGAACTCACATGAACTTCAGCTGGGATGGGCTTTGGGGAGAGAAGTGAGAGGACAGATTAACATTTTTGCTGGATGAATACTAGAGTACCTCTGAAGGCTCCCAAATAATTATGACAGGATTAGAACAAATCAGAAGGGAGTGGCCTGGTGGTATTGTCCATGAAGATACATGTCCAAAAGCAAATGGGACTTAGCAGTATCCAGAACCATGAGTTTCTCAGGCCCTTTTAGCACCATTTTAAACTCTAACCATGACCTGCTTGAGAAAGTGCTAATGTCAAAGAGGATAACTGTGAGAATCTTAGGGGAAACATGCCCAGAACTGGCCTTTATCAATATTTACCTTTTCCTCTGGTTAAAAAAAAACCATTATAAGGAATAGAATATGGTATGTAAGAATACATCCAACACTGGTCTGGTAGTCTGAGACTGTGAAACAAAATGTAAATGAGGTCCGGGGAAGAACATTATTTTTCAACCATTATGTGATAGTTGATCTTGAATTGGGAGTCATGCTCCTGATTTATGCTTTGGGAGTTTAAACAAAACAAAGATTTGGTGCAATGGACAGCATTCTGGGTCTGGAATCAGGAAGACCTGAGTTCAAATCCAACTTGCTAGTTATAAGACCTTGGGCAAATCATTTACCTCTGAGTGACTTTGTTTCTCAATTAAAAACAATGGGACAATAATAGCACCTACTTCCTAGTTTGTTACTAGGATCAAATGGTATAATATTTGCAAAGTGCTTAGCACAGTGCCTGGCACATTGTAGGGAATTAACAAATGCTTATTCTCTTCCTTTTCCTCCCTCTTTTGACATGAAAGCCCATCAAATATTGATAGATAGCTATTGTCTTACCCCCTCCTAATTTTTCTCCATTGTACTAAGCAACATACCCAAGGTCCTGAACCAATAGCATGGATCTAAGAGATTTTTACAATTCTGGTTGCTCTCTGTGTCCGATAAGTGGTAGAATTAAAGCCTGATTTCAGGTCTCACATCTATAAGCCCAATACTCTTTTTACTAGACCACTTTGAGACACACTTTGTAGTATGAAAGTCGGAAAATAGATATATCACCATGCTGCTGGTGAGTACAGAATACAGCCCACCTATTGGTTATGAGCACAACACACTGGCTAACCATTTGCATGTTCTCTCCCTGTTAGATTATAAGCTTCTTGTGGACAGGGACTGTCCTTTAACTTTTTTTGGTATCTTCATCACTTAGCATAGTGCCTAACACACAATAGGTGCTTAATAAGTTTTTATTGATTAATCAATCTGCTCTATATGCATCTTGTTTATACTGGTTGTATTTAAAACAATTTTCTAGCTGTCTCATTTAGTATAGTGTATGAAGCATAGTAAGAGAGAGCTTGACAAATACTTGTTGATTGATTTGTTGATATGTATCTTCCCAGTCACTTCTACATCATGCCATCTACATTATAGCCATAACTCTGATCCTTCTCCCATTGGAAATCTGGAATAAGCCTGAGATGCCAGATTCTGATTGTTGAGTTTTTTCCCTTACTTTTTCTTGAACCCAGTTCTCTACTTTACTGGAGTCAATAGATATGAGTCAAAGAATAAATTACAATGTCTTGCCCATAATTCAGTATAGATGAAATTTTTATCAGGTTTAGAAACCCTATATAATTTAGCTGAGTATTTTGATAGTTGCTATAACCAGGGAAAAAAGAATCATGTCTTTATGGCTAACCTTCTGGTAATGAGACTCTCCAGTCTTAGTTGGGCTGATGCTAAGATGATGAAATTCATCAATGAAACCTTATGCAGCATGGTAGGACCTACCACAGCTTGTGCTCCCCAGTATAGACATCAAAGTCACCTGACCTTAGAGAAGAGCTTTAGTGGAAGCTTTGCACATAGTAGCTCCTGACAAAAAACAAAAATGATAATTGAGTAAAAGAATAAATAAATGAATGAATTGTTAATTTGTAATGATAAACCACGTGAACAGTAAACTTGAATGTACCTTTATTTCTGAGCCAAGAATTTTAACTGAAGATGAATAAAACTCTCCAAACCAAGTAGAGGAGTACATGAGTCAGTACTCATACAGTAACGATGTGTAGTCTTGACAGTGAGAGTAAGAGGCAGAAAGTAGAATTATTGGAACAGCAAATAGAAAACACAGCAGATGTGATTTGGGAAAGATCTTTATGGCTGAGTCTGTTGCAAAGGAATTACTCTATGTGTAATACAAGGAGTATAAACTCCTTAGCTTGTATTTCTATAATCTATTCTATTTAGGCTTACTTCCTATGACTCCTACTCATATACTTTATACTCCAGGACTATTATGGTTTCCCCAAACATCCTATTTTTTCTTTCCTTTATACATTTCATTTGCTAATATTCTTGTCTACATCTAATTCTATAGAAATATATAATCACTTCAAGGTGAAGCTCAAATGTCCTCTTTTTCATTAAGTCTTCCTGATTGTCTTCTCTAACTCTCCCCCAGCAGAAATTAATATGTGTCTATCTCGAAGTCTCATAAGAATTCTTTTCTACTTCTCTTGTATATCCATCATGCTATGTTTTGTATTAGTGATATCTATGTACATATCAGCTTCTATACACATCAGAAATTCTTTTAGGGCAGAACTTATGTTATATTCTTTTTTGTATTCCCACCTTGCTTAGCATGATGCTTTCCATGTAGTGGATGCCTAATACTATTTGTTGAATGCAGTATTCACTAACGGAAACAGAAGAATATCTATATTTGTGCTAAGCATTTGGGCCAAGCCAGCTGAATATTTCCCAAAAGTATTTCTGAGAGCCACGAGACACCTGGAAATCTGTCAGAAAATTAAGCTAGTAATTGCTTGACTGACATTTATTTCTCTCTCCAAAATTTTCCCTGATTTTTGATTTACCAAAGTTTTGGGAGTTTTTTAATGGATTTTTTTCTTTCCCCATCAACCTACTTAATTCATGTACTTCATCTGAAAATGATGAATGCCATCTTCATCTAGTTATTCTCTCCTCTCTGGCCTTTTGTACCACTACTCTCTCTTGGTTTTCTTCCTACCATTCTACCCACTCCGTCATCGTCTCCTTTCTTAATTCATTCTCCATACCATGTCCTTTTAATTGTGTAGGCCCCAAGAATCTCTGCTAAGTCCCTTTCTCTTCTGTCTCTATAGTCTCTCTTGGTGACTTTATTGACTTTCATATGTTGAACCATCATCTCAATGTAGATGACTCCTAGACTGTCACCAGACTTGAATTTGAGCATCAATAACATGTTATCATCTTTGTTCAGACATTTCCAATTGGATTTTCCAAAGATGTATTAAACTCACAAAGTCTAAAACAGAATTTATTTTTCCTGAAAAAATTTACACTTCTCAGAAACTTCTCTATTTCTTCCTATGGCATTATTATTTTAATCCATCAATATACTTTTATTAAGCTCCTACTATGTGCTAGACACTGTTTCAAGTGCTGGAGATACAAAAGGAAACAAAACACTGTCCCTGCTCTTAAGGACTTTACTATGTAGTGGGGCAAACGTCATGCAAAGAAAGATATACAAAACAAGGGTTTTTTTTTTACAAGATAACCAATGAATAATCAATAGAGGGAAGACATTAGAATTAAGAGGATTTGGGAAAAACATAATGTAGAATATAGGATGTTATTTGAGATTTAAAGGAAACCAGGTAGGTCAGTTATTAGAGGGGACCAGGGACAGCACTTCAGGCATGGAGAATGGTCAGTGAGAATGCTCAGAATTGAGAGATGGTGTTCATGGAACAACCAGGAGGCCAGGTCACAGAGTACATGACAGGGAGTGAAATATAAGAAGACTGGAAAGGAAAGAAAGGGACTAGGTTATGAAGGTATTTGAATACCAAATAAAGCATTTTGTATTTGTTCCTGAAGCAACAAGTTGCTACTAGAATTTATTGAGTGGGGAATGACATAATTGAATGTAATCTTTAGGAAAACCATGTTAGTGAGAGAATGTAGAATGGATTGGACTGCGCAGAGACTTGAGGCAGACAACCCACCAGCAGTAATAATGCAAAAATCAAGGCACAAGGTGTTGAGAGCCTATACTAGAAAAGTGACAGTGTCAAAGGAGAGAAGAGGATATATTTGAGAAATATTACACAGAAGAAATCAATAGACCTTGGCAATAGTTTGGATGTGGGATGTAAGAGACAGTGATGAATACAGGAATGATTTTTGGTTGAGAGCCTGAGGAACTGAGAGGTCACCTTGCCCTCTATAGTAATTGGGAAAGTAAAAGAAAAAATTCAGGAAAAATTATGAGGTTTTGTTTTGTTTTGTTTTTATATTGTGTTGTCTATTAGACATCCAATTCAAGATGTCCAAAAGGAAATTGGAGATGAGAGAATGGAGGTCAGCAAAGAAATTGCGGCAGGAAAGGTAGATTTGAGAATCATCAGTATAACATTGGTAAATTAAATAAATGGGAGTAATGAGATTACCAAGCAAAGTAGTAGAGAGGGAGAAGAAAAGAGAACCCAGGACAGAAGCCTAAGGGATATCTATGGTTAGGGGACATGATCTGGAGGAAGACCCAGCAAAGGAAACAAAGAAGGAGCAGTCAGATGTGTAGGAGGAAAATGAGGATAGAGTAGTATCCCAAAAACCTAGAAAAAAATATGAAAGAAGAAAGAATATTCAACAGTATCAAAGGTTGCAAAGAGATCAAAGAGAATAAGGATAGAGGAAAAAGCATTGGATTTGGCAACTGAGATCATCAGTAACTTTGGAGAGAGAAATTTTGGTGAAATAATAAGGTCAGAAGTCAGATTATAAGGGGTTAAGAAGAGAGTGAAAAGAGAAAAAGTGGAGAAAGTTGTTGTAAATGGCCTTTTAAAAGAGTTTAGCTACAAAAGGAAGAAGATATAGAGAATCATAAGCAGAGATTGGAGGATCCAGTGAGAATTTTTTCAGGATAAGAGAGACATGGGCATGGTTGTAGATTGTAGGAAATAAGCCAGTAGAGAGGGAGAGATTGAAAATAAGTGAAGAAATGGAGGTATCAGAGGGAAAAATCTACTGGATGAGATGGGATAGGTAAGGATAAGTTGAACAAGTTGAGTGATTAGCCTTGGTTTGGAACATGGCCAATTCACAAGACTCAGGGGTGAAGGTGAAAAAAGTGGCAGAAGGGATATAAGTAATAAGAAATGAGGAAGAGGGAGGAGAGGGACTCCCCATAGAATAGACTTATTTTTTTTTCTGTAAAATAGGAGGCAAAGTTCTCATCTGAGAGAGTGAGGGGAGAAAGATTTCAAGATGGATGAAAAGATTTCAAATGGCTACTATTGAAAGGTAGATAATAAGTTGATAAGAGAGGTGTAGTAGGATTTCTTACTAACAGTGAGGTCCCAATTATCATGTAACATGAATGTGTAGTGGTATCTGTCAGAACGGCTGTGTGTTTTTCTCTACCTTATTCAGCAACATATGCATAGGGCTAAAGGCAAAGAATAGTGAAAATAAATTGAGGATTAGGTTTGACCATGCATAAGTGTAATGGTAATGGGAATTTGAAGATGTTCCCTTCTTTGAAAATAAACTTTGTCCCTTAATTGGTTGAATGTAGTCACATAGAGCCTGTACTGGGAGGAATTTGCTGAAGGGTGGAACAGAGCCCACAGGAAGCAGGGAGTCAAAACAGCTAGATGGTCGGAGGAGAGAGGATGGCAGACAAGCAGAAAGTTAGGCTTGTAAGTAAATGCTGGTTTGTTGGAAGGCTAAAGGATGCTGTGGTTCTCTGTGCTGTGGTGGGTTATTAACTTCTCCCACACCAAAATCAAGTCAAATTAGCCTTTTATGATGGAATTGGTTTACTGGTTTTAGGATTCAGTTTTCTGGTGTCTGAATAAAACCTTTACTTCTGTATGGAGAGTCTGTTATATTTTATGATTAAGCACCATGCAGACGTATTTATAGTGATCATGAGCACTGTGAATGTTGCATTGGAGCTATAATAGGTGACAATAAAATAAGAAATTAAAGAGAAGAGTACAATGTAGAGCTGAATTGGTTCACCAAGGAGTCAAGAAGAGACAGTTAGTAAAGTAGGAGAAATATCCTGAAATAGAATTGAGGGAACAAAATATTGGAGGTTACGGTGTAGATAAAGTAAGGTTATGGAAAGGAGAGCAGAGGAAGAGATGAAAATCCAATAGATTATGGTCAGAAAAAAAGAGATTTCAGAATTCTTGAATATAGAGTTAGTACATTTGTAAGTGATGGCAAGATAAAAACATATGTCCTTCTTGGTGTGTCCCAGAGGTTGGATGAAAGAGTAGCTCATGGTCGGGTAGTGTGCTGATGAACTGAAAGGTTAAGATATTTGTAGGAGAATCAATATATATGTTGAAGTTCCCAAGTATGGCGATAGGTGTTAAGAAAGAGAGAAAGATTGTACGTCAGGTATTGAACTCACTGACCAAAGAAGAGAAGTGACCTGGCAGTCTAAAGACAACAGCTACCAGGTTCTTGATCTGTGGTAGATAGACTTTAAAGAAGAAGAGATTATTAAGCAATGGGTGAGAGTGGAGAACCTGGAATTTGCAATGGGGAGCAAAGCGTCTTCCAACTGTAACCATCTCAATGACCAAGTCAAAGAGAATGAGGGAAGGTACCTCTTTCTTGCTTATCCCATATATCCAATTAGATGTCAAATCTTGTTACTTTGATGAGGGGAAAATATATATAAAACACTCTAGGTTCAGAATCAAATGTGTTATGTTTAGTTTTTGGTGCTGCATATAAAAAAAATGGTTTCCATATGTGTTGGTGTCAATAGTAGAGCAACCAGTGTGGCTAAGGAATTCAGGATCATGCCAGATGAGTGAAATGAAGGAACTAGAGATGTGCAACCAGAAGAATTAAACTGGGGCGGGGGACTATTAACATTGATTTCTAATACAAAGAAGAAGCTTTGCATGTGAATTTAAACCAGTCCTATAGAGGAACTAAGCTAAATTTGAGCCTAATTCTCTCTCTGTGCTCCACCCCACGGCTGATAGGATAAATAGGGAGATTTATACCCCCAAGGTATTGGGAGAAATAGTTGTACTTTTTCTCTAGCTGTATCTTTAAGGTGAATGCCCCTTGTAAAATCTAATCCAACATTAAGTGGTTAAATGGAACTAAGGTACTAGACATTAGTAAGCTGTAATTGAGGTGTTAGGCCTCTAAGGGTGCTATAGCATATAGCATACAGGCCCATTCATTTTTTTTCTTTGAGAGCACTAATTGCTAAAAAGTTGTTTCTTCATCTTCTACTATTGTTTTAAGTTTTGCCTTCTGGGTCCAAGTAGGACAAATCTAACCCTTTTTCTATATAGCATACCTTAAAATATTAGAAATCAATGTTAATAGTCCCCTGCCCCAGTTTAATTCTTCTAGATGAACATCTCTAGTTCCTTCATTTCACTCATCTGGCATGATCCTGAATTCCTTAGCCACACTGGTTGCTCTACTATTGACACCAACACATATGGAAACCATTTTTTTATATGCAGCACCAAAAACTAAACATAACACATTTGATTCTGAACCTAGAGTGTTTTATATATATTTTCCCCTCATCAGCCCCGAGTTCAAATTCTGTCTCCACCAACTTTGACCTGTGTAATCTGGTACAAGTCATCTTACTTCTCTGGGCCTCAATATTCTTATTTTCTAGATTAGATTAAGGTTCACTAAACCAAGGCCAAGGGCCACATTCAATTCAGTTCCTTGAGAAAAGAACAGTTTTTTTACATTTTAAAATTTAAAATGTGGGGGGTTTTGTATTTTAAAATTTATGAAAATATATTCTTAGATATCATGTTGGAGTTGGCTATCTGTCTAATTTGCTGACCCCTGAACTAACTCAATGATCTATGAACTCCATTCCAGCTCTAGGTTTATGATCCTATGAATGACTAAAGCATATCCACATATTCACATATATACACATATGTATACATGCATATATAGACATATGTACATATGCTTATAGATTTGAATTAATGCTGATTCTTTACATTATCCTACTTGTATTTGAATGAGTAAATGAGTATATATGTATATGTTATAACTCATAATGAGGAGCAACAGCAACTACTAATTAAATGCATAGATAAATGAAATTATCTCATTCAGTAAATCAAAGTAATAATAGCTGCATTTATATAGCTCTTTGAGGTACTCAAGATGTTGTATCAACCTTATGTTATTTGATCTTCATTTCATTACAAACAACATTATTGACCTAATCTTTGAATACTTGAGTGGAAAAAAATGATATTCTATTTTCCAGTCAGTGTTGAACACCAATATTATCCCCCAACATAATCTCATGTGTTCAATGACCAGTGAAAAACAAAACACAAGAGTATCTCCCCTTTATCCTTGACCAGGTTAATTCAAAAATGTTTAATTATGATATCAAATACGTCTTTGCATATTCTTTGTGGATTGGAAGTTTTATACATTCCCTCTGGTATATGGTAGGAGTTATGAGTATTATAAAGACATTTGGGTTAATGTCAAATAGCAGCTGTAACTGGCATAAGTACATAATGGCTGGGAGGGGGGAATTAATGGTTGCAAGACAAGATGAAAACAGAAGACGAAGGAGTTCTTGTCAGAAAATTATTTATGACACTGAAGCACACCTAGAAGATGAGGCAATGATTGCAGAAGTGAAGAATCAACCTTTTTAAAACTACAAAGGAACTGAGCCAAATATAATACCAATTAAAATGGAGAAAAAGAAATTGAGGGCATTTGAAGGCATCCTTTTATGCTGATTATGTCAGTGTCATCAACATCCTACGACGAAGAGAAGATTGATTTGAGAAGGATGTGCTGGGTCAGGAAGAGGATAAGTAAGTGAATTTTCTCAGCTTTAATGGCAAGCAATTGTCTCAGAGAGTGAGAAGTCCTGTACTGAAAAACAACCCCTGAGGTTTATAGTAAGGATGCATACAGTGAAGTTTCCATTCCTTCACTACCCCCAGAGTCTAATGATTTTTTTAACAAAATTGGGTACTTAGTAGTGATTCATGCTAAAGGACAGAAATGTAGTTCCTGGCCAAGGATATATAATTTGAGAAAGAATGCTTGTAAGTAGAAACCTGAAACAGGTTTCTGGAAATGGGTATGTTTCAAAATGAGTCAAACAAGAGTGGATCATTTCCTTTCAATTAAACAAAAATCAGGCTTATGCATTTTAGTGGGATGCTAGTTTCTCCAAAACCAAATGAATAGGTTGATGGGATCCTAGACATCTAAAGAACAGAAATGGAGTCAGTAAATAGAAGACTATGATTTCTTTTTTTTCTGGTTTTTTTTCAGCTTTTCCTGGATTTTGTCAGTGCAAAGCTACCCCAAATTAAAAACATCCTTTGGGAAGTGTTTCTTTACATGTTTATCTCTGGAATTACCTCTCTCCCTGAGGTTTTTCTACAACATTATAGAGTGGTTCTCTGATCATCTTCCAGCAAATGGCGGATAGAATGGTCTCAATAATAGTAGGATAACATAAGGTTGAATAAACACTTCTTGGTAGTTAAGTACTCACTCATTTAAGGTGAACAAATAGTTGCCAGACAATAAAATCACATCCAGAAAGAACCAAAAACTTAACACTCTTCGTTATTTTGGGGGGACTGCTATAATAATCAATACCTACTCCATCAATATGTAGATAGACAAGAAGTCAATGTGTCACAGTGCAATACGTGTCAGATTGTGAAACAGAAAAGCCTGAGCTTTTATTTATTTGTGTACACATGCATATGTATATATGCATACGTGTGTATGCATATATACACATACATGTGTGTATGCATGTGGATATATGTACACTTATATACATGAGTGTGTGTCAGGTTGGATTTACACATATTTCACATGAAACTGTGTTCACGCTGATATAGGTATACCCTCCAACTTCGTAAATAAGAATGAACTCTGGGTTTCCTATCCTAGGCTTCTCCCATATCAATCTTCCCTTAAGTCCTCTGAAGTTCATGCACTAACAGTGTTAGGTGTCTCCTTCCAGATCTCTAGACTTTGGATAATGAGGATCTTAGATTTACAAAGGGAAGAGACCTTATAGGTTATCGTTTTTTAAGTATATTGACATTTTAGTATAATACTGTGATTTTTGTAGAGGAGAAATCAAGGCCCAGAAATATGGTGCTATTTTCCCATAATGATGTGAGCCAATGCTATCTGTCTTCAAATCCCTCAACAATTATTAAAGTTGTTTAACAATTATTAAAATTAATAAAATTGTTAAATAAAGCCTGTTAACGCTATGCACTTTGCTAGATGCTAAAGCTACAAATATAGTAAATGAAATGATATCTATTCACATATGGGTTGTCAATCAGTTATTCCTTATTCTAAAAATGTAACATTTTTATCTCCTTTTTTGGTCACACATCTTTCTGAAGATATTGTTTGCCACGATTCTCCTCTATAAATCTTCACTGGTTATCATTATAGTTTTCTCAAATTGATTGTGTACTCTTTAGTGATCCCAAATTCATTTCTTCAGGGTCTAAAAGTGTTCCATGATTCCTAGCTATATATCAATAGAAGAACGTTGGTGTTAAAAAAAAAAAACAGAGAAAGATATGCATGTGTTACAAAGAGAAGCTTAAGGTCATTAAAATTGCATCATGGTTTTCCAAAGTTCTAGGCAAGCTGTAACTCCCATCTTTGTTTCATTTTTACTTATTTATTCAGCATATCAGGGGTTGTGTTTTTATTAACTAAATGTGATGACTAGACTCACAAGTGAAGAGAATAGCTTGTAATAAAAATCTTGACAGATCTTTTCTCTTTTTATCTATTGTCCTCTAAGCTTGACCTTAAAATGCTCCAAGCAGGATATAACTTAATTGACTCTCTTAGCACTCTTTCTGTAAAATTTTATCTCCCTCCAGTGCTTCAGGATATTTTATTAGGCAATAATGTTCACAATCTGCCACCATACTTTTCTATGAGTTTATTTTATACAAATTTATCTTCTAAACTGATCTTACCCGTAGCTACCAAATATCAATATTTGAATGAAATAGTTTTTCTGATTTTGCTCTCTTTATTGTATTGTTAATATACATTAGTGAAACTTTCAAGGGAATGTCAATGACATGTTGATGTATCTTTTATTTATTTCCTATCAGCAATTGGTTTAAAGGTATCAGGTCAGAGTTACCTCACTTGTGAACCATAGTTTTTTCTAAAATTTATTCTTTTTCTAACTTAGTGTTGATGTCCATGTTTGCTCTAATAGGTTGATAGTAACACTGTAGAGAGACAGCTAATTTGGAAATGACTCCCATATTGGTAACCCATAATTTCCTTTCTCTTAAAATACAATTGACTTTAATTTGGGGATGTTATATAGTGCTTACCATACACAACATTTCCCTATTTTCTTCTTAAATAACATGGTTATTAAATACAGTGGTGAGGTTTCTATCTGCAAGTTTTTGGATGCAATGGAAAGTTATTTTATTGGCATTTAAAACTCTTAACCATTTGACTGTAGGGTGGCTAGGTGGCACAGTGAATAGAGCACCAGCCCTGGAGTCAGGAGGACCTGAGTTCAAATCCAGCCTCAGATACTTGACACACTTACTAGCTGTGTGACTTTGGGCAAGTCACTTAACCCCAACTGCCCTCCAAAAAGTAAAAAAAATGTTGACTGTATCCTACCATACAGCATGTTTATGCTATCCCCCATCCACACACACTATGATTCAGCTACTTTGGTCTACTTATAATCCCTTAAACATAATACACTATGTCAAATCAACATGCCTTTGCATTGTCTTCCATGCCTGGAATGCTTTAACCATTGACCTTCACCTCTTAGTTTCACTTGCTTTGTTCACAACTCAACTCAAATCCTACCTTCTCTTTGAGGCTTTTCCTGGCCTCACCAACTACTAACTCCTTCCCCCTTAGATTTGCTTCATAGTCACTGCATGTAACTGACATATACCCAGTTATTTATATATTGCTTCTCTTATTAGAATATGAATTTTTTTTGAGAACAATGACTGTAGTTTCCACACCCTCCCCCTCCCCCCACACACCCCTTCTTTATATTCCCAACATTTAACATAGATTATGGAACATGTTTATTGACTGACAACCATTTTTTCAAATATATTTTGTTCATATTTAATTAATAGAATGTAAGGCATTGCCTTCATATTTAATTTTATTCTAAATTTCCTCTGAGAGTGGAATGATGAAGATTCAGAAAAAGTGAGATTAGCAAAAATGATTTCTCATTATCCCAATACACACAAGAAAAGAATTTTCTTTCCCTTCCTCGTCAAGTGTCTCAGAAGCATGTATTCCAAATAAGCACAAAGTCTTCTGATCTGCACGCTGAAGTTCCTAATATTGTTTTCCTTTCTTCCTTCTATTACCTTTGGGAAGTTTTTTTTTAATTGTCTCCTGCACAATAGGCCATGAATGATGAATGCCATGGGTCTTAATATCGCTCAGGTGTAGCTGTGGCTGTCAGAGATCACTGCTAAAGAGATGATCACCATACTTTAACAGAGATGAATTGAGATTTCAAGGAGAAAGAATCTTGAATCTGAGCATGGAAGCTTCTGTGACCTCCCATTGGAATGATGAGCTAGAAGAGGATAATGATTTCTTTTTACCATTATCTTCATGTTTATATATATATATATATATATATATATATATATATATATATAAAACCGTTATATATATAATCCTATGACGGCTTTGCAGACTCACCACACAACACACATACATTTATTCTTACACACTTCCTTTAATTTTTTTTTTCTAAGAGGTGGGGGTATGGGAGTTTTAGGACTTTCCTTCTGCTATCCCAAAGATCTCTGACAGCAAGCAGGAAGGAGGCTTAGGTGATAATTGGAGGCAGATGGCACCATATAGAAACATTTGGCTTATTTCTGTTCATATTTTCACCAAGTTCAATAAACTACATTAAAAAAAGGATTCTCAGTTTCTGAATCTATAGATATAATGAACCATGACAAAGACAAGAAAACTCAGAGAGAAGGTGTAAGAACTCAGAAACTAAATAGAAAACTGACTTTGTATTTTAATATTATGAGCAACATACCATTTTAGCCCCTAGATTAACTCCAGACCTACCCAGAACTGCAGCTTGAATCCATACTATCCATAGAGGCAGGCAAAAGTATGACTCTGCAGACAGAGCACCCTCTGACGGTCATACAGGATATAGAAACCTTTTAGGAATACTATCCTACATGTGTCAGAGAGACTATAGAAGACTTCTGTGTAGGCAATTCAAACGGAGCACCACCTGGTGGACAATTCAGGCATTATACTGCCTTCATTAACAATATCATGACAATGATTTTATGGAAGTTTAAGGAAGGTAAAGCATGGGAAACTTAATCATGTCACAGAAGAACAGCATTTGCTATATCCAAATATCTATGAACAGGTAGTTCTCAGAGGGAGAAATATGTTATTAATATGAAGATTCTAAGTAATTAATAATTAGAAAAGTAAAAATTAAGTAATTCTGAAGTTCCACTTTATAATCTATATGATGGTCAAAGATAGTAAAAAAAAATCTAATCATAACTATTAGAGTACTGCAGGGAAACAACACAGTAATTCACTAATGATGGAACCTTGGTTGGTTTCAACCTTTTTCAAAAGCATTTTGTAACTATGACTCAAATGTCACAAAACACTGTATACCCTATGACCCTTTAATACTCTCATGAGACTGTATCCTCAGAGATTAAAGAAAGAAGGAAATGACCCATATTAAGCACTGAGCAAAGAAAGGGAGAAGTGAAAGAAGAAGAGAAAGAGAAAAAGGAGAAAGGGAAGGTGAAAGAATGAGGAAAAGGGGAGAGGAGAAGAGAGGGTCATGGGAAGAAAAAAGAAGGAAGAAGAAAAAAGAAACAGAGGAAAAGAAAGAAAAAGGCAAAGGAATGAAAAGAGAAAGACAAAAAAAGAAATTCCCTGGTCTCCCAGAGGATATATCTTAATAAGGTGACAATATATAATTATCTAGGTATATATAAGATATATATTACCATATGAAGGCAATCTAAAATGGGAAGGAATTAGTAGGTAAATTAACAAAAAAGATACCTCAGGCAAAAGGATGGATTTGAAATGAGTATTTAATGAAGAAAGGGAGACTAGGAGGTGGAATAGAGGAATTAGAAATTTCCTGGTATAGGGCATAATCAATATCAAGGCATCAAAATTAGAGATGGAGGTTTTGGGGTTTGTATGTTTTTAAAATAACTATAAATGAACCAATAACAAATGCTAAGAAGGTAGAAACATGTAGAAAGTCTGGGAAGGTAGGAAGGTACAAAGTTATAAAGAGCCTTAAATGCTGAAGGTGGGAGGACTGGGGGGGAAGATCTTGAGTTTTGTTTCTGAACGATTGAATTGGAATTTGAGATAATCATGGGATATAAAATTTGAGATGTCCAAGAGTGAATTGAAACTTTATGATTGTAGTTCAACATGTATACACCAAGTGAGACAATAAATAATGAAAAAAATAAGGGAGCCCAGGATATAGCCTTGGGAAACATCCACTCTGAGTACAGATGAGGAAAAAGCAAAAGAAAATGTGAGAGGTGTGAAACAAATAGGAGAAAATATGTGACAGTATCCTAGAAAGAAAGAATGAGAGAAAGAGAGAGAGAGAGAGAGAGAGAGAGAGAGAGAGAGAGAGAGAGAGAGAACATCCAGAAGAAGAAAATGAACAATGGTATCAAATGCGGCAGAGAGATCAAGGAAAATTAATAGCAACAAAAAAGTCATTTTATTGGGATATTAGATCATTGGTAACTATCAAAGAGGGTTTAAAAGAGAGTGAGAGGATAGTAGAAACATTGACTGTATGTAGCTTTCTAAAAGAGCTTACCCATAGGAGGCAGAGCTGAGATAACAAAGTTGAGGCAGTAGCCCAGGAGACTGTTTCATCTATTCCCTCCAAACAACTTTAAAATAATTCATCAAATTGAATTCTGCACTGGCATTGCCCTCAGATAGTTTGGTTGAGGCACTTTTCTACTCCAAAACAACTTAAAGAGCTAGGAGAGCCCTGTGACATGGGTTATATATGAAGGGGTTGGGCTGGGCACACAGTGTCAATACTAGCTGTGGGACTTGGAGGTGGCAACAGAAACATATGCAGCACTGGAAACTCTCAGCCCATAGATAGCAAGGAGATTGGACAGTTGGTCAGAAAAAGCTAAGAGTGGAGACTGATGCTGGTACTGGGTGCAGGACCAGATGCTATTTGGCAACTCCATTGTCCATATACAGTTCTAGATCACAGTTCCAAGGAAGAGAACATTTGTTGCTTCATGGAAGCAGGTAAAGACCAGAGTGCAAACTGGGAAATCAGTGACCACATCTCACCCTGCATCACAAAACCTTGAAAGCTCTGACCTATTATAGATCCTCAGAAATAGGTGTGAAAACAGCAACAGGAAAAAAAAAAGTCTGAAATTAGAGACAGTACTCTTTGCCCTCAAGTGAGCAAAGGCCAACTTTACAAAGATTTCAAGGTCAAGAAGTAGACTGGGAAAATGAACAAATAACCATAAAAAGGACCTGACTATTAAAAAAAACTACTATGGTGACAGGAAAGATTAAGACATAAACTCAGAAGAAGATGAAAATGTGAAAATAGAGACAAGCAAAGCCTAAAAGGAAAATTCATAATGGCCACAAACCCAATAAGAATTTTGGGGGAGTTAAAGAAAGAACAAAAATAAATGACCATAAAAAATAAAATGAGTGGGGGGATGAGAAAAGAAATGAGAATGCAACAAGAAAATTATGAAAAGAGAAATAGCAGTTTGGTGAAAGTGGCACAAAATGTCACTGAAGAAAAGAATTCCTTAAAAAGCAAAATTGGCCACATTGAAAAAAAAAACAGAAAAAGAAACAGAAAAAGAAACAGGAAAAACTTGCTGAAGAAAACATTACATTAAAATTTAGATTTGGGCAAACAGAAGCTAATAATATCATGAGACATCAATAATAAAACAAAGTAAAAATAGTGAAAAGAAAGAGAAAATGTGACACATCTTATTGAAAAAAAAATACTGACCTGGAAATAGATCAATGAGAAAATTTAAGAATTATTGGACTACCTAAAATCCATTATTAAAAAAGATCCTATGTAATATATTTCAAAAAATTATAAATAAAAATTGCTTTAGTATCTTAGAACCAGAGTGTAACATAAAAATGGAAAGACTCCACTGATCACCTCATGAAAGAAATCCCCTATGAAAACTCCAAGGAATATTACAGCCAAATTCCAGAGCTGCCAAGTCAAGGAGAAAATATTGTAGGCATCCAGAAAGAAAATGTTCAAATATTATGAAGCCACAGTCATGATCACAGAACATTTAGCAGCTTCTGCATTTAAAGAGCACAGGGCTTGAAATATGATATTCCAGAAGGGAAAGGAACTAGGACTACATACAAGAATAACCTGCCCAGAAAAAACTGAGCATAATCCTTCAGGGTAAAAAATGGACATTTAACGAAATGGTGAATTTTCAAGCATTCTTATTGAAAAGACCAGAGATAAATAGAAGTTTGACCTTCAAATGCGAATCAAAAAAGCTTCCTCTACAGCAGTTCTAGCACTGTTTGTCTTGGTAGAAGGGAGACTAAGAAAAGAGTGAGAAACCTTGCTCTAGAGGTATTGACTGATACTGAACTAGATTCAAGGTCACAATTTATTTTGTTAAATGTTTGTCATTTCCTTTAGCCACTCCAATACATATTACTATAAATTTCAGTTTTCCTGTTTGCAGTCAGACACCAGTTCCATTGTCATGTTACTAGCTAATCTCATCCTTCATTTAAGTAAATGAATTCTCCTTGGCCAGTGTAGCTAAATGAAGAAACATTCTGTTGTTCTGTCCCTCACCTCTTCATGTTCTAATCTACCTTTCCTCACTGTTTGGTGATTGTTATATGCAGCATTCTATTTATACTCAATGTGGAAAAGAGTCTTTCAACCTGCACAGAGTCACCTATCAAACACAAAGAGCATACTTTTTGATGATTTTAAGGGGTTGCTTTTCCCTATTCACTTAATCACTAATACCTCAGGCTTTACAAGTCCACTCATATTTCTTGTCAATCAGTTTAGCTGACATCACAGAATGTTTATGTAATAGAATTGCTATATTTTGCCATCTGCACTGTTATACCCACTGAGAAAATGCCATTATTTTTCTAATTATACATATGATGATTTAATTCAATAAATGTTTATTGAGCATTAAAAAAAAACCCTTGGCCAGGAGCCAAGTAACAATGTTTCATTCTAACCCTCATCAGAACTGCTTCAGATAGGAAATAATGTATATATACACTCAGTTGAGTATATAAATCTCTCTAACCCAACAGGAAAGTAGAAAGGGAAGGGAATAAAGAGAGTGCTGATAAGAGGGAGGGTAGATTAAGGGAGGCAGTGGTTAGAAACCAGAGTCTTCTGAGGAGGGACTGGGTAAAAACAAATAGACAAACAGAAGAAAACAGGATGGAGGAAAATGTGCAGTTAGTTATCATGACTATAAATGTAAGCGAGATAAACTCACCTATAAAACAAATAGATAGTCAAGAATTAGAAACTAGTATGCAAAAAATGTGATTTATGAGGAACAGACTTGAAAGAGAAAGACACACACAGAGTTAAAATAAGGTCTAGAGCAGAATCTATGATTCTTTATCTGAGGGGAAAAAAGGAGGGGTGGCAATCACTATCTCGGACACAGTAAAAGCAAAAATGAACTTACTTGAAAGAGATAAGCGGGCAAACTACATTTTTTAAAAAGGTACGATAGACAAGCAAGCAATCTAAGTACTAACCATAAAAGCACCAAATGGCAGAGCATCCAAAATCTTAAAGGAAATGTTAAATAAATTATAGAAGGACATAGAAAATTAAGGTATACCTTCCCTTCTCAGAACTAGGAAACTCTAACCACAAAATATATTAAAAAGAAGTTAAAGAAATGAGTGGTATGTTAGAAAAGTTAGATCCTATGGAGAAAACTGAATGAGAATAGAGAGGAATGTACTTTTATTTCAGCTATACTTGGAACCTCCATAAAAATTGAAGATGCATTAGAGCATAAAAACAAAAACAAATGTAGAAAAGAAAAACACTTCCTTTATGGATCATTAAGCAATAAGAATTATACTTAGTAAAGGGTCTTGGAAGCAGAGATTAAAAATTATATTGAAACTAAATAATCCGTTTCTAAAGAATGAGTAGGTCAAAGAACAATGCATAGAAATAATCAATAATTCATTAAAGATAATGACAATAAGAGACAACATACAAAAATCTGGAGGATTCTTCTAAAACAGTAGTAAAGAGAAAATTCACATCTCTAAAAGATTCCATTAATAAATAAGAGAAAGTACAAATCAACAAATTAGGCATAAAATTAAAAAAAATCTAGGAAAAGAACAAATTTAAAACCCTCAATTAAAAACTTAAATAAAAATCTTAAAAATCAAAGGCAATATTAGTAAAATTAAAAATGGAAAAAATGGGCTAATAAATAAAACTAGGAGCTAGATTTATAAGAAAAAAATTTTAAAAATAGATAAACCATTGCCTAATTTTATTTTTTAAAAAGAAAGAAAAACAAATTACCAGTATCAAAAAGGAAAAGAATGAATGCACCATCAATGAAGATGAAATTGAAACAATTATTAGAAGCTATATTGCTCAATGATATGCCAACAAAACTGATTAAGTGTAATGGATGAATATTTATTAATATATAAATTACCTGGATTAATAGAAGAGAAAAAATAGAATACTTAAATAATCTTATTAGGAAAAAAAATCAAGTCATAAATAAGTTTCTCTAAGGAAAAAAATCCCTAGGATCAGATAAATTTTCTTTATCTTTATTTATTTATTTATTTTTGCTTTTTGGAGGGCAGTTGGGGTTAAATGACTTGCCCAAGGTCACACAGCTAGTTTTTGTGTTAAGTGTCTGAGGTCGGATTTGAACTCAGGTCCTCCTGACTCCAGGGCCAGTGTTCTATTCACTGCACCACCTAGCCTCCCCTAGAGCGCCACCTAGCCACCCCTAGACGAATTTTCAAGTGAATTCTACCAAACCTTTAATAAATGATTAATCCCTTTACTTTACAAAATATTTGAAAAATTAAGTTAAAGAATCCTACCACATTTCTTCTATGACACAAATATGGTTTTTATACCTAAGCCAGGTAGAACAAAACCAAAGAAAAATATATATTAAATTCCCTAAAGAATATTGATGGGGGAATCTAGGGGGTGCAGGGAATAGAGCACTGGCCCTGGAGGCAGGAGGACCTGAGTTCAAATTTGACCTCAGACACTTAACACTTACTAGCCATGTGACCTTGGGTAAACCACTTAACGCTATTTGCCCTGCCTTCCCACAGAAAGAAAGAAAGAAAGAAAGAAAGAAAGAAAGAAAGAAAGAAAGAAAGAAAGAAAGA
>CM053595.1:165663870-165697171 GCA_028646575.1 Pseudocheirus occidentalis | reverse complement strand
TCCATGCTTTGATCCTTTTTGTCCACAAAAAAGGATTCTAGAGTTTTATTGCTGTTCTTATTTTGCTTCCTTTTCCTCATGTTGGCCAGTCAGTTAATTGTTTGGGTTTTTTTTTCTTTAGTTTTGTAGAACTCTCCTTCCAGGGGGGAAAGCTCTGTTTCAAATTGATGAGGTTTTCCCAGCTGCCGGAGCTATTGGGGGGGTGTTGTAGCCCCCCCCCACCAGCTTTGGCTTGCTGAGATGACACCCCAGGACCACCACGCTAGACCATGATCTGGATGCAGGCCACTCAACATGAGAGCACTTGGCCCTGGTCAATCGACTCAGCCCCCCCTGCAGAGTCTGCAGGCCAAGGGCTCTGAAGCAGCCCAGTGGGGGCATCTGCTCGGCTCCTCCCGACCACCCTAGGGCCTGCCCACAATTTTGATTTTGGGCTGGACTGGCCTCGGCTCCTGGCCCGCCGTGATGAGCCCCTGCTATATATGTATATGTATGTGTATGTATATGTGTATACACACAAATATATTTGCAACAGGGAAATATGTATTGTAGATATATACATATATTCCATTAATCTTTCAAATATCACATACAAATAATTTTCAAGTCAATAATCTACATTTATTCAGTTATTCATTCATTTATCTATCCTTTAATTCATTTATCTGTTTATTTTGATTTTAGGTCCATTTAAATACATCTATGTTAATCAAGAAACACATCATGTCTTGATGGATAGAAAACTGAACTCAGAGATATTTTTAGGTTCTAGGCTCCAGACCAACCTCTGGTAAATATCATCTGTGTGATAAACCTGGGCATACCCCTTAATCTCTCTGGTTGCTCTGCAGAAAATATTATGTGGCAGAGAAATTGGTGATCTGTATTGGTAGAGAGAAATTCCTCATCTGGGAGCTGCTTTTACCAATGAAACTGCATGTCCAGTCTCTATCTTCCATTCTCTGGCCTAGCCGCTTTCTTTTATAAGCTTGGTAGTTATTCCGCTATGTCCCAGTACTACTAACTCTACATTATTCCCAGAAATAACATAGCTCCCTTTCATTTTATTCACTTTTTAAAGTCACCTTCCTGCCCATTACTACTTTACCACCCTCCAAAAAACACCAGAGATCCTGCCTAGGAAGAGCTAAGTCACTCTTCTCTATATTCCTTGGGACCTGACAGCCCCATCTTCATTCCCCTTCTCCTGCCAGATTCTGAAAAACACACCAAAATCAAAAGCATCTGTGCCACTAGCAAGGGTATATCAAATAAATATTCTATTGTTCTACTCATCATCCAAGTGAATTTACTGACCAAGAGTATCTTTCTAGGCTGTCATTTCCCTTTTGTTGGTCAGTCTTTTTTCAGTCATGTCCAACTTGTCATGGCAAAAGTTGGGGTTTTCTTGGCAAAGATACTGTAGTGGTTTGCCATTTTCTTTTCCAGCTCAGTTTGCAAATGAAGAATCTGAGACAAACAAGGTTAAGTGACTTGCCAAGGGACATGCCTCTTGGAGGTGTCTTAGGCCAGATTTGAATTCACAAAGATGAGTCTTGATGAATCCAGGCCTTGCCTCTATTGATTATGCCACCAGTACTTAGCAATGGAATTAGCTCAAAGAGATAAAAAATAGACTGGTTCTGTAATTTCTTTGTTAGAGGAAACATCTTAATTAAGAGTATCCTCATCACAAAACAGGTCAGGACAATTCAAGGCCTTAGAAAGTCACCTAGAGTTCTGAGAAATTAAGTGATCCCCACCCCATACTGTCATACAGTCTATATTTTTTTCAGAGATAAATTTTGAAGCTAAATTGCCTAGTTCTGAGGCCAAATTTCTAATAATTATGTCATTCTGCCTACTTAAAATATTTTTTTCATTCACTTATTCATTCCTTACATCTGTTTCTTAGAATCCCCAGAATCTTCCTGTTTTATTCTCAGCACTTACTAAATACTTAATAAATGCTTGTTTGATGATTGATTATAAGAGGGTATGGATTCTAGCTTTAATTCTTTCCACAAAATCATGTTGCCATTGGTCTTGTGTAGCATTATGCTTTTAAAGACAGAAAACTTGTGTTGCTCATTATGAACTAATAAAACCTATAGCCCCACTAAATATGCAAGTGATTTCACCTTCCTGGGTCTCAGTTTCCTCATCTATAAAGAAGATATGAATATTTACTAACCACTAAGGGTTCCTTCTAGCTGTAAATCCACTAATCTTATATTGAGTTCTTGCTGAATAAAATAGGGTAGGGGGAAGGGCAATTCTGTTTTCCTTGTTTGTTGTGCATCAGTGGTTGGTTTTGTTGTGATAAATTAGCAATAACTTTCAGGCACATTTGGCAAGGGGGAGACAAATGAATTTTTTTCACAATGCATTGAATAAACATCTTCTGCATGAATATCTCTTATACTTCAACTGCCTCAATACAGTAGAAGTTTATTGACTTATGTACTGCAAGCTACATTTGAATGATTGCTTCATATATTATGATATGCTACATTACATCGTGTTCCTTTCCTACATCTATAGCCCAAAGACTTATTGGAATAGGTTTGTTTCAGACTCATAAAATATACATGACTTAAAAAAGATTATTATACCAAAGAAGCCACCAGTCTTATGAAACTGCAGGCTTGGCTATTTGTTGAAATTCATTTCATTTTTCTAGCATTATTCCTGTGTGTGTTAAGGCTTAAAGTATAGTATAAAAGTGCAATCTGTTCTGTTAGGCAGTTTGTAATAAGAAGGTAGGAAACTGAATTTTTAGTACTGCAGATTGTTCTGTTTTGTTTTGCAAGGAAAAAAAACTTATAAAAGATAAAGTTTCATAAAGGGCTCCTTTCCAAATTCATAAATTTTACCAAGTGAATGATCTATAAATTCAGGAGAGTATCTGGGGGAAGCATGAATGTGTATTGATTGATCTTGGAGTTAGAAGACCTGAGTTTCTCAGAAGTAATCAAAGAGGATAAATGAAGACTCCAAAATGTAAAGTAGTAGAGGAAGACCTTCTTGTTTGATGAGAATTTCTGGGAAGATTGAAAAAGAATTTGGCAGAAATTAGATTTGGACCAATGTCTTATGCCATATTCCATAATAAGTTCTAAATATACACATAATGTAATATGAAACGCTATATTATTATATGAATATAAAATGAAATATTAAAAATGTGGAAGGGAATATAAAGACATACTTTGTAAAACCATAGCTAGATGGCAAATTCTTGCAAGGTAAGATGTAGGAACATTCAGGAAAGATAAAAAAAGAAAATTTCTAGTGCACTGAATTTAAAGTATAAGAATAAATGTTATGAAGAGAGAGTAAGAAGAGAAACTTTTGCATAGGAAAATACCTTTACATCAACTAAAAGTGGTAAAAATATGATATCCCAGCTAGAAGGGGATTCTCATACATATGTATATGCATATTTATGGTATATATGCATACATACATGTATAATAATTTCTGTGTGACATTTGTTATTATTGTCAATTTTAAGCAACACTTGTTCATTTATATGTGTGGAGGGGTTAGTACCAGAGTGGATAGTAGTGGATGGAAGTATGTTGTATATATGAGAACAGATATGGAAATATATACAGATATGTATATGTGAATATATGAATATATATATATAAATATATAGAGAGAGGACATGCGTATGTATACCCACATGTACATTTACATTTTTTCCATGTCATCCCCCAATGAATAAATGATTAAAGGATAAAAATGGACATACATTTTTCAAAGAATTGAAAATCATCATTGACTTTATAAAACATGTTCTATTCCCCTTATATTTTTAAAAAATGTGATTTAAATGTAATAAACTCAGAGGTGTGACCTCCCAACTGACAAATGGGCAAAGATGATGACAAAATGAAAGCATTCAACAGTGGTAGGAATGTTCGAAGTCAGGTACCCTGATCCAATATATGTGGGTCTATCTGTCATGACGCTTATCTGTGACCCAATTTTTTCCTCACTAGTAGATTAAATACTTTTTAAGGGATAATAAAATCTATGTGTCACAGAGAAAGCTATGTATGATATTGGTTAGAAATGATTAGAAAACTAGAATTAAAAACTTTTGGTAAAAGTTAGCTGTCATTAAATTCTGCAATCCTCTCAGAACCTAGCACACATTCCCATACCCAATAATAACAATAATGATAAATTACATTTCTATAGAACTTAACATTTTCCAAAATATTTTGTATCAGTGCTCTATTGATTCAATAATCCTGTGAGATAAATAATGCTTGAATTATTAATCCATTTTACAGATTATGAGACTGAGGCTTAGCGAGGTTGTGGTTTGCCTTTCTTCACACACTTCACTAAATGTCTTAAAGAGAAAATGAGACCATGTGTTTCCTGAATTCAAGTTAAGTTTTACAGATATCACACTAAGGTGCTTTTTGCACTAATTAATATTTAAATATATGTTTAATTGAATAGTTATCACTTTAGTAAATGTTCTATCAACTAATGAATTGATAGAGGCATAATTTATTATTATTTTGGGAGAAAGGAAAGAATGCTCCTTGGAATATTTCAAGACATTTTTGTGTGTATTGAAGGAGCTCTATGAAAATCAGATATATCCTAGAAAAGACCAAGTTTTCTAACTCTCTTCCTTTGACAGAGCCCCAACCTGTGAGATTACCAAGGTAAGAAATTACCAAGGAAGCAGTAACTTTTCCCTTAAGCCACATCTCTGAGCCTTTGCACAGACTGTTCTTCATACCTCCAATATCCTCCTGCCTTACTTTGGTTTCTTAACAGTTTATGATTCTATGAATTTCTTAATTGGTAAACCTCCTGTATTAATAATAACTGAAATTTATATAGTAATTACTAGGTGTCAGGCACTGTACAATTATTATTTCATTTGATTCTGGGAGGCAGATACTATAATTATCACAGTTTTACAGATGAAGAAACTGAGTCAAACACAAGTAAAGTGACTTGCCTTGTTTCATACAGTTAATAAGTATCAGAAGCTGGATTTGAATTGAGGTCTTCCTGACTCCAGTCTTCATTCTCTATCCACTGAGAGACTAGTTCTATAGCTTTTCAGGTATGTCTGACTCTTCATGAACCCATTTGGGGATTTCTTGGCAAATCAGCTTGCCATTTCCTTCTCCAATTCACATGGAGAAACTGAAGCAAAGAGGGTTAAGTGGTTTCCCAGGGTCACACAGCTAATAAGTGTTTCAGGCCAGTTTTGAACTCAGGAAGATGAGTGCTCAGGCTAGATACTCAATACACTAAACCACCCAGATACCCCTAGTTCCCTACAATTTGAATGTGAGAACTGTATTTGTCTAATGACCATAGAGAAGAGTTAAAAGTACCTCAGCAATCATTTTAAAATAACTTATTGAAATTCTGTTGCTTTTTATCTGGTCCATGAGAGACAGAGGACACAGATTTAGAGATGGAAGTAACTTAGAGACTAATTAGTCCCTCATTTTAGAGATTAGGAAACTGAGGTCCAGGAAGATTAAGTGATTTGCAGGCTCACACAGCTAACAAATATCTGATTCAGGATTTAAACCCAAATATCCAGAACTTTCTTCAGTCTCCCCTTCTACCTCTCACTGTAGAGTGTACCAAAAACATTGTAGGATTTAGAGATTATTTTAGATTTTCCTACTTAATATTTTATTTTACCCCAATTACATATAAAAATGTCTTTCAACATTCACTTTAAAAATTGAGTTCCAAATTGTCTCCCTCCTTCCCCACTCCTCTCATTGAGAAGGCAAGCAATTTTATATAGGTTATATATGTGAATCACGAAAAACACATTTCCATATTAGTCATGTTGTAAAAGAAAATATAGACCAAAAGAAAAACCCAAGAAAAATAAGGGAAGGTATACTTTGATCTGTATTAAGACTGTTAGTTCTTTCTCTGGGGATGAACAGAATTTTTCATGATAAGTCCTTCAGAATTGTTTTGTATCATTATGTTGCTGAGAATAGCTAAGTCTTTTAAAGTTGATTATATTACAATATTGCTGTTATTTTATACAGTGTTCTACTGGTTCAACTCATGTCACTTCTTATCAGTTCATATAAGTCTCCCTAGGTTTTTCTAAGAGCGCATAGCTCATCATTTCTTATATCACTATAGTATTCCATCAAAATCATATACCACAAGTTGTTCAGCCATTCCCAAATTGATGGACAACTCCTCAATTTCTAATTCTTTGCCACCAGAAAAGAGCTAGTATAAATATTTGGGCATAGTTCCAAATTGCTCCACATAATGGTTGAATCAGTTCACAACTCCACCAACAGTGCATTAGTGTCTCAATTTTCCAAGATATTCTCCAACATATATACTTCTCTTTTCTGTCCTATTAGACCAGTGGTTCTCAACCTTCCTAATGCCACACCCCTTTAATACTCATGTGTTGGTGTATCTGCATATGCACGGACCCACCTGGAGATGAATAGAGGAGCCATGTCTTGGTTCCTAAGACCATCGGAAATTCCGATGGTCTTAGGCAACCCCTGTGATCCCTGTGAAAGGGTTGTTCAACCCCTAAAGGGGTAGCTACCCACAGGTTGAGAACTGCTGCATCAGACAAACTAATATGCATATGGGAGTACCTCAGTATTGTTTTGATTTGCATTTCTCCAATTAATAGTGATTTGGAACATTTTTTCTTATGGCTACAAACAGCTTTGATTACTTCATCTTAAAACTGACTGTTCATATTTTTCAATCATTTGTCAATTGAGGAATGAATCTTATTTTTTTCTATAAATTAGACTCATTTCTCCATGTATTTGAGAGATGAGAACTTTATCAGAGAAACTTGCTTAAAAAGGTTTTCACATTTCTCAGTTATGCTAGTTTACTTCATTCCATCCCTCTCCTCACTATTTATTCTATTCTCTCTTTTCACCTTGTCCCTCTCCAAAAGTTTTTTGCTTCTGACTATTGCCTTACCCAATCCACCCTCCCTTCTATGAGAACCCCCCTTCTCTTATGCCCTTCTACTTTCCTGTATAGTAATATAGATTGCTATACCCAATTGAGTGTATATGCTATTCCCTCTTTGTTCAAACATTCCTTGCCAAAAGTAATGCCATACACAAGCAGATTCCCAAAAGAATTCTACTGTTAACAGTAAGGTTCAGGTTTTAAGGTTCAGATTACACAGTATAGTGAACACTCCATTTATTCCATTACGAATCAAGGCAAATATTCACAACAAATCACAATATAATATTCACATTACATCTTATCACAGAAAATAACAATATAGTGTTCATAACAGCTTAACATTAGAATGGCCATACAGTTTTCACTACAATGGCCATAATATTTAGAACAAGGAATAAAAGAATAATCATCTGGTTTCCCTAAGGGGGAAATCTTCCTCACTTAATCATTCAATCAATTCACAATATATCAATCTTCCAATCATGGGGCAACCATTAACTTAGTCAGTTACTAATCTAGATTCACAACTACTAAATATCATTAATCACTAGTACAATCATTAGAAAATTACACAAACCCTCCACCCCTCGGTGTCCAGCAAACCTCAATTTCATGCAAGGGGAGGCCTTTTCTTCATCTTGACTCAGGATGGTCTCTCTGATTCCCTGGATCCCTTTCCATGGTCCCAGCTCCTACCTGAATCCACCAAACAGTCACCTGGATTCAGAGGTAGACAGCTCCCATGTTCTTATCTAGTCCTCCAGATAGTTGCTGGCACACACAGGGTCCAGCACATCTCAAACCCTTTGCCACTTCTGTTGCTGGAACTCAAAGATCAACCAAGCCATGAACCAACAAAGGCTTATCCCAGTTGTGCTTCTTCAATCCTGTACCAGTTCAACTGTCCCTAGGACCCAGGAGATATATCGACCTTGCAGGAGGCCTTCCAGGCAAGCCCTCTAAGGCTTCTAGGCAGCCTTCAACAGATTCTGGTCTCAGGAAACTCCAATTCAGTTCTCAGTCAGCTTCCAGATGCTGCAAGAGAAACTCTCTGTCTCTGTCTCTGTCTCTGTCTCTCTCTGTCTCTGTCTCTGTCTCTATCTCTGTCTCTGTCTCTGTCTCTGTCTCTGTCTCTCTCTCTCTCTCTCTCTCTCTCCCTCTCTTTCTCTGTCTCTCTCTCTCACTCTCTCAAACTCCAACTCATTCTTCAATCCCGCAGCCCAGCTCCCAGATACTGAGACAATCCTGCTTCCTCCAACAGGAGCCACCAAGAGAAAGATTCCCAATTCCATCTCTCTGCTTCTAGAACTCTTCTTATATACACACACTGGTCTCCTGTCTCAGCCAACTGCCTTCTGCCATGTCTGCAACAGAGGAGTTCACGCCCTCTCAACAGGAGGCAGAACTCACACCTTCCATACTTAGCCCTAAGTTACTAAGGGTTAAGTATCTGCTAAACTGATTAATGTTAAACCAACTCCCCTTTCTTCCCCTCCACAGTAATAACTCTTGCCTCTTTTATTTGAGATAATTCCCTGCATTCTACCTCTCCCTTTCCAGTTCTCTCAGTGCATTCCTCTTTCTCAAACTTTTATTTTTAAAGATATCATTCCATCATATTCAACTCACATCTGTACCCTCTGTCTAAACACATTCTTTTTAACTGCCCTAATGATGAGAAAGTTCTTGTATCATCTTCCTATGTGTGAATGCAAACAGTTGAACCTTATTAAGTCCTTTATGATTTCCCTTTCCTGTTTACCTTTTTATGCTTCTCTTGAGACTTTTATTTGGAAGTCAAATTTTCTATTAAACTCTGGTATTTCCATCAGGAATGTTTGAAAGTTTTCTATTTCATTGAATATCCACAGTCCTGAAAGACTAAACTTAGATCTGCTTGGTAGGTGATTTTTGGTTGCAATACTACCTCCTTTCCTCTCCAGATTCTTTACTATTGAAGTTGTTGAATCTTGTCTATATGTGACTCCACAATACTTGAAATGCTTCTTTCTGGCTCCTTGCAACATTTTCTCCTTGACCTGGGAACTATGGAATTTGACCAAAATATTCTTGAGTTTTCATCTTGGCGTCTCTCTCAGAATGAATTTTTTTCAGTTTCTATTTTACATATAGAACCCTCTAGTTCTACAATATCAGGGCAGTTTTCTTTGATGCTTTCTTGAGAGGTGATATCTAGGCTCCTTTCTTAATCATAGTTTTTCAGGAAGTACAATAATTTTTAAATTATTTCTCTTGGATTAGTTTTCTAGATCAGTTAGTTTTTTTCCCTATATTTCACAATGTATTTTTCATTCTTTTAGTTTTGTTTTATTGTTTATTGATATCTCATAGAGTCATTAGCTTGCATGTACTCAATTCTAATTTTTGAGGAATTATTTTCTTCAGTGAGGTTTTGTACCTTCTTTTCCATTTTTTAAAAGCAGTTCATTTCCTCAGTGAATTTTTCCACCTCTTTTTCTGTTTGGCCAATTTTCCTTTTAAAAGCATTCTTCTCCCTCTTACATTTTTGTACAACTTTTACCATTTGATGTATTCTGTTTTATTAATCTGTTATTTTCTTCAGTATTTTTGGTGCCTCCTTTACGAAGCTGTTGCCTTTTTTTCATGATTTTTCTTACATCACTCTCACTTCTATTCCCAATTTTTCCTATAAATCTCTTACTTGATTTTTAAGATCGTTTTTGAGTTCTTCCATGGCCTGAGACCATTTCATATTTATCTTGGAGGCTTTGAATGTATGAATTTTGAGTTTGCTGTTTCCTTCTGAGTGTGTTTTGATGTTCTGTGTCACCACAGTAACTTTTTTATGATCAGATGTTTTTTTCTGTTGTTCACTCATTTTTTACTTTTAATTCTTTGCTAAAATGGGGTTCTGCTTCCAGGGTGGAGGGCCCACTGTCCCCAAGCTTCAAGAGTTTTAAGCAATTGTTTTCAGAAATAATTCTAAGGACTGTAAGTTTTCAGTTTTTCAAGGTGTTATGTTTTAAGAATGGATATGTTTATTAGTCTTCTGGCTGATGCCCTGGTCTATGAGTGACCACAAGCACTCTCTTCTGTCCTGGAACTGTGATGAGGGTCCCTACTCTATTGTAGCAATAAGATTTGATGTGCTAGTTTTCCTCCTTGCCCTGCAACTATCACCCTGGACTGCTCCCCAATAGTGTGACCTGGATCTGAGTGTGGACAAAGCAACAAAGTCTTGCCCCCAGTGACAGTAAAGCCGCCCCTGAAATCTCCTTCTGCATAGCAGTTCATCCCTTTTACTATCTGTGGAATTAGAGGTTGGGAAGCAACCTCTGTACATACTGATTGATCCCCTCCCAAGGCATGCTACTGATTTGCTGGAACCTGCTCTGCATTGGCATGGCCTGCACTGGACTGTGCTCTACTCTCACCCCTGTGTGACAAGCCTTCCCTGTCAAATCTTTAAGTTGTCTTGGGCTGGAAGATTTTCATTGTGTCCTTTTCTGGATTCTGCAACTACCAAATTTGTTTTATGTCAGTATTTAAAGATCTTTGGAGGGGTTTGGGAATGAGCTCAGGTGAGTCCCTGCCTTCCCTCAGCCTTCTTGCTCAGGTCAGATAACTTCAAAAGATCCTTTGCAGATCTAAATCTATGCTCTCATGATCTATAAACTGGTGCTTGATGCTTTGGGTTTCCATGAAATAGCCCACAAAACAAATGTTGTGGAAAGGAAACCTGCAACTCCTCATGGCACTGAAAATAAACCTCTCAAAGAGATTGTTTAGCCTGATATTACTTAAACTTATTAATTGCTTGAAATCTGTCAGATAAGTAAGAGAAATAAGCCAAAGGGAAAATCCACCTGTCTCTAACTACATAATTAGTTTGAGCCTGAGAAGGAGTTATTCTATGCCAAATGCTCTGGACTCATGCACTCAAATGAGTCTTCTCTTGGTTGAAATATAATGAGGAACAAACCCAATGGGGAGTTGGGATCTGCTGCCGGAATGGGAAACAGCAATGAGCAGATGCTACGGAGAGATAAGAAATACGCTTGCATTACCTCAACAGCTGCATCCTAGGTCTCTGAGTGTTGAGTGTGTTAAATATTCTCAGGCTTTCCAAGCATACTCGATGTGCCAGCAGAGCCCTTACACATGCCTCTCACTGGCACAAGATCAACTGAAGTCAGGGAAGAGCTGAAGACAAGGAGCTACAAAGGCCTCAGAAAAACAGGGGAACAAATGGGCTAGAATTCCAGGGACTTGGCTTCCTGTCCTGCTCTGCCCTTACTTCTCTAAATGGACTGGAACTTATGACTCAGTCTTAGTTATCTCCTCTGGAAAATGACGCAGCTAGACTAGATGATCTCCCGGGTCCCTTCTAAGCTCCAAAATAGTAGAGATAAGGCTGTACCTTTGATTTCATTGGAGTACAGAGCCCATGATGAGCCAGTTCTTCTATCAATAGACGTTCCAACTTTCCTTGCAACTTATTGTCTTTCCTTGAGTAGGTAGAAGAGGTAATTTTTTGCCTCATTTCTTACCTAGCCTTAATCACTGAATGAGTATTGTCTCAGATACACTGAGACCTGGTAAAGACCTTGGCTTAAAAAGGCCAAGGTCTCTCTCTGCATCCAGGTCCATCTCCAGTTATCCTGATCTATATCTTGCCACTGGGCACAGATGGCTTTGGGGGAGAGAGTGAGGATGTTGACTTTGCACAACCCTGCCTTACTTAAATCAAATTCATTTGCAAGAGAAGATGTGACCCTCCTGATGTCATTGATGTTCTTTGAGGATGAAGAACAAACAACAATTATCTTAGAGAAGCTCCCTAGACATCTGAAAGTTTGGGGGAGCTAGGTAGTACACTGCATAGAACACTGGTTCTGGAGTCAGGAGGATTTTAGTTCAAATCCAGTTGTAGACACTTCCTAATTGTGTGACCTTGGGCAAGTCATTTTTCTTTGATTGCCTCAAAAAAAATTCTGAAAGCTTAAGAGACTGACTGAGTGTTAAACAGCCAGTATGTGTCAGAGGCTGGACTTGAACCCAAGTCACTCTATTTTTGATGTCATTTTTCTACCCATCACACTATGCTTCCTCTCTTTAAAATAGTAACTACTTAATGAATATTTGCTAAATCAGGCTATTCTAAGACTCTATAAAAGGATATTTTAGGTTGAATATAAATCATTCATGATTTTTATGTCTAATGATTTGACTGTTTAACCACTCTAAATTTCAACTCATTTATGCCCATGGACTTTTGTATTCCTCATCTTGATTCTTGCCCTGATACATTTGCTTGATACCAGGGACAATAAGTCTAGATAACAGGGTCTGATATCAGCCTAAACCTAACATTTCTGCAAGCATCTTCTCTCTCCCCAATCCAGAGTATTCTTTTCTCCTTAAGAGTAAGGACTATTTGTTTCCTTTTGTGTTTGAAAACCCAGAATTTAGAATAATATTCCACAGCTTGTAGCTCTTTAACAAATAATTGCTTGATTGGCTTCAATCTACAAGCACCTATTCACTCCTTCTGAGAAGCAACATTTGATAATCTATGACAAAAGTCCTGACCTCATGGAGTACATAATCAAAGAAGAGTAAAAAGACATGTATACATATAATTTTGTTATAATGAAAAATGAGACAGATGCACAGGAGAGCTCAAGACAAATTCTGAGGGAAATGTGGAGAAAGAATACACTTGCCTTTATGATAACTGTGTTGTCCTCATCAAATCTCATTTTCAGGATAATGTCTGATATTATCTTTTTATGCCTTGGTATCAATTAATTTGTTAGGAGTACATATATCTTAAGAAGCCTCTAACCATATAATGAAATTATTTGGTTCCTGTTTTAAAAAAAAGTTCAGGTGTTAGTAGGGGAGAAGATTATTTCAAAGAAACACCCTTTACAAAAATCTCTGAAAGTATATATAGGCAGGCATTTGTCCTGTCTATATGTAAAGCAAATTCTATTGCTATAGAACAAGGCAACAATAGCTATTCTAGACAGGAGAAGCACAACAGATTTGTGTTTGTTTTGTTGTCATTGTTAGGTCATTCATTCAAAAGACCTTTATTAAATGCCTCCTGTTCTAGGAAATGTGTGAAGGGGTAAACAGATATGTAAGACATTATATCTGGGATTATAAGGATCCCTAAAGATTTTTTTGTCCAATTTTCTCATTTTACACAAAAAGAGATATAGGCATGTTAAATAGTATTAGCACATTTCAAACCCAAATCCCCGGATTCTGAATTCAGGGAATTCAAGGTTCTTTTCATAATACGGCACTATGTTTTTATAATCCCTGACTTCAAGATAACTTGTGTGTGTGTGTGTGTGTGTTGTTTTGTTTTTGTAGGGGGACAGCTAGAAGGGAAATATGAGCTGAACCTATATTTAGCTCTTTAAATCTAATTCCAATCTGGACTTCAACTATGAAATTTCCCCCTACCTCCTTAACAAATCAACAGATTCAAGGGTCTTCCTTTATATAACACTGTCTCTTTCTTCACAAATGATGTAGAGATATGATCCAGATGAAAGTACAGCAGCTTTCACATAGGTCTATAGCATGCTTAAGTTACATAGCCAATGTAATTTTAATACAAAATATGCCTGCAGAATGGGTTATAAATTCGAAAGAATCTATAAATCTGCAAATTCATAAACAGCAGTTCCAAGAAACTCCTGCCTTCTAGAGTTCCTTCCACCTCTATGTTTATTATATTTGTAGAATAAAGGAGTCACCTTGTTTGGTTACATCCATAAGTGTTCATTGGATCAGTAAATGGAAGATGAACAATAGCAGACAGGTTGGGGAAATAATAGTTGTATCTCAATGTCTAGCACAACACCTGGCACATATTAGGTATTTCATAAATACTTATTGATCTATAGACATTATGCAAATGTGATTTAGTGTTACTGCATAAGATTCAAGGTTTAAAAGTTTAAAAGGTTTAAAGGTTTAAAAATGGCTTAAATCTACGATGGATTATATTTCTTAGAAACTACAACATGAACAAGGTCTAGTAGGATAGGAGGAGGGTCTAATCAAGGTGCTTTGGGCCACCACACAGATCAGCAGGGCAAATAATCCTCTCTAGGACCTACATGAATTTAGTGAATATGGAACTATGGGCCATGAATTTAAAGTCTTGAAAATGTGGTTATAAACTCTCTCTTTGAGGTTGCAAGCTGGTTTCCTTTTGTATTGTTGGGATGTACTAAAATTCAGTGATGCTCTATTCTGATTGACTGTTTGATGGACCATAATCCACTTCCTCAAAGGAAAAGCAAACAATGGTGTCATCTGGCCCATAATCTTCTTTGCGTGTGGCACAATTGGGCCCAGAACAATAGCAGAATATGAACCTACTCTGGGACTTTAATTTAGCCTGTGCACTTCCTTCTCTCTCAGTGGACCACAGACTGCTGAGTTCCTTTCCAGACCATTTGAGAAGATTGAATATTTAAAGAAGTATTAGGGAGGAGAAAGAGAGTAGCAATGGTCAGGACTCAAAACAATTTGGGACGAAGTTCTGCAAGAATTCATCCACAATGAAGGCCAAAGTGTTCTTGGTATTCATAGTTATAATTTCCCATTATTCCAAAAGAGGGGTCAGCAAAAGGAGCCATAATATAAACTGTAACTCAGTGGAAAAGAATGGGAATGAAAGTAGATTGAGTCTAGAGTCACTCGGAAAAAGCTATTAAAAATGGCACAACATAAAAGAGTCTACCTAAAGCTCATGTGGTAGAATAATTTGGATATGGAGCCAGGAGCCAGGTCAAAATCCTGATTCTGACACTTACCAGCTGTACAACAATGGACAGGGAACTTAACTTCCCTCAGGCTCAGTTGCATTATCTGCAAAAAAGGAATGAAAATTCCATAGCATCTGTCTCACAGCATGGCTGTAAGGTTCAAGCAGAATAATGTGTCTCAAGCACTATGAAAATCCTAAGGCATTATGCCTATTATTATTATTTCCATTTCTTTTTATTACTGTAACTCTTATTTATAGCCTTGATTTATCTGGCACATTGGACACTTTTTCAAAGGTCAAGAAAGGCATCATGAAATCACCCAGGTTTGCAGACCAGAGAACTTGAGAGACAGAACTGAAAATGGAGAGTCCTGAATTTGGGGCCATGATAAACCTGGTTTTGAATCCCACCTCCAACACTTGCTAGCTGGGCAAATCACCCTGAGCCTTGTTTTCCCCATCTGTAAAACTGACGAGAGTGATGCCTATACTGTGTGAAGGTTGTTATAAGGATGAAATAGGACACCACATAAATAAAGTGTTTAGTGAATCTTGATACAGGGTTTCTTAACCTGAAGGCCATAAATTTGCTATTAAAAAAAGTTAACTAGTTCAATACAACTAATTTTCTTCTGTAAATACATCCATAAATTCCTTAGGTGAACAAAGGGGTCTATGACACACAAAAAGATAAAGGACATCTGTCTTAAAGGGACAGTGATTGAATTCTCACATCAGTTTTCTTCTGTATCTCTACCCTTCTTCTGGGTCACTGGGGGAGGATTTCTATACCTGGACCTCTGCAGGGTTTGAATGTTGACAGCAGGTGATAAGAGAAGAGTGGCTTGTTCTCTCTGATCATAGCCATGTTTTATAGGCACAGCAAATCAAAACCAGGCTTGAGGAGAGTCACAAATATGTCTTAGGTTCCTTTACCTCCCTATTTTTGTTTGCCTTCTTCTCCATGAAGCTTTCCCTCTTCATCCCAGTTCACATTGATCCTGACCTTTCCCAAATACCTATATCACATTTCTATAGGACATACATAGTACTGACATATGCCCTATCATATCATAGATATTGGAAGACCTACTGTTTCTTCCTAATTAGATGACAATCTTTTTAAGGGAAAGAATATCTTGTTCACTTACACTAAAAGAAGTCCAAATTATTTGGGCTGGCATGTAAGGCCCTCCGCAACCTCCTTCTAACTTTTTTTTTCATTTTAAGTTCAACTACTCTATTTCATTTACTCTATGACCCAGGCAAAATGTACTATTTATCTGATACACATTATTTCCTTTCCTTCCACAGCACATTGGGTTACATCATACCAAATGTCTGGAATTCCGATGTTACCTGACCACATCAATCTATCTAAATCCTGCTCGTCCTTTAAGACCCAGCTTGGGTAAAAGTTGCTGTGCCCACCTTCCCTCCTCTCCACTTTCTAGCTGTATGACTTGAAGCAAATTATGTGAGCTCCCTCAGTCTCATGTAGGGTGGCTGGGTGGCACAGTGCATAGGGTGCCCAGCCTCGAGTCAGGAAGACTCACCTTCCTGAGTTCATATCTGGCCATAGACACTTAGTAGATGTGTGACCCTGAGCAAGGCATTTAACCATCTTTGCCTCAGTTACTCGTCTGTAAAATGACCTGGAGAAGAAAATGCCAAACCACTCTAGCCAAGAAAAACCCCAAATGGAGCCACAAAGAGTTGGATACACTTGAAATGACCAACCAACAACAAAGCTTATTTCTCCTCTGTGAAATGAGAATAATACCATCACTTTCCCAGAGCTGTTATATAGATAAAAAGAGATATTTTATGTAAAGTGCCTTCTAAGACATAAAGTTCTTTATTAAAGTTATCTAATAGTAGTCTTTGTATCCTTCTCATTAAATAATACGTATCCTCACACATAATAATAATAAATGATTTACACAGCATTTTAAAATTCACAAAGCACTTTACATTCTCTTCATCAATCACAATGATCCTGTGAAGTAGATTCTCTCAATATCATTACATCATTTTTTATGATTGATGAAAAAACAAAGGTCTGTGATTTTGTGATTTGGCCCTAGTCATCCAGTTAATGTCAGAAGCTGTAATTAAACGCAGATCTTTCCTGCCTCCGAGTCTAGCTCTCTCTCTACTACCCATAGGTGTCAAATATGCTGGGCAACACCCCAGTGCCCAGGAACCAGACTAAAACATAACAAGGGAAATAGCTAACAAAACAAACAAAAGCACAATAGAACATAAGTAATGTTAACATATGTGGTTTTCTATGTCCATATGATCCCCTCTGGGATCATCGTGTATGGTTTAGTCACTCTGTTCCTCCATACTACCTCATACATTAATAAAGGATTAGTTGCTATCTACTGAATTTGATAGAACGCATTTCAATAAATGTTTCTTTTTATTGATTAGTTGGGGTTTGGAGAGTTTCCTGAAACATTTCAAGATAGTTTTGTGCTTAAGTAACACAAGGAAAAATGGATAAAGCCTAGGAAAGATCAAGTTTCCTAGCCTTCTTCCTTCCAGAGAACTACAACCAGTGAGACTGCTGAAACAGCAGACACCTTCTCCTGATGAAGCAGCTGCTTGTGCCTCAAGCAGAATGATTACAGTCAGAGCTTTTTTTATTATTATACTTTAAAAAAATGCTCCAATGCCATGTTCAAGAGTCCAACAGCTGTGAGTCAAAACTAAGTATCACATGGGCATGATTGCCATGGTAACTACCTTGGCCACATTGGAGAACAGATGAGGGCGGGAGAGGCTGTCCCTTCTTGTCCACTCTCCTCACTTTGGGGTGATCCTGGCATTGTTCAGCTTGAATGGTGATCAGTTGCTTTGACTGAAATTATGTATTAGCAGCCGAAATGCTCTAAGCTCTCTGGCAGAGACAACTAAGCTGGGATCTGGGGGGCAGGGAGGAGAGCAACATTTTTATCAACCATTTTGTTCTGTGCCTGAGCCCTGGGTGCCTTGGCCTGGCTGCCTGAGAAAGCAGCTGGATGAGCAGTTTGAGTCTCCTTAGTTAGCAAAGCAGAGCAGCTACCTCATCCTGGAGTGTGAAAAAACAGAGAAGTTTGCTACTGGTTTGATTCAGTTTGATTTGGTTTTCCCTGGTGCAAGGTGGAAAAAATTCTAATTATCCTACTGTGGACATAGACCAACTACAAGAAGAGTATAAATATAATTAAGTGAGCCCATCTGACAAATAAAAATCAGGAAGTATTTTCATTTCAAACGACTTTCAAATTTTAAGTTTGGGTCATTGGTCTCTACCAATGATTTCCTTTGTTTGGGGTATATGATTTTGTTGTTTTTATTCCTGTTTTAGGGAGACTGGACCTCTGATTTCATTGGTATAATGAACTCCAGGTGAGGAAAACTGCACAGGCACAGATTTCCACAAATGATAGATGTGCAATTTGACTGTGGAAGGCTTCAGAGGTTAAAAGACTTGCATAGGATCACATAGTACATACATGTCAGAATCAAGACTTGAAGTTCTATCTTCCTGACTCCAAGAACTTCTTAGTCAACTTTCAAAGACTATAAATTATGAAGAAAACACCAGTCTGAATTGCGAGAGCAACTGTCCACCTCTGGGAGCTCGACATATCAATGAGACCTAATACGAATCCCTACTTCTATTTATATAGTGAGACAGAATTGTTCCAGAATTATAGGAATTTCTAAATTGGAAGAGAATATTTCAATACAAGCTTATGTCAATGCTGGATGTTGAAAAACTTTTAATATATGTATTTAAAAGTCATAGATAGTATGCTTCAATAGCTTGAGTGATCACCTGATTAAGAGCCTGCTGAAACCTTAGGGTACTAAGTCTAGACTCAGAAAAATGAACTCTTCTGCAAAAGGATACTTAATACTTAATATCCCATGTGATATTTAATAGTCAATGTACATAGTGATGAATTAGATAATATGTGCCAAAATCTTATGAATTCAATTCCACATTATTTGAGTAATTGCAGCAAAATTAGAACACATTGCATGTACTTTTAAGAAGATTTTACAGGTAGCACACTTTGTTATACATCAACAAGTTTAATAATTTACATTGTCTAAACTTATTCACATGCCACTGTATATGTGAATATGCTTATCTGTTTATGTGCATATCAATATATATACATGCATATGTAAGCATATGTATGTATGTAACTTTCTCTTTATCTATCTTTTACTTCTCTGCTGCACTGAAAACTTGCTCTCAACTTCTTCTTTATCAAGAACTGAGATCTGGCTTTCCCCTAAGGACTCTCTACTTCCAGGAAGAAGGAGTGTATTCCTTGCTCTTTTCAGACCATTCTTCTACCACCAACGTTCACAGATCTTTGCTTTTAATGAGTTCCTTGAAATCTGTTGATATCACCCTCTTGCCTGGTAATCTACTGTTGGTTCACCCTTTCTCTACTTCATGTATTTCTCTACCTCTTTCCCCGTTGCCACTGAGAAAGTAATCTCTTTTCTCAAGGGTCACCAATGACCTACTAATAGCTCAATGCATTGTCCATTGATCTCTCTACAGGTTTTCATGCTGCTGATTATCCCTTCCTACTGGATACTCTCTCTTCCTTTAGCTTCGCCAAATAAAACAATATAAGTTTCCCTTCTACTTCTCTGATAACTCCTTTGTATCTTTCACCAACTTCCCATATCTTCAATATGGTTGACCTTTAAGGACATGCACTTTTCTTAATTCATGGTAACTTCACGAGACAATGTAATACAGTGGAAAGAGTAATAAATTTGGAGTCAGAGGACCTGGATTAGAATCCTGGTTCAAAAATTTGCTACCTATGTGACTTTGGGCAAACCATCTCTCTCTAAGCCTTAGTTCTCTTATAATTAGAAATGAATGATGAAGATGTTGAGCTGGAACTCAAATTCCTCTGAGCTCTAAATCAATGCTACTATGACTTTCCTCACTAACCTCATTCACTTCCACTGCTTCAGCTAGTACTTCTAAGCATATCACTCCCCAAATCTGTATTTCCAAATAGAAGCATTCTTTCCAATAAGCTCTCAGAGGACACACACACACACACACACACACACACACACACACACACACATACACACATACACCAAGAACGATATGTTCAAAAACTAAGGTTATTGTTCTAAGCTGCTACTCCTAATTTCATCTTTAATGTCGGGGGCACCAGCATTAACTCAATTGTCCATCTTCATATTTCTGGGTTTCTCTTCTGTGGTTCTTTTCCCTTTGCCTCATTTCTCAATCCAACACCACCCTTCTGCCCAAAAATCCTCAGTAGTTTCCTATTTTCAACTGTGTAAAGTTTAGATATTTTGACCTGGTCTTTAAGGATTTCCACAGCAGGGCACCACCAACCTTTCCATTTTCATTTAATATTTTCATTTCCAAGTATTGTAGGCTCAGGGAAAACTGAGATCTATTGTTTATCCACTCACTTCTTCCAACAACAATCCATGTTCTCTTCTCTCTGTTCCTTTGCTCACTTTGCTCCCTGTGCCTAGAATGCCATCCATTTTTGTCTTTGTCTCTTGACTTTGTACTTATTGTTCAAAACCTGAATCAAATACCATCACCTCTGTGAAACCTTCTCTGCCATATGAGGTTAGACCTCACATAGCACTTTGCTCTGTAATTCTTTTAAAGCTCTTTGTGCTTACAATATAGTACTGTATATCATAAATATATGGATCATCACCCTGTCTTCACATTATATTTTAAGTCTAATTTAGCATCACTAGGTCTCAGTTTCTTCATCTGTTAAATGAACAGATATTACTAGATAATCTCTAAGACCTCTTCCAACTTTAAGCACTCTGATCCTATGATGCTACATGAGAGCAAAGTTCATTATACAGTAGGGAAAAGGACTGGATTTAGACCTAAATGACCTGGATTAAAAAGCAAACATCTGTACTTAAGACATATGAAACTTTGGCTCAATCTCATCATTTCTCAGGATATCAGATTCTTCATCTATAAAATGGAGGGGAAGGGAAGGGCATGTACGATTAGATGACTTCTCAAGTTCCTTTTAGCTCTATTTGACTTTATATTCCATGTCTTATTGGAATATTAAGTATGGGATCTTTCCTCTTCCTCTTTCCCACCATTACCTAGCAGAAGGTTCTACAAACTAGGAAGACTTAATAAGTATTTCTTGAATGAATGGATCCTTTAATTACACTAATTCAAAATATAGGGAACATAACCTTAAACTAAAGGCTTGAAACTTTAATAGGCAAATTTTAGCTAACAGATGATGGCTAAAGGAGGATTTTGAAGGGCTTTGAGAGTATTCCCTAAACCAGTTCACTCATTCAATGGCCTACCTTGCTGGCATTTAAAATCAGGAGACTTCCCCACAAATTTCTACACCACCTTGTGGCAGAATTGGGGTTCATAGAAATATCTGGATTCCCAATATCATCCATAGATGATTCTATCTGGTAGTTGGGTAATACTTAATCATATGGTTTCTCCAAATGGAAGCTATATGTTGCTTAGCAGCACTAGATGATAACACCAACTTTGAGGCTGGCTCAAAGTTGCAACTCAAAGCACAGTTCATCAGCTGAAATGAAATCAATGAGTTTTCAATGGATTATACGGCTGTTTTAGAGGCTGGTCAGCAGAATCATTATGGTTCCAAAAGTCTCCTGCCAATTGGCGAACATCCTAGTTAACCTCAAGCTTTAACTAAAGAGAATTGAGCATAGCCAGAATAATGCCACCATGTGATCTGCCTTTTATTTGTTTAGGATTTTTGTCCAGCATTCTAGGATCACTGAGAGATGACCACAATGTGGGTTTCTAGCTTTGGCACTAATTATTTCTTTATACTTACTCTATTTTCTAGTCATTCTAGAGTACGCATTGTTTCCTAAAGATATGCGTTCTGTCTCCACATTTGTTCCAGTATTGTAGGGTGACCCAAGTATTACATCTATGACTTTACCTAAAATTCCTTCTCCTTTAGCTCTGTATTTTCTGATGCTACACAGCATATAAACACCTACTAGTTCCATCTCCTTTATGGACAAAGAATATGTTCTCCTGTTAAGAAATACAAGGTTGTGAAGAATAATTATGGCAAACACTTGCTATTTCCTGATCGCTAATCTCTGAAACTAAGAAAAGTCAAAATACAAAGGGGAAAGAACAGAAATGAAGAGAAAGAGCCCTGGGCTGAGAGGCAGAGGACTTCAAATCTGTTCCTACCTCTGCCATTAAGCAGCTGAGTGTCATTGAATTGCAGACTGCCCTTCTCTGGGTCACAGTTTCCTCATTTGTAATAGAGGTTCCTGACCTCACACATATGCCCTTGCCATTTAGAAACATGTCTCTCTCCTCAATTCCATAATGGCTTAGGGGGACTAATTTTAGGGGAAAATATTCTCTCCCAGAACTGATGTGACGGCATCTCTATTGGCTTAGAGGCTCAGGACATTACCCCAATTTTTCTTGGATAACTAAGGATAACAAAAAAGAGTTAAGTCTTGTTTATCAGTTCACCACTTTTCTCTCTAGCATAGTTGGGTGATAGCTTGCTGATCTCCCCATGTAAATTCAGATTTGGAACTGATTTAAGATACTTCTAGGGGCAACTAATCTCTCAGCACTTCTGGAACAGATGGGGAAAATTACATGTTAACATGTGTGTACATATACACATACAAATGTACATATACATATATGTGTACATACCATACATTTATGTAGGGAGGGTGTATGTATGTACAGCATATTGTTTACATATAGGTAGTAAATATGCAGACACAAGTATGTGTATATATGTGAACATGTGTGTATATAAGTGCACTGGCCAGGTCCATTTCCTCCTCCTATAACTTAACAAAAAACAATTCTGAACCTCCCAGATGTCTTGACAAGTCACATAACCTCTCCTGGCCTTACTTTCCTGTAAAATGATAATCATAGTTTTGACCTTTCCTATACCAAAACTTTGGTGTGAGGATACTTTCTTTTTTGATACTTAATAATATTGCTTCCAATTACATGTAAAGATAGTTTTCAGCATTCACTTTTGAATGATTTTGAGCTCCAGATTTTTCTATCTACTTCCCTTCCCTCTACCCTCCCCAACACAGCAAGCAATATGAAATAGGTTATACATGTAAAATCATGCTAAAAATATTTCCACATGAGTCATATTGGGAAAGAAGAATCAGGACAAAAGGGGAAAAAAAACACAAGAAAGAAAAAAAAAGTGAAAATTGTATGTTTCAATCCACATCCAGATTCCATAGTTCTTTCTCTGGAAGTGGATAGCATTTTCCAACATAATTCTTTTGGAATTGCCTTGGATCATTGTATTGCTGAAGGAGATAAGTCATTCATAGTTGATCATCACATGGCATTGCTGTTACTGTGTACAATATTCTGGTCCTGATGACTTCACTCGTGATCAGCTCCTGCAAATCTCTCCAGGTTTTATTTTCTGAAATACACCTGCTTATCATTTCTTAAAGAACAATAGTATTCCACTACATTTGTATACCACAACTTGTTTCACCATTCCCCAATTGATAAGCATCCCCTCAACTTCCAATTTGCCCCCACAAAGAACTGCTTTAAATATTTTGTACATGTGGGTCTTTTATATTTTATGATTCATAAGGAAACTTTCAATAAAAGATTTGGCAGGTCATCCCAGGATAACTAAATTATAGACCCAACTCTATCATTAGCTCTGACTTTGAGCAAATCTCATAATCTCTGCTAGTCTAGGTTTCCTTATCTGTAGAAAAAGAGGGCTTAGGGTTGGACTGCCCTTAAGCTCCTATCCATCACTAATAATGAGTCTAACTGATGTCTTCCAAGGGGGCCTGTTCTGCTATTCCTTAGTGGAATAGCACTTTGTCTTTGATATTTTAATTTGACCAGAAATGTAATCTGAGTGTATGACAAGATTACATATATATGAAGAGAACTAACATAGAATCTGTGATGCCACTGTTTTAGAATTAATTTGTTACTCCCTCTGAGACTGTCCATTTGGACTTACAACTTTGTCTTGAGTTTCCTTGCATTTCTTAGATCAGTTCTTTAAAAAAATATGTTGCTTTGGCTATTTTATTTTACTTTTTGTCTTTTCCCTACTGATGTTCTATTTAAAACCCATGGAGTCTCCCCAGGCAAACCAGAAGCAGGCAGATCTGATTGGCATTCCTTACAAACAGCATCATTCCAGTATTCCTGACTGACTGGCAGAGTTTAAACACTAATGACAAGAATGAAAAAAAGAAACACAATGTATACATGTATACGTTCATAATGATATACTCATATGCACTCATATACTCTCACATGTGAATATAGATATACTCAAACAAACACAATATCTTACCACGGTACTTCTGCGCTATCACCCCTTTGTGCATTCTTCAAGCTCTCCAAACTAGGCTAATGAGAGTTCCCTCTTCTCTGATATCCCATAATCTGTATCAGCGCCTTCAAACAGGGATTCCTCCATGCCTGGAATACCTCTGCAAGCACTTAAGGACCTTGCTCAAATGTTGCCACCTATAAAATGCCTCTTTTTTTCTGCTAACCATGGTTCTTAGTGTTAGCCATGCCCCAACCTCCCTCCCAAAATTGTCCTTTATGCTTAGTTAACAAATATTTTATATTTATATACTTATTCAGATTCTGTATCCCTTACAATTGAAATTCATTCAAGTTACATGTTAAAATGCCAAATGGCATAGGAAAGTGATGAGTCCACAGACAAAGATTCTTTACCTGGGGTGTGTAAATTTGTGAGTATATATTTGTTTATGCATGTATGTATACATGTCCAGGTGTGTGTGTATACTATATGTATATAAATACAGGTATACATGTATATATACTTATACCTATACTCACACATATATATGTAAACTTATATATTGCATGCAGCAGAGAAATAAAGACCAACATATAGGGCTTGTATCTGAAAAAAATTAGCACATATCAACAAACATATTCACCTGTCTGACCAAGGCAATACATACACAGCTACCAGAGCAAGAGAAGCACCAATATCTGGGTTTTTCAAAGCCAGGGGCTTCCTTAATGGCTACCCAGAGTCTCATCTGGCCAATAACAAAGAACATTCTTCTAATGAGTGAGTCCCAAAGAAAAATGCTAACTTCAGAGTACATACATACACACATACATATGTATGTATGTATGTACGTGTATGTATGTATGTGTGTGTATGTGTGTGTGTATGTGTGTATGTATGTGTGTATATATACCCTGTTTAGGTCCAAAGGGCACCACAACCTTCCTGACTCAGGGCCTAATTAGAAATTAGCAAAAGGTGTGAAAGCCTCCCTACAGGTAAGCCTCCCCTAAGCAAGCTTCCCTTAATGGGTTGCACATGAGGACTACTAATGGGCTTGGAAGGTCTTATATCCTATTAACATTACAGCTCCCTAGGCCTCATTTTCCTCATTTGTACAATGAGAATGTTGAGTAGAAATCTTCCAGAGTCCTTTTCAGATTGAAATCTATTATCCTCTGGCTGTTATGTTTTTCTCTCTGTATTAACAGTGCCTGGGACATAATATTTTAATAGATTTTTAGTGAATTGATTTAAATTGAATACTTACACCTTAACACACCTTAAATACTCTAAAAATGCTTTTTAAAAAACTCCCACAGATAGTTCAACACACACAGTCTTACAGGTATTCTCATACATGTAATGCCTATGTGTTCACACTTACTCTCACAAAGAGAATGCTGCACACCATGGCTGAGGCACGCTTGCTTTTAAAGTAAGGACAAATCAGGATTAATTCAAGGTTGTGTTGAGAGTCAGTCTTATAAAGGTTCTGATGTGTGAAAAAGGGGCTAAAAAATAACCAGCAGCCTCCTCACCAAGGAAAACCTCAATGAGACTAGTAAGGCAGGCAGGAAGCAGAGGAGGGAGTAAATATGATCTGGAACTGAGCATCCAAACTGGACAGGTTGTGTATCCAGATGGCAAAAAAGAAACACACACACATACACACACAAGTGAAGTATCCAGTTTGAACATTTTAAAAGTTTCATTTGATTAAAATACATTTCTGGGATACAGTCTGGAGAGAAAGTCTGTGCTGTCCCCAGTTAGTTGGCAGGGCTTTGATTTGGTGTGGCAGAGGTGCCCTGGATCTCTAGGCACAATTCAGCAGAGATATATAGGCAGCAGGACTGTCAAAGCTTGGGGCTGGGGCTCCCCACGAGGCATACTTCAAGCTGAGGTGAGTCGACAGACGGCAGGAAGAATTCCTCTCCTTTCCCCTGTCGGTCACAAGCCTGCCAAGCCCCAGCTTGGAGACCAGCCTGACAGGATTTAAAACTGCCACCAGAAAAGGGCCAAATGGAAGGCAGTGGAGATGAGACAGGATGGGAGGTGACGTGGGACAAAACAAGAGACTGTTTCCAAAACATTATTTGGCAAAAGCAAAGACTCCATCAAAATGTCAGGTAAATCACAGATAAAATTGGTTGGATCTAATAGAATTTATCCACTTTCAACATCTTTGAGGGTTGATGGGTTACTACATGTGACTCACATTCACAGAATCTAAATAGAAGGGACCTTTGTGGCTATCTCACTCTCTTCTTATTGAGTAACTTTGGGGAAATCCAAATTATTAGGAAGATTTTTAATGTTATTCCTGCAAAGGCTTGAAATAATCACAAGTGTGGGCAGAATACTGAACTCCCAGTCAGGCAGTCAGTGTTAGTTATCTATGAAGTTTGTCACTTAGATGACACAGACATTTAGTTTAGAAAGATCTCCTGTTGCCCAGATACAGACGTAAGCTAGAGTTTTGAATGAACTGAACTGATTAATTTTGCTATTCAGTTCTCATTTCTGGAGCAAACATTGTTACCAACTGAACACAGAGAAACACAAATGATAGTTCAAGAACATTAGAGTTGAATCTTTAGAGATGATCTAATTCAGGTCTTTCATTTTACATTTGAAAAAAACTGAAGTCCGTCATTTAACTATGCCCACAAAATTAGCAAGTAGGTGAAACTTCATTAAAAGCTATGTCCCCTGAAACCAAATACTTCCTTTCTTTTCTTTTATGTCTTCTTAAATTATTTTAAATTATGGGACAAAACAAGCATTTCTATAACATAGTATACAAAAGATGATTGCACAAAAAATGGAAATCTGTTATGTGCAACTTGGTATTCCTAGTAAGTATACAGTGAAGTTATCATGTAAATAATAAATTAAATTTAATGAGAAGTGTTGAATTAAAATTATGCTTAAAATGTTTCTGAATAAATGAATGAACCAACTTAGCAAAATTCTACCTCTGATACAGTTTTTCTTTTCTCTCTAAAGATGAATAATAATCTTTAGAATGGGATTTTGTTGTTGACTTAATATTTTAGTTGTATCCAACTCTCTATGACTTTATTTGGCTATCTCTTCACAAAGATACTGGAGTGGTTAGCCATTTCTTTCTCCAGCTCATTTTACAGATGAGGAAGCTGAGGTCAACAGAATTAAATGACTTGCCCAGGTTCACATAGGTAGTAAGCATCTAAGACAGGATTTGTTTCTCTACCACTGTTCCACCTAGCTACCCATTTAGAAGAAGGATAGGGGATATGAAATTTAAAATGAGGGAAGAGATGACAAAAACATACATAACTGTCATCAAGGAATTTAGTTGCCTGGACAGGGGAAATTCGTCCTCAAGTACTGAAAAAATTAGTATATAATTGTTAAGCTAATATAAGTGATCATGTAAATGGCAATAGTATAGCAGAATTGAGAAAAGATAAATATCACAGCATTCAAAAAAGATAATAGGATCAAGCCTATAAACTATTAAGTTAGTGTGCTTGCCTGATTCTGAGCAAGGTCACTAGATATGTTATTAAAGAGATGGTTTGCAAGTATTCAGAAATGGAAGATGCAACCACTAAATGCTCACTTGGGTTTATCAAAAACAAGGAACATCAGATTTTCTTTACAGTGTTATTATTCTAAGAAATCATTGGGAATGTTGTATTCTAGATTTTAGTAAACTATTTAACAGTCCTCTTGCTACATACTTGAGAAGAAAATGAGGAGATATGGTCTGGATGATAGTGTAGTTATTACTTATGATGGAATCCTAATAAAGCTACCCCTAGCCCCAATATTCTAAGTTCATTATAGGCCACACTGTTTCTACCTCCCCCCGGCGCCCCCACTCACCCCTACCAATGTCCTACCTTTCACATATATGCCTCTCTGCTCACCAGAGCAACAGGTGTGTCCTTGAACTCTTAGTTCCAATAAGAATAGCAGGAGTGTCCATGTGATGGGAACCCAGCTACTGCCTCTACCTAGTCACTGCCCTCATGACAGGGCCATAAAACCCAACTGTCTGTCTTGACCAGACAAGACCACAGTAGCTAGCCAATTGGAGGGCAGCATGACCAGAATGTTTAACCACCGAACCATAGTTGAGACCCTTCCTCCATTACCTAAATCTCTTAACAAACTCCTCCTGCCTTTTTAATATTAATAATAATCCTATATTCTATGCAAATTTTGATTGTGTAATCAGCATCTTTACCCTATAAAACTCCATATTGTTTTCTCTGAAATTGCTGGTTCCTCTTGGAATTTAGCCCGCTTCATGAAAGGTATCAATCTCAACAAATGCCTATACTTGGATTAGAGGTAGTCTGACTGAATTCTCTGAGATGATTCCACCACACCATATCATGAAACCATCACAGTTTCTCAATGGGCAGAGTCCCCACCACAACACTTAGATGACCATAAAATGAATAAAATTAACTGACTTTTATGGTCTGTTAGAGTTTTCTTTAATCACTTTGCTTTCATTAACCCATCTGAGTCTCACAAAAAACTCCTTGAAATAGATATTACAATTTTTCTTATCACCCCATTTTGCAGATGAGGAAAGCCAAAGTCAGAGAAATTTGCTCCATGGTCACACATTAACAAGTGTAAAAAGGTGGACAAAATGGCCTTTCTGATTCAGCATCCTGTCTGCTATGTCATGCTGTCCATGGCCCAAAGAATTATTTTTTTTTCCAGATCGGCGCCATTTTAGAAGGCATCTCTACCCTCGGTTTGTATTGTTCAATATATTGATCTGTTACTTGAATGCAGACATAGTCAAGACGGACTTGAAAATGACACCATTCTAAAAAGTTTAGGGTGCTAAACAACAGCATCGGGATTTTAAAAGAACTCAAACTATAAGATCATTGGATTAGGTCTAACGAAATGAAATTTACTGGAGATTATCATAAAGTTTTCCCTTTCTGTTTATAAAACATTTTCATCGATATAGCATGAAACAGGCTTGGGTAAATACAATGAACTTTTCTTGAGCTTTATCCTTCTTGACCTCTTGACAATATATGACACTGCTGACCAAAGCTACCTTCTATAATCTCTCTCTTTCTTGAGCTTTTATGATACTGCTCTCTCTCTCTCAATTATCTTCTCCAGCTTGTCAGGAGGATCTTTTTTAATCCCCTTTGTTGGATCATCATTCATGTCTTGCTCTTAGACTTTCTTCTTGATTTTGTCTTGTGGTGATCCCATCATCTCTTCTGGGCTATAATATCTATAAAAATAATGTTTTACAATAATGTCAACCCTTCCTCAAGCTAAACTTGCCCAAAATTGTACTCATCTTTCCTCTGAAACCCACTTTTCTTAATTTCTTTTCATTTTCTTCTGAGGTCACTGCCATCCTTCCAATTTCACAGCCTCTCCAGAATCCTAGACACTAAAGTAAAACTGATTAGCCCCATGTCTAATAAGTTATGAAATATTATTAATTATAGTCAGCTAGGTGGTACAGTGGATAGAGTACTGGGTCTAGAGTGAGGAAGACCTAACTACAACATGGCTTCAGACACTTATTAGCTATGTGATCCTGGGCAAGTCACTTAACCCTGTTTGCCTTAGTTTTCTCACCCATAAAATGAGCTAGAGAAGGAAAAGGCAAACCACTCCAAGTATCTTTGTTAAGAACACCCATAATGAGGTAACAAAGAGTCAGTCATGGCCAAAACAATTAAACAGTAACAAATTCATTCTACTTTTATAGAATATCTCACATCTATCTCTTTCTCTCCATTAGAATGACTAATATTGTAAATGAGTAAATTACTTCTCATGTACACTACTATGGTAGCCTATGAATTTGTCTCCCTTCTCCTAATCTCTCTCTTCTCTGATCTACATATACTAAACTAATATTTTTAAAGCACAGGTATAACCATAGTACTCCCCTGCTCAAATAGCTTCATTGGTTCCCTACTGCCTCAAGAATAAATGCCTTTGTTTAACATTTAAATCTCACCACAATCTGGATCCAATCTCTCTTTCTAGATTGATTTAGCATTATTTCCCTATATACACTTTAAATTCCAGCCAAACTTGTCCTTGTGCTGTCATAACTGTAAATGATATTCCATTTTCTTTCCCTAAATCTTTGAGCAAGCAATTCTAAAGGGACTGAACGCCTTCCCTTCTTAATCATGGTATTCCCTATCTTTTCAAGTCTCAGACCATGTTCTAGAAAGTAATACACCTAATTCTCCCAGTCCTTTGCGCTCTTTCCCTCTTAAAATTACACTATATGTATATGTATCTATACATATACATATAAGTGTGTATATGTAGATATATATGTATAAGTGTGTGTATATTTACAAGCACATATATTTATATATAATTGTAGATTATCATATAATTGTATAATTATATAGACAAATTAACATATTTATGTATGTGAGTATACACACAGACACACATTTGTTTAATTATCTGTATACATTTTTTAATCTTTTCTCCTAGTAGAATGTATACTCCTTGAAGTCAAATCGGGATTCCTTGTAAAATGTACATGCTACAATAAATGATTGTTGAATTTAATCTAATTAAACGAGCACATAATCAAGAATTCACATTTCCGTAGGACTTCACTGTAAAAAGCACTTTATGTTCTTTTGCAACAGTCCTTGGACAGAGTTGGTATAATGAATTACTTGTGATTCCAATTATATATATGTATATATATATATTTCAGATTGGTGAATCACTGCAGCTAACTTTAGTTCCTGAGAAGAAAATAAGGAGAAAATAACCTCAGATTAAATATTGTGGGAACAATTAGGCCCAGGAGTTTCATTCCATTCACTTTGTGCTATTCCTCCATATACATAAGGAGACTCCATTGAAGAGCTTCTTAGTGAAGGTTTCCTAGTCTAAAAAGAAAGGATAACAACCAATCAAAACTTTGTATGAGGGAAAGAAGATTGGCACTGCTGGCTAATGCATATGACATTTGTCCAAATTAAAAAGTAATCCACTATTCAATATATCCAAGATCTTCCCCATGATCCTTTGTGCTAAGCATTTTTTCCACATTTTCCTATCTTGGGAGACTAGCAGCTTTCATCACAAGAAATGAGATCCAAGAGACTGAAAAAGGGGTGGAGCCAAGATGGCAGAGTACAAGCACAAACTTGGCATGGGCTCCAGCTCCAAACAATTTCAATACCTGTAAAAAATGACTCTAAACAAATTTTAAAGCTACAGGACACACAAAATGACAGAGAGAAACCAATACCCCCAAAGATAGTAAGCAGGCCAACAGAAAAGGTCTATCACAGTGTGCTGGGAGCTGAGCACAGTCCTACAGGAGCCATGTGGTTCCAGGCCCAGGGAGGCCCTGACCAGCAGCTGTCAGAGCAGACTTCAGGAGAGTGAATAACCAGCAGCTGTGGTGGCTTCCAGACTTTTCAACTCAAAAACTCCAAAGACAAAGTAAAAGATCAATGTAGAACTTTGTTGGAACAGGAAGCAGGGGGGACAGAAGAGCATGATCTGGCTGCTGTTCCCAGGCAGAGAAGCTGTGGAGGTGCAGAGCCTGCACCATATGACTGCCTCAGAAGTTCCTGGCCTGCAGACTGTAGGGGGACCATGTGACCATTCAGAGAATAATCACTCTTGCTTTAACCTGCTTGGATCTGCATTGCGGTCTTGAGTGGTGGTCCTGAGGTGTGTGACCAGTGAGCCAGAGCTTATGGGGGCTGTATATAGAGCACCCTCCTAATAGTTCCAGGAGCTGTGAAAACCCCAGCAATTTGGGACAAAGCTCTCTCCATTCTGGAAGCAGAGTTTTACTGTGGCAAAGAGCTCAAGAGTCAAGTAATTGGCTGGCAATATGAGCAAGCACAGGAAGCACAGACCATAGAATACTTTTTGATGGACAAAAAAGTTCAAGGCATGGAATGAGAGGAAGACATCACAGTCAGAACTCCTGTATCAAAAGCCTCCAAGAAAAAAATATGAACTGGTTACAGGCCATGGAGGAGCTTAAGAAGGATATAGAAAAATAAAATAAGAGAAGTAGAGGAAAAATTGGAGAAATGAGAATGATGCAGGAAAATCACAAAAAGTGAGGCAACAACCTGCTAAAGGAGACCCAAAAATACACTGAAGAAAATAACACCATGAAAGTAGACCAATCCAAATGGCAAAAGAGGCCCAAAAAGCCAATGTGAAGAATGCTTAAAAGAGTTGAATTTGCTAGATGAGAAAGGAATTTCAAAAATTCTCTGAAGAGAGTTCAAAATTAGATTGGAGAAAATGGAAGCAGATGACTTTATGAGAAATCAAGATATTATAAAACAGATAGAAACAAATGAAAAAATAGAAGGCAATATGAAATATCTCATTGGAAAAACCACTGACCTAGAAAATAGATCTTTGAGAGATCATTTAAAAATTATTGGTCAACCTGAAAGCCATGATCAAAGAAGAACCTAGACACTATCTTTCAAGAAATTATCAAGCAAAATTGCCTTGTTATTCTAGAACCAGAGGGCAAAATAGAAATGGAAAAAATTCACCAATTTCTTCCTGAAAAAGATCCCAAAAAGAAAACTCCTAGGAATATTATAGTAAAATTTCAGAGTTCCCAGGTCAAGGAGAAAATACTGCAAGCAATCAGGAAGAAACAATTTGAGTATTGTGGAAACACAATCAGAATAACACAAGACCTAGCAGCTTCTACATTAAGGGATTGAAGGGCTTGGAATATGATATTCTGGAGGTCAAAAGAGCTAGGACTAAAACCAAGAGTCACCTACCCAGCAAACCTGAGTAAAATGCTTCAGGAGAAAATATGGTTATTCAATTATTGTGCAGAAAATAAGAGCAAGCCAAGACCTGGGTTCAGGTTAAATTTAGATGTGGACTTATTGATTAAGCACATGACTACCAGAGTGTTCACCACTCATATTGGCAGTGATCTTTGGAATACAGATCGTGGTTATAAAGGCTAAAATCACAATAAGACGGGGAGCTAGCAGAAGCTATGCCATCCAGAAGCAAAGAATAGCCATTGGTTAAATCTATGATTCAGGGGATTATGGCTTAAGGATATAAGGGTGCAACCTTCCTGTGAAGTGGGGGG
>CM053595.1:165634711-165663370 GCA_028646575.1 Pseudocheirus occidentalis | reverse complement strand
AAGCACACACTTCAGTAAAGGGACAGGGACAGGGTAGAGAACAGAACAAGGGAGGGAAGAATAGGAAGGAGGCACATATGATCACTGTCACAATATGTCCACTATGAAGATGTCCTGTATAATCACACATCCACAGCCCATATTGGATTGCTTGTTGTTCCAGTGGAGGTGGGTGACAAGGGAGGAATCGAAAGAATCTAGAATCTAAAGCTCTGCAATACCTGCAACTAGGAATTAAGATATACAGGGGCTGGTGTAGGGAGACCCTCTCTGCCCTACCAGAAAGTTAGAGAGCAGATCAGGGGAGGGGCTTTACAGTGGGATTGCTGTTTTGGGGTTGGGGTAGGGGAAAGACAGGGTGAAAATTTGTAATTCAAGAATCTCATGAAAATGAATGATGCAAACTAGAAAACAAATTTTAAAATGTAAAAAAATAAAATTAAAATACAATGGCCATTTATTTTGAAAATAGAAAGTAAAATAATCTCACTATTCTGTCTCAAGGAACACATTGACAAACAGGGACCAGAAGAAGTTTAGTGACAATTTCATGGTCATGGATGCTCGCCAGATGGCAAATAGCTGTGTTCCAAAAGGGAATCCTTAAAGACATATATGTATAGGGTTCATATGGTTTGATAATTTTTATGTGTATGCTTTTAAGTAGGACTAAAGTTAATGATGGATGACTTATAATGAAGATGTAAAAGCAAATCTTAGCAATACTGAAACACTGAATCCATCATTATCTCCAAATATTTCTCCCTTTGAGTGACATGCTAACTCCAAAAGAGGCATACATGTTTATTATTTTATTTTCCCCAGTTACATGTACAAATAATTTTTCACATTCATTTTTAAGATTTTGAATTCCAAATTGTCTTCCTTCTTCTCTCCGCCACTCCCCTCATTGAGAAGGCAAGCAATTGGATAAAGCTCATACATGTGTGGTCATGCAAAACATTTCCACAACAATCATGTTGTAAAAGAAAACAGACAAAAAACCTCAAGAAAAACAAAGGAAGCAAATTAAGTATTCTTCAAGGTCTTTCTCTGGAGATGGATAGCATTTTTAATCATATGTCCTTCAGAGTATTCTAGGACAGTCATATTTCTGGGAATAGCTGTGTCACAGCTGATCATCTTACACTATTGCTGTTACTTTGTACATTTCACTTTGTATCAGCTCATGAAAGTCTTTCCAGGTTTTTCTGAGAGCATTCTGCTCATCATTTCTTATAGTGTGATACTATTCCCTCATAAACACATAACACACTTTGTGTAGTCATCCCCTGACTGATGGACATCTCCTTAATCTCCCACTCTTTGTCAACAGAAAAGAGCAGTGATAAATATTTTTGTACATATAGGTCCTTTTCCTTTTTTTATCCTTTGGGATAAAGACCTAGTAGAGGGATTGCTAGGTCAAAGGGTATGTGTGGTTTTATAGCCTTTGCAGCATAATTCTGAACTGTGGAACTAAATTTACAGAGTGACTTATAATGAGCTTTGGACAGTGCTAATAATAACATGCTTGTATCAGATACAGAAGCTCCTCAACATCTGCCAATAATTTTATAGTTGTTTTCCAACTCAAGAAACAAATAGTTTCCTTAAAATTGCATAGTTCCTTGAACCATGTAAGGTCATGTTACAATGCCACACACTAGTGAGCAGCAAAAAAGCTGGATTCTATGACATGGTAGATGTTTTGGGACACAGTGAGAAACAGCGAGTTGACTTCTCTAGAATCCTCTATTCTTGTCTTCCCCTTTGAACACCAATACTGCAATTTTAGCAGAGTGATTAGATAAGTATCTAAGAAACCCCATGCCATGCCAGAGCCTCCAACCCAATAATTTCCCTCCAATATTAACAAACATCTCCCACTATAGTTTTACTTAGAAGCATAATCAGAGAATTAGATATTTGGGTGGGACCCCAGAAACCAGAAAATTCAACAGCTTCTCCCAGAAGAAATTCTACTACACCAAACTTGATAACTCATCATCCAGATTCTGTTTGACCAGTTTTGACATCTCCTGTGAGAGTAAACTACTCTGATAGTAATTTCTAAACATTATTAGACAATCAAGATCAGCCTTAATTCTTGAAGTCCATGCCAGCAGAGAATAAGATGGAGACACTTCTGTAATAGATATGCTAAGTCTCACACTTGATATTTGGGAACCAGACAAGCTAAATTCAGATAATATCATCTGTAAACTAAAACAAAAACAACAACAAAAACAAAACTCACAACATAAAAACTTTAGCACCAGATCAGGATTTTGTTATCCACAGGAACTCCCAAAGACTATTCACCAAAGCAAGAAGGAGTTGATATCTGCATTATGATCTCACACTAATGAAATAAATTGCATTTCTTTTGAGTATGGGGAATGAATCAACAATGCTTCACTTTAGTATAGGACTTAACAGTTTACAAAAGGCTTTCCTTAAAATATCCCTTAAGATTTGGAATTCGTCAAGCACTTATTAGTCATTTACTATGTGCCAGTAACTATACCAGGCTCTGAGGAAACAAAGACAAAAATAAAACATTCCCTACACTAAAGAGCTTCCATTCTTTCTACTGGTGGGTATGAATAAAAAAAATCTGCATTCTATTCCACAATAGCATTTCATAAATTGTAAACTGACTCTCGATTCTGATGGTACTGTGACTTTTATTTAAAATTGTGTCCAGACCATAGGTCATGGAGTAAGGAAGAAGTTAGGATCAGGATAGTTAAATCACAGATGTGAACAATAGACCAGAACCATGTAGTGCCTGGAAACTGATTGTTAGGTTAGAATTAGATACTGGATGATTAAGATTTGAGAATAGACAGGTGGGGAAGGGGTGTTAAGGTAAGGCAGCAGTCCAAAAACCTGATTAGCAGTGAGAAATCAGATATAAGGCAATAAAAATCTAAGTCCTTGACATAATAATCACTTTTGCCTTAGTCCCTCAATTGTTTATATTTTTCACCTGGAATAGGTACCAACCTCAGGGTGCAGGCAGCCTAGGAACTACAGATGGGAGTGGTAAGCCACAATAGAAAGTTAACAATTGAGTCAGCCTTGTTAGTTAAGGTATATCAGTCAGAGCCAATGACATATATTAAATAGTAATAACCTAGTTTAATAATCAAAACCATATTTAAAAATATGTAATAAGTAATATGCATAATGAGAGTTCAGGAAAATAATAGACAAATGTGGCATAATGAAAATAATACTAACTCATGAGAAGCTCAAAACATTATTTCTACTATGGAATAGTAAACTTTAATCACTTAAATTGTTTTTAATCTTGTCCTTATACCAGGAGCCATACATAAGGACTCCTCACACAATAATTCACATGCGCATAATTTGTAATCTAGGATCACAGAATTTGAAAGCTTGGAGTAACCTTTATGATATTCTAGACCAAATTCTTCAAATACAGATGAGGAAACTGAGACTTGAAGAATGAAATTGACTTACTTGAGCTTTTTTTTTTATTAATCTCCTCCAGGTGCCTAGCAGAAGGTTTTGCATATTGTAGATATGACTTGACCAAGGCCACAGAGTTATAAATTGTCATAACCTTACTTGTATAAAGGTTTTCGATACTATAGGGTACATATTATTACTGAAAATGGTTTCAGCTAAGAAACAGAAATAGCATTTACATAGATTAGAAATGCTTACTCAAGGTTTATGAAACACGTTGCAAATATTATCTCACGAGATCTTACAGCTCTATGAGATAAGTGAAAGAGACCACTCACTGCCTCAATTCCTATTGAGCCTTAATCACTGAATGCATGTTGCCTCAGTCAGACTGAAACCTGATAAAGACCTTATCCTGAAAAGGCCAAGGTCCCCTTCTGCATCCTTGGCCATCTCCAGGTGTCTTGATCTGTATCTGGCCACTAGACCCAGATGACTCTGGAGGAGAAAGTGAGACTGTTGACTTTGATCAGCTCTCCCTCACTTAAATTCCAATACATTGTTTGTCATATCATCACCTCTCTGATGTCATGGTCCTCTTAGAGAAGACAAACAACCACCACAACTACGATTCTTATTATCATTTTGCAGACATGGAAACTTGGGGCTGACAGGGCTTAAATACACCATGTAACAAGGTCACATACCTAGTAATTTACAAGGAAGGATTGGTACTCAGATCATTTTCATTACCAAAGTAATGAAAATTACTTCATCATTTTGTTTCTCAAGGAGAAGCATGAGAAAACCTTACTTAGTCAAGGTATCTATCAGTTCTGCCTCCAGGTCAGAAAGAAGGGCAGAAGCATCCTTTACCTCCTTTTAGGCAATGAACTTCCTTATTTACATTTACACCTCCAAAATCAACAGTTTTATGGTCACATTCACCCCTTTCAGTGATGCTTATCATAACCCTTCTATTACTTGCAGATGCTTTTCAAGAGTGGCTATGACTAATACTAAAAATAATTGCCCTATAGTCACACCAGTGAAAAGCTTTTCTAAGCTTAGATGAGCTGATAGTCAAACAACAGCAACATTGTCCCTTAAAGCTCTGTATGTGAAATCTTTCCAGCAATATAGTAATTACCAGAGCTTAGATTTTGGTGAGTTTGATTCCCCATCAGGATGAAAAAATAGGAAAGAATTGAAGAGTGTGGTTAGCCAATGAAACACTCAAGAACCTGAGATTCTCAGTGACTACAATTTAGCTTCTAGGTAAGGTTGATAAGATGTCTATGGTCATGTATTCTCTTCAAGAAACTGCATTTTAGGAACAATATCAAGAACTGAGTGTGCCAGAAAAGGGTATTTATGATGGTTAAAGAACTGGGAATGTTCACTTGTAGTAGAAGAGAGGTAGAGTACTTGGACTTGGACCCTGGAAGTCCTCAGTTTATGTCCTTCTTCCAACATATAGTAAGTGTGCCATCTTGCATGTCACTCAGTTTCTCTTAGCCTCAGTTTCCTCATCTATAAAATGGGGACAATGGAAGTACCTATCTCAGATGATCCTCCTTAAAGCACTGTTTATGTGTTACCTGTTACTCATTTATTTAGTCATTCATTATCATGCCTCAGAAAGAGGGGTGATGACTGCAGTGTGGTGTCCAAGCACTGAATGAATATATTTGCATGTGGGAGAACGGCCAAACTTCCCCTGGTTGACCCCAGAGTTTTGAACTATAGCTAGGGCCCAAACAATATAAATAATGAATCTTATGAAATGGTCACATTATTTGAATTTGAATTGCATCTTTCTACTGGGCTAGAATCAATTATTATATTTTACATAATTATAACTTTGAATAGTGCAGACTGGAAAACATGCAAGCACTTCATGGGATACATCATCCACACTATTCAGAACCTAGAAGTAGAATCATTGTTTAGAAGATTTGTAATCAATATATGAAAAATCTATCTAAAAATTAAATCTCCCCAAGAAGGAAATGGATAGTAATGAGTTTTCTTTTTGGTATCTTCAAGGAGAAACTGGATGACTTTTCAGAGGAAAAATCATACTTCAAATAGGAGTTGGACGAGGCATTCTCTATATTTAAAACTTGAAATCAAAACAACTTGTTAAAAATATTTTTGTGGGCAAGAATTAAATTTTGAAATTTGAAAATGGGCGTGTGAGTTACAAATGTAAAACATTATGATGGCTATATCCCATTGAGTCCCTATCTACTAGGACAGCAGGACCTTCCCAGTGGCATGTATGTCTTGTCATCTTCCTGAGAGAAGGTGGCTATCTTAATTTGATAGTTATAACCCTAACGCCTACTATAGTCAATAGAATACTGTAGGCACTTGATAAATATTAATTCATTCACTCATGCATTATCATACTCTAAAAAATAGAGTAGAACCCACACATTCTTAGGAGCCCCACCATAGAAAATTATCACACTATAAGGCCACATTACCAACTGCAAGAATTATTTTGAGCCTAACAACTCCCAGTCTTCTTCTTTGAAGAGGTCTTTGGGTCCTGTCTATGACTGGTTCAAAAAATTACTTAACATGTACACTTCATCTTTTCACCTAATATAACAGCAATATCACATTCAACTAAAGGCCCCTATTTTTTGGAGGTAACTCCCACTGTTGGGATACAAATCTTAACTCTTTTAGTGTTTAATCGATTGGTCTTAGTGTTTCTTAGAGTTAAAAAAATATTGTCATATGGTAAACCTGAGATGGACTGGTCCTCAGAAAACAGTTATAGACTTTGTCACTTGATGCCTTCTTAAGGGCCTTTCAAATTTTGCAGAAATTTCTATAACTAATGTCCCATTGGCATATACTTTGAGAGTCTGTGGTCATGTCAATATCCGAGTGAGGCAGAGGAGGAACACCACTCTGGAAAACGTACAAGAAACAATAACTCTAGTCCAGCAAATGAGCTGCTCCTTTTTCCTGCTGTAGAGGTGACCTTCATTTCCTTGTGTCATAGCACAACATCTGGCAGCTTCTACCAGTCTGGACAGACCTTGAGTGTGGGTCAGGTAACAGATTATATTATTCTTTCTGAAGAGCAACCTAAATATCCACCAGGTGCTTCAAATTTGTGATCCTTAAAACCTATGAAATGAACAAAAATATAAAATGACCATCAGTCTTGTAAGGACTCCTTCCATGCTGCTGTCATGGACATAGAAAATAAAAAAGAGAGTGGTAAGAATTTCATAACTCTTAAAAAACCCCATTAATTTTAGTTGAGAGATATGGTGGAGTAATGGCTAGAGAAGTGGACTTGGTTGGAGTCAGGAAGACTTGAGTTCAAATTCTGTCTTAGATATTAGTTATGTGACCCTGGGCTAGTCACTTAACCTCTCTTTGCTTCAGTTGTCTCATCTGTAAAATGAAGGTGTTAGACTTGATGGCATCTAAAGTCCTTTCCAGTTCTAAATCCATAAAATCTATTATCAATACTTTCAATTTGTCATCTTGTCCAAATTGAAAAAGGAATTGAAACTTATTAAATAGCTAGAGGTATTATTAGCTTTAAGAAGCTAGAACTATCACAGAACCTAGAAAGTGACAGAGTACAGACTTTAAAATTCAGATCTTCAGATTCTGATCGCAGAGCTTATCTTACCACTTCTCACTATGAGACTCTAATAAATATAGCAGTCAATATGCAATCAATCAACTAACATTTCTACTTGCAGACACCATGGGAACAAAAACTCTGAGGACATAAAGAAAGGCAAAAAAAGAAAGGTCCCTTCCTCCAATGCTTTAACTGGTAGACAATATGCAAATAATTAGATAGCTGTAAGACATATATAGAACCAATAGAGGGTCATCTGAGAGAAGAAGGCTTTAGTAACCAGAGACAGCAGGAAAGGCCTCCTACAGAGGGTGGTGATGCAAGCTAAGAGTTGAAGGAAGACAGGGAAACTAAGGAGGAGGTGATGGGTCTTGGGAGAACCTTGGGAATCCATCAATGCAAAAGGCACAGAGACAGGAGATGGAGTATTGCTTCTGAGGAAATGCGAATAGGCTGTTGTGTTTGAATCATAGAATGTGTGGACAGAAGGAAAGAGTAAGGCAGAAAGGGAGAAACAAGTATCCATTATGGTCTTATTATGTATTGGGCACTGTGCTAGGTTCTAAGGATGCAAAGAGAAATTGTACAGTTCCTATCCCTTAATGAGTTTCCATTCTATCAAGCTTTCATTTCTCATTCTCAGCCTTTGCCTTTTCAAACCCAAAATTTGTTCATCTATATTCTAATAGAGGAACCTCTTTCTTCCCTTTATCTCTTCCCTCTCCAGCTCAGTCTTGTCTTTCTTAAAATACCATGGCCAGAATTACACATAGTGTTGACACTATGGTAATTTAAAAATCCATGGAGCTCTCTATTATGTTTCACATATTTGTTTCATTTCTGGTGACGCCATGGGACTTTCAGCAAGTCGGCTGACTTTATTGCTATTATTTTTATTAACATCAGCACATTGGGATAACTTCAGAGAATGGTTAACAATGCCTTATTACTGCTCTTCTTGGTTCATGGCTCATGGTTTAGAGATCCTCATTTTAACAACTAGTTCAGCTTATTTTTCCAAAGATGCATTTCCTCACACTTGCCCACACTGAAGCAAATCTACCACTTTTCTGCCCACTCAGACAACTTTGTGAAGGCTTGCTTTGCTTCAGTCTATCGTTGATGGCATGGCAATTTATTACTCAAAAGGATTTCTTGTTTTTGATAAGTGGGAGATGGCACCAAACACTCTCTCTTCCATATCTCTCATAAGTGAGAAGGTTGATGTTGTGGAGAGATCAGTTCATTTGAAGTCAAAGAACCTAGATTTCCATCCTGCCTCTACTAATTAGTACCTATGTGACCTTAGGAAAGTTCATTCCTTTACCTCACTTGTAAAATGAGGAATGTTGTATTAGATGACCATTTCCAGTTTCAAGTGGGCAGCTAGGTGGCACAGCAGATACAGTGCCAGGACTGGAGTGAGGAAGACTCATCTTCCTTCATACAAATCTTGCCTCAGACAGTAGTTGTGTGACCCTGGGAAAATCACTTGACCCTGATTGCCTCCATTTCCTTAAATGAAAAGTGGATCTAGGAAACGGCAAACAACTCCAGTATCTTTGCCAAGGAAACTTCAAATGGTGTCGCAAAGAGTCAGACGTGACTGAAATAACAATGACAACAACCAATTTCTAATCTTCTGAACACATCATAAAATACTAATGTCATCATGGATCCCTATTTAACAAAACATATATATGTACGTGTAGGTATATATGTGTGTGTTTCCTCTTCATACCATGACAGAAGATATTTTTTTTACTTTAAAGAGGTCTATAATAAGTGATTCTTCTTCTTCTTCTTCTCCTCCTCCTCCTCCTCCTCCTCCTTCTTCTTTTTCTTCTTTTTCTTCTTCTTCTTCTTCTTCTTCTTCTTCTTCCTTTTCTCCTCCTCCTTTCTGAAACCTATGATTTTATTGGTATAGAGAATACTCAATGAGAAAACATACATTACCTATAGGAATTAGCAACTACTCTGTAATTTACAAACTTGGATAATTGTCTGAGGCATGTCAGTGCCTTTCAAAGTTAAATGAGTTGCCCAAGGTCACAGATCTAAAATGTGTGAAAAGATAAGGACTTCTTGACTTAAGATCAGCTTTCCCCTATTTCTGTACTACAGTTCTCAGGGTGATTTTTATTAACAGCTTGAAAATCAGAGAACATAAAGACAAATTATTATAATAGCTACGATTTATAAAGCTCTTATGTTCCAGGCACTAGGCAAAGTGCTTTACATTTATTATCCCATTTGATCCTCACGACAACCCTGAGATGTAGGTGCTATTATTATTATCCACATTTTATAGCTGAGGAAACTGAAGCTGACAGAAGATAAGTGACTTGCCCAGGGTCACACAGATAGTAGTCTGATGATAGATTTGAACTCAAGTTTTCCTGACTAAGTTCAGCACTCTATTCACTGTGCCACCTAGCTAATAGATATTAACTTATTAGCACCAGCAATTTAGGGATCATTTCCTTTGACTTCTCTTTGTAGATGAGTGAGCTGGGGTTCAAAGCAGTAAAGTGATTTTTCCCATAGACAAACAGTATTGTAAGTGGTAGATTTTGGCCTCAAGGTCAGGTCTCTTGATTTTCCAGACTAGTGTCTTTTCCATAAATAGTACTATTATTTAAAACTCATTAAAGGTTTTTTTGGACAGTATAGATTAATTATGCTAAGGAATTTTCACCTTTGTTTATGCATTTATTCATTCCCTCAAATAACTCTATTGGATTAGTGAGGCATTCTTTCTCCCTTCAGAATCTAGGATATCTTCTCCCTAGGAATAAGAACTTACCTTCATACAATAGTTTATGATTACAAAATGTCTTAGATGCATTATCTCATTCAGGAATGAGAGAAAACAGATGGAGAGCCTGAGTGGTGTATTGATATCCCTAAGGTATAAAGATAGCATGAGGAAGGCTTCCAACACTTTGGAAAAATTCTCTACCTAGAATTTATGAGAAACCAAGACATGGAAATAGTATAGGAACCAAAAACACTGAAAGAAATTGTGATCTCTATTATTGGAAAGAGTACACCTACTGATGACACAATAATCTTGTGAGACAGGTAGGGTCAATAGCATTTCCACCCTCAGAGATGTGGAGACTGAGGTTCAAACAAGTTATGACTTCCCAATGTTCAACAACCTAGTAAGAAACAGAGTTAAGCCTTAAACCTAGATCTTGGATATAAAGTCGGTTCATATTTCATAATATCACATTAGTGATCTGGAAAAAAGACTTGTTTTTTGAGGTCTTATCCATGAAATAAATGGGTTGCTGCAATAGATTATTTCCAAGGACTTTTCAAATTCCCAATCTATAATCCCATCACTTTCCTCAAGTAGATTATGCTTATTTATATAGTCAATGATTTATATAGTCAATTTTTATTGTTAAGAAGAAAAGTATTATCTAAGCATGAACACTATAATAATAATCATAATCATAAAAGCTGCCTATGTCAAATTCATCTAATGGAGATGCAGGCACAATACTCATTCATAATGAGGTGTTCTATGTTTAATCAATGGGTCCATAATTCTTTTTGATTTGCTTCAGTATTTACAGGGTAGATATCATTGAATATCATTACTTTTATTTTAAGATCTCCCAGTGGTCCTAGGGCATAGAAACTATTATTATCACCAGGAGAAACTGAGGTAGACAAAAGTTATGGGAATAGCTCAGGGTCACACAAGTACTAAGTATCCAATACAGAATTTTAACTCAGTTCTGACTCCAGGACAACTTGGTGGCAAAGTACATAAAGCACTGCTCCTGCCTTAGGCATTTACTAGCTGTTTGACCTCGGACAGGTCATTTGACCCGATTTGCTTCAATTTCCTCATCTGTAAAATGTGCTGGAGAAGGAATGGCAAATTGCTCTCTTATATTTTGTCAAGAAAATCTCAATTAGGGTCACAAACAGTTGGACATGACTGAAATGTTTCAATAACAGCAACTTCCTGATTCCAGGTCCAATGGTATAAATACTGCTCCACCTATGAGTGTTGGTTCCTGAAATCTGGACTCTGGCATGTGAGGTCAATGATTCTGGTGAGAGATAATCTCTTCTTATCTCCTCATGAATATGATCATAGCTGAATTTTAAGTATCTCATGTTATACAGAAGTTATATTTATATATCTGCCCATGTATTTTAAGCTAATTTCTTTCCCTCCCCCAATTTGTTGATCTATATTTTAGTCATGTGTGGGAGAAATAAAGATATTCTTTTTTTTTTGCAAGAGATCCATCTGTATGTGAGGGATTTATTAGGGAATATGAATATATTACATCACTGTTTATCTACCAGACACATTATATGCCAAAAGAAAAGGAGCTGGGAACTGCTCAAGGTGAGTATTGTTCCAAGTTCATCATGGAGTAACTGTATTTCAGCTGACCTCTCCCTTCCCCATTACAAATATATGGTGGTAGAAACGGAAACCTTAGATGATTCTATTATACATGAATCATGGTACAATATGCTATGGTGGCAGAGGTGTGCTAGAGACCAGCGACAATTGTTAATTTTTCAGTGTAAGCATTTACACCTCAGAAAATTTACAAGTACTAAAAATCAGGGCTTGGTTTATTCCTAGACATAAGAATGTGATAGAGAATATTTTAATAACAATTTAGACAAATTTAAAATGTTTATACATTTTTTCCCAGATAGCTGCTTGTTAAATATATTCCAATATAAGACTGTATAATGGAGATCTAGTTAGAGAATAGCACAATCCTTTTAGTCTTTTCTTTAAAGTAAACTCTAGTTTATCCTTTATGTAAATCTTTCACATTTAAATGAATATTAAATTTTCCACAATAACAATAACATTGTGTGCATGTGTATATATGTTATATATGTGTATATACATATATATGTATACATATATAATATGCACATGCATACATATGTAAATGCAAGGTTGAGGTTTCCTAATCAGATTTTTCTTTTAGGATATTCTGTGGGTAGCAAGGAAAACACTGTGGGGATGTTACTAACTCAAAGCATTCAGAATCAAAAGGATTTGGGGAGCTGGTTAAAATGTGTAAAGAGTTATTGCCTTACAACATATGAGAGCCTCAAGTCTAAGCTTTGCTAAACCCTAACCTGGTGAGGACCAAGACAATGAACTTCTTGTTGCTATGATTCAAACATACTACATCTTATTATCTTAGAATTTAGTGAGTTCTCTCACTTTCTGCTCATTTTTATTTACCTTTCCTTGTGATTAATGTTGGTGTACTTATCACACAAAGGTCCTTTAGCCTCACTAAGAGTTAAGAGGTAGAAAGATAAGGATGTCCCCAACAATCCACTCGGAACTTATAATGAGTAATATCCTATAGTACTAAAAGCTCCCAACTTGGAGCAAAGAGGTCTGGAATAGAAACATACCTCTGCTCGTTAGTAGGTGTATGAGCTTTGGGAAATCAGCTAATTTCAAAGACTCAGTTTTTTAAAGTACAAAATGGGATAATAATACTTTGTTCTATGTGGTATGTGATTCTGATGGAATACTGCAGTGTTGTAAGAAATGACGAGCAAGTTGATTTTAGAAAAAAAAACAAAACATGGAAAACTGTTGCACCAAATAGTGAAGAGTGAGATAAGAAAAACCAAGAGAACATTAGATATCATCACAATGATATTTTCTGAAGAATAATTGTGAATGACTAGGTTATTTTGAGTTTTATTAAATATCAAAATTAACTACAAAGGACCTATGAAAGAATGCTATCTACCTCCAGAGAAAGAACTGATAGGTGAAAATATGCATAGTAGCATGTGTGTGTGTGTGTGTGTGTGTGTGTGTGAGTGTGAAATATTGGCCTTCTCTAGTGAAGGGTAGAGAGGGAAATACTTAGATAGTTCAAAACTTAAAATGTAACAAAAATTAAAATAATTAGAAATAATAATTTATTTCATAAAATCACTGAGCATCAATTGAGAAAATAGGTGCGAATGCATATTTTAAACTACAAAGTTCTCTGCAGAATTAGGATAGTAGCGCCTTAGTTTTTGAGGCAGAGTTTCGGCAGAAGTCTCTACAAAATATTGCAATTTGCTCATCCAAAAATTCAGTTTTTTGAGACAATTCTTCATTAGTCTCTATTCTTGAGAAACATGAAAATAGTGAGGATCAAATTATTTAGAACAAAGAAACAGCATCTTCTGACTTTCTCCTTTTCCATTCTCTATGGTCAGTTGACATATCTTTACTTAGTTCCTATGAAGTACTATGGGGACAATAATATGCTAATGTCTTTCCTCTAAGATTACTTCCCATTTACTCTCTGCAAGTCTTGTGTATACCATAGGTGTTAGTGCTTTCTCCCTTATCAGAGTGTGAGTCCCTTGAGGACAGGTACTATGTTTAGTCTCTTTGTTTGTTTGCTTTTCCTTTCTTTTTATTTACAATTCTTAGCATAGTACCTGGCACACATTGTTCTCCTAGACCAAGAGCTGGATAGAACCAGAACAAAATAAATGATGACTTTGGTGTTATGTTTACCAAAATTTATGTGTGATTTGAACAGTTGCTTTGATTGCTACCAGGGGAGGTATAGTCCAAGTCAGACATAATCTCTGCCTTCACAAACTCAACAGTCTTCTAGGAAGATATAAAACATATACAGAAAGCAGCTTTTTTTTTTTCCTTTTTGGAGGAGTGAAGGCAGGGAAACTGGGATTAAGTGACTTGCCCAAGGTCACAAGGCTAGTTTTGTGTTAAGTGTCTGAGGCTGGATTTGAACTCAGGTCCTCCTGATTCCAGGGCCAGTACTCTATTCACTGTGCCACCTACCTGCCCCATATAGAAAACATTTTTCACAATAATAATCATAAGGACATTAGAGCGGCCCAAAACAAAGTAATAGGTGAAGGGCAAAATTTTGTAGAGATATACGAAGGGAGTCTGTAAATGACATTTGTGTGGGGCTTTAAAGGATTAAAAGGAATCTAACAGATTATTTCAGTTACAAGAAAGAATATGAATATACATGGGATAAGAAAATCATGAAGTTCATTTGGGAAATAGAGACCAAACACATTTATCTTGCAAGCAGAATATGTACTGGACAGCAGTGTGAAATAAGCATGGAAAGGTAGGATGAAAACAAATTGTAGAAAGCTTTGAATGAAGGGAAAGGAGTTTAAACTTGGCTTTCAATTTTCAGAGTCTTTTCAAAGAGATGAGCAATATGGACCCATGTATTTAGAACACATGTGTAGGTGGGGCAAACTACTCTTTCTCTCTGGGCTGGGTTGATTACCCATCCTGCAAATAAGGGCTTCCTAGAAGGAGCCCCCTTGCTACAACTCACTTTCAGTATCTGAAAAGTTATCCTTTTCCAGGGGAGTTCCTCAACTCCTACCACTGTAGTTTCAGAGCCCCTACCAGTATCCATTTGACAAATCAGACTCCAATGCGCAGTGTCCATGGAGAGAGGAATAATAAATATATAGAACCAAGGAAGGGAGCCATATGAATAGCAATCACAAGTGCATGAGAAAACTCAGGCCTTGATACTGTGTCTCCCTCAGGGATATCCTGTGCAACTCTTCATTGATAGATGGGGCTGTTCCTCTTGAAAGTCACTCTGCTATCCTGCTGGTTGGGGCTACTTCTCTACTGGGCTACTGAAGTAGCATTAAATTCTTTCAGCAAAATATAAACTGTAAGTATGGTATCTGTGAAGCTTTTCCAAGTTGGCTCTCTTGATTTAGCACTGAAAATTTTCTATCTGCCAATAGTAGACAACAACGTAAACTTTAATATCTATTCTGAGAACAGAAATCTCTACTAGATTCTTGGTTCTTTATTCAGCCCTTCATAGTTCTTTTCTGAAGTCATAAGCTCTGCTTAGTTCTACTCCAAGCTCAACTATCGCTCAAGCATAGCCCTAGCTGAAGCCCAAATTCTACTCTGATCAGCTCAGCTCCCAGCTCAACATTCTCTGAGATCTAAGGTAAGTTCTGTTTCCTGAAATATCATGTGATCCACTCTGTACCCACCCACCCGGAAGTCTCTCATGTTTTCTGCTATAAAGAATCTTCATGCAGTCAAATAAAAAACCTTTTCTAATCCATGGAGATGCTGATGTTGATCAATACTACCTTTTTTGCCTTTTGAATAATATTTTACTTTTCCCCAGTTACATATCAAGACAATTTATAGCATTAATTTTTTAAACAAGATTTTGAATTCCAAATTTTTCTCCCTCCCTCCCCTTAACTGTTCTGAAGATTAATCAAATTTGTAAGGGAAGAAATGAGTTAAATGTAGTCATTGAACATGCTGATAATTTATATTTACCTCGCTTTTAAAGATTTACAAAATGCTTTCCCAAAAACAACTTTGTGAGGTAGTCACAAAAATACTATTATCCCCTTTTACGAGAAAATTGAGGTGACACACCTGTGGTCATATTCTTAGTAAGGGTGGAATTCAATGGGAGGGATCAAAAACCAGGTCTCCTTCTTTGAGGCTTTTCCACTATAACTTATGGTTATTCTAGTTTACAAATTGATCATTACCAGTTTTCTTTCCAGCTTTTAGTGACTGCAATGCATATCTCTAGCCAGAGGGATACATTAATAGCACATGCTAATTTTCTAACCTACTTCAGCACAAACATGAACTCAGCCCTTTGACTACAATGTATATCCATGCACAGTACTTTGACTTTAATGTGGTACTGCTAAAGCTTTTTTGTGAAAAAGTGGCTTCTTTAAGCATCTGCTAGCAGTCACCCCTTTCGAAGCATTCTGGTCTTTGGACCAGAGGCTGTAAGTGGCTTGCTTGGTATCAGTTCAATCAATAACCAAGCAACCATATTGTTATTTTTAAATCATTAAGTCTTTTTTTTTCTGAGAGATTTTAGAGCTCCTGTCTGAGGGACTTTCAAAAGGGAATCAATAAAATGAAACCATTTATTAATTTCTAGCACCAGTTTTGGAGATTCGGGTGGATCTCTGCTCAACTGCTTACTGTGAACATTGCTATGTGTAGGTATGCTGGGTTAATATGATTCTTTCCCCTATATCTTTAAAAAAAAATAAGGCTAACAGAAGATGCATTGAAATGAAGTCCATTTCTATTCTTTTTTTTAACCTTCACTGATTCTCTGGTAACAGGAGAGGTTTACCATGAAGACAAATGAATCCATCTGCAAACTCCTGTTTTTTTGCAGTTTTTTTATTTTTAGATATGGAGCTCAAGGTGAATAAAATTAAAAATCTAGGGACAAAGGAAGAACAGTAGATGGAATACCACACACATAAAACAATGCTGAATGTTACCTATTTCTTTACTAGTAAAAAGAAAAGATTTATTTATCAATAACAAGTGAAAATGGTATTAGGAAGGTTCTGACTGGTTATTCAGGATATAGCCAGGAGTAGATGGTAGGAGTTACCAAGGGACAAATTTCAGCTTGATGAAAGGAAAAACTTTCCAGTGGTTATAGTATATTGAATGTCAATTGAGCTGTCTCAGTAGAGAGCTGTTCTTTTTCCCCAGCACTGTTCAGCAAAGGCTGAATGACAACTTGTGAGTAATTTTATAGAAATGATTTTCATACCAATTGGACTTGACTATCTATGACTCTTCTGATACTGACCCTGATTCCATGTGAGGGTTTCCTCATAACATATTGTTTATTAAGATCCACCCAGTTTATAAAATCATGGAATTTTAAAAGCTAGAACAGCTCCTACATATATCCCATTTTAACTTAGTTCTAAATTCACCTCATCATTCTACAAGCACTGCTCTCTGAAAAGTTAGCAATGATCCCTTAATTACCCAACCCAGTGGCCTTTTCTCTAGGCTCTTTCTCCTTCACCTCTCTGAAGCATTTGACATTATTTAATGAGTTCTTCTCCTTTATGTTCTCTCTTCTCTAAATTTTGGGGATACCACTCTCCCTGGTTCTACTCCCACCTCTCAGACCATTCTTCACTCTCTTTTTCTGCATCTTCATCCAGATTGTACTCTCTGACCACAGGTATCTCACAGAGTTCTCTCCTGGGCTCCATTCTCTTCCTTCTGTGGAACTACACATGGTGATCTTATCATCTCCCGTGAATTTAATTACCATGTCTATGCTGATGATTCTAAAATCTGCCTATACTGTCCTAACATCTCTGATGACCTTCAATCTCAAATCTCCAGCTGATCTGTAGACATCTTGAACTGGACATCTAGTAGACATCTTAAGTTAAATATGTCCAAAACAGGATATATTAGCTTTCTCCCTAAGCTTTCTCCTGCCAACTTCCCAGTCACTATAGAGGGCAACATTATCCACTCAGTACCTTAGCCTCACAACCTAGGAATTGTCCTGGGCTGCTCACTATCATCTCTCATTACCCTACCCAACTCATATCCAGTCTATTTCCAAGGCTTATCAATTTCACATCTGTAACATCTCTCTTATACATCCCCCTTTTCCTCTGACACTACCACTGTGTTGGCACAGTCACTCATCTCCTCACACCTGGAATATTACAATGACTTGTTGGTGGTCCTACCTGCCAAAAGTCACTCCCCTCTCCAATTCATCCTTCATTCAGTCACCAAAGTGATTTCCCTAAAGATTAGATCTAATTATGTCAATGCTCCCCCCACCACCCATTCAACTGGTACAATATCATCTCAAGGATCAAATACATGATAATAGAGTGCTATTTATTGTTAGCTTCAAAGCTCAAGGGATTCTGAATCTACTGGACATTACTATGGACTTCCTGCTCTCTAGATGAAATTCCTTGCCTCCCCCATCAGACCTCTCCTAATAGTTGATTTTGTCCTTCTCAGATGGATACTTGAGACTCTGTGTATGTGTGTGTGTGTGTGTGTGTGTGTGTGTGTATTTTACTAAATTGTAAGTTCCATGGAGAAATAAATTATGGCTTATGTCAACTTCATTTGTCCCTTGGTATCTGACACAGTGCTTTGTGTACAACAGGCATTTAAAAATGTTAACTAAATCAAAGCATGTATGAATTATTGAAAAATTAATGTGTTAATTCAGCAGTACCACAGGAGAAGGGGAAAGGAATTAAGGGTTTCTGTTTTTTTTTCATTTTCACACTACTATAATTTTCAGACCTATTCTTTTCCCTCCTTTCTCCAAGAAACTGTTCCTTAACAAAGGAAAAACAACCAAAAAAAATCTTTAGCAAAATAAACCAACACTTTAACTAACTTTAACATTATATAAGTATTCAAAACCCCAAATTACCCATTTCTGAAAAAGAGATTGATTTGCTTATTCACTTTTCTTGGTCAAGCTTTATCATTTTAACTTTAATATTCAATATAATCTTTTTTGATGTTCTTATTATTTATTTTTCTGTAGTTATCGTATTTGTTGTTTCCTTCATTGTACTTACTTCACTTTGAATCAGTTAACTTAAGTCTCCCCATGCTTTTCTTTATTATTTTTATATTCATTGCTCCTGACAGCACAATAGTATTCCATTATATTCGTATACCACAATTTGTTTAACCATTCCATAACTGTTGACTATTTTATATCAGTTCTTTGCTGCTACAAAAAGTTTTGGATACTTACCACTTTTAATGACAATAATAAGAAAAAATTATTAGATATAATGATGAGAAGCTGGCATATGGAAAAGTCTAGTTTATTAAACATTAGCTCTTTTGAATTGAATTTAGGCTCCAGAATTTGGTAAGAAAATACCTATAAAAACTGAAGTTCCTGTAACAAGTTTGAGAGTCATTGATCCAAAATGTGTTGTCCTAAGGGAAGACAGTAATTTTTTTTTGTTGTCTCTACACAGTAACAGTAAATTTTACACAGACACAGACACACACACATTCTACTATGCTCAACACTGCTTTAAATAGAATGTTTTATTTAAGATATACACTTCCATCAATCTTGCGATCTGATAAGACCATGAGAACAAACACATATAACATTAATATGCAGTATAAACTCCGTCAAAACATTTCAAAAGTACAAAAAAAATAAGTCTGGGTTGTCTGAAAGGGAAAGTTATTGACAACTAAGGGTTAGTCAAGGAGAGAGAGAATTTCAAGAATGTTTCTTGGTAGAAACATTTGCTGAAATCTCTTGAGTCTATATATCTGTAAATAACTACAACCCATGCTTTCATTTAGACATACCCCAAAATTTTATTCACACATATTATTGAGTATATAATTATGAGTTCAAAGGAACTTATAATTTCTTCATTATTGGAGAAAACCCGTCTTTAATCTTTAATTTCTGGGTTCTACAGCTCTATGGTATTCAAGAATTATTTCTTTAAGGAAAAAAAAACTTAAGAGCATATCTCATTCTATAACTGAAGCATTGAAAAGCTTTTCAGATTTTTTTTTCTCCTCAGAGAAACCATCTCTATGAAATAATGGCTTTTGTATTCTTTTTATAAAACTTACAAGTTTCTTTAAACAGTGGCCTCTATCACAATCATCATTGTTTCTTACCCAAGCTCTCTCTTGATTGGGAAAGTTATTTTATTTTATTTTATTTTTAGAAAAAAAAACCAGCACTGGCTGCTGGGGACAGCTGGAGTGTGTGGGATACAGGACTCTATTTATTCTTCTATGCTTTGGGAAGGCAGCAGATGGGTGGCTACTTTATTATATCAGAGGCCATGTATGGTAAATTCCAGATGTTGACCATGCTTTCAGGATTATTATGAAAAACCTGTCTTTCCAAGGGAAAAGATAAGTATTGTCCGTTTGATTTAAATTTCTTCATATGTTCCTTGCAAATGTTTACTTCCTTCGATTTTACCCTTCATGATCTGCTTTGCATTTACATCTCCAGCACAGTGCCTGAAATATAATAGGTGTTTGACAAATATATGTTAACAGTTTGTTCTTGCTTTCATACTACACACTAGAGTATTAAAGAAATTTAAAAAGACCATAAAAATGGGCTCATGCCCCAATGAGTCAAAGATGAAATATTCCATATATGCAAAAATTTTATAGTAGTTTTTTCGTGGTATTGAAAACAAATGCAAAAACTGGAATTGAAATGAATGACCATTGATTGAGGAAGTACTGAAAAAATTGGGATATATGATTATAATGGAATATTACTGCTCCATAAGAACTATAAATGAGAAATGTACAACTATGGGAAGATTTATAGAAACTGAAGCATAGTGAAATAAATAGAACTAGAAGAACAATACCCACAATAGGAGTAGGGAGGAGGCTAATTTCATTGGTATAATAAATAACTGATGAAAAACTCCTTCTACTATTGTGTATTGGTAACGATTCTGTATCTGTAGGCTTATTTTTCTAAAGTTCTGGAAAATCTTGTACAGAATCAGGCAACCAGTATAACGACTTGTCAGAATCAGGACTTGAACCTAAGCTTTTCTTGGTTCAGGTCTCTATTTGCTTTATCTGATTTCTTTTATGTTGTGGCTACAATAGAGCAAATAAAAAGACTTATGCCACATGTACTCTAAATTGACACTGAAAATTAGATGAGGAAATGCACATATTCCTTTCAGAAAAAAAAGGTGTAGACCACACGTGTGGACAAAGACTAAGTGGTTTTGTTTAACTGTTTCTCTTTATTACCAGAATAAGCCCTTTTGAGAGTGGGGGTGAGGGAGAGCATAGTGGTAGTTGGAAATGACGGCGATGTAAAGTCTAAAGGTATTAATAAGTGATTATTGGTGATTTTGTTTTTGCTTAGTCATTTTTCAGTCATATCTGACTCTTTATGACTCCATTTGCAGTTTTCCTTGCCAAGGATACTAAAGTGGTTTGTCACCTGGCTCTCTTTCATTTTACAGATAAGGAAACGGTGGCAAACAAGGTAAAGTGACTTGTCCACGATCACACCGCTAGTAAGTGCCTGAAGCCAGACTTGAACTCAGGAGGATGAGTCTTCCAGTACTCTGTCCCCTGTGCCACCTAGCTTCCCATTATTGGAGATAATGGATAAGAAAATAAATACACAACAAAAAGAAAATCCCAGTGCTTTTCATGGAATTTCAGGTTATACTTTTATGCTTTATGGAACTTGAACTGATATATTTTAAAGTGCTTAATCCACTGAATGTACCTCTTAGTGATGTCAATAGAACAATCAAAATATATATCCAGGATCATTAAGTCATAGATTAAAGCTGAAAAATATCTTAGAAGTTATCTAGTTTAATCATATACTGGAACACTTGAAAAACCACAACATAGTTATATATCATTTTACATATATTAGAATGATAATATTAATAATAACTTGCATTTGTATGTTTTTTAAGGTTTTGTAAGTCTTTTAAAAATATCTCATTTTATTCTTACAAATTCAGGTCCTTTTATATCAAGTTGAATTAGCTTTACAATGCACTCAGTCAAGGAGCTTTTTTGGGGGGGAAGTTAATAGTCATAAGACTAGAACTGGAAGAGAAAAGAAGAAATGGGTATTGGACTAATTGATGATTACATTAGAACTACAAGGGCTCTTAGAAATCAATTAGTCCGATATCCTAATTTTATAGTTCAGGAAATAAAAACTTAGAGAGATTAAGTGAGTTGTTTAGGGATACAACACTGGAAAGTAGTAGGCCCAGTTTCATCCCAGATCCATTGTACCCAAATCCACTGAAATTTTCATTCCGTCATGCTTCCTCCAAATAATTCATTTTGTGGGTTAAGTAACTGAGGTCCAGAGGAGTGAAATATTTTGCCTTGGGTCATAGAGATAATAAACATTGGAGATAGGACTTGAACCCAGTTTTCCAAATTCAGGTCCTGCTTTCTTTCCACTACTTCATACCTTCAATGGAATCGGTTATAGGATGATAGAACTAGAAGACCAAATATAGAACTGGAAAAGACTTTAGAGAAAAGAGCTAGTCCAAGTGTCTCCTTTTTCAGATGAAGAAACTGAGACCAGGGAGGTTAAGTGACTTGCCAAAGGCCACCGGAAGAATGAACTCAAGGGCAATATTTGAATCTAGGTTCTCTGTTTGGAAAAGCGATGATCCTTCCAGTGCATAATTCAGGGGATAGTATATTTTGCAACAGCTGTAATAAGGAATATCCTACCAATTCCCCTGGATTTTTATAAAACTAAAGGCATTTTCTTTGTAATGGTTCTATGCTGGATGCTCACTTTAGCCATAACTCACCTTGGGGTGGATACTATGGGACAAATTTAAAGGTATCACATTCTCAGAATGAAGGTGTATCCTGCCTCTCTACACTTTGGATAGGGTCCCAGACAAACTTTTCTCAAACTTAATTCTGCTCTATGGCAAGTTTTGTTCCAGTGTGGCCCCCCACAGTGTCTATTCACTCCCTCTCCTTTATGGGATGGCAATCTGTTTTGGTTCAGGAGACATATTCTACAATCTCCAGCTTCCCTAGTGTTTCAGTGAGAAGGTGGGTCAGAGCCAGCTGAGAGATTTTGTAGCAGCTACCCCAGTCAGAGGCAGGTACTCAGGGGTGGGTGCAGACTTGATTTTACAAGTACATCTGTTCTGTTTATTTTTGCTTCTTTGCAGTATTATCAACTTCTGCTCCATATGGGTGATCCATATTGTGCCTTGGTGAAATGATACCACATTATGCTTTTATGCTTTTATCATCAAACACTACTCATGAAAAAATCACCAGGTTTGCTTAGGTTCATCTGTTCAATTTATTTTTCCCAAACTTTATTTTGAATAAAACACCTACGGTAAATGTGATTTATGTAAATGAATAAAACAAAACTGTTATATAAGCTTTTTTGACATCATTCTGTTTCTTTCTGTCAGGGCGCCACGAGATAAAATACTCTGGCAGCATATTTTCTATAGGATTATATTATTTCTGAAATCTAAGCGCTGAAGAGATAAAACTATAATATACTTTCAAAAGCTTTAATTTAATTTTTTTCTCTTTTTCTCCTCAAGCTTTCCATATGGAGAGACTCCAATATTTTAAAAGAAGCTTTTACTTATGAGTTTCTTTCAGCACGATCCCAAATGCCTGCAGTCATTCCTCTTTCCCTTTTTCTCCTTATCTCCTTGCTCTCTCTGCCTCTCTCATTTCTTTTTCCTTCTTTCTATTTCTTTATCTGTCTTTCTTTCCTTCTCTCATGTTATTTTTTCTTTTGTCTTTCCCTCTGCCCTTCTTACTCTCTCGCTCTCTCTCTCTCATTTTAATCCATAGCTCCTTTTTCTCACAGTTACATTCTCCATATATATATATATTTTTATACATACATACACATATATACATAATACATACATATATATGTGTATTTATGTGTGTGTATATATACCTATATACACATATACATAAATATATGTGTGTTTGTATATATTATATTATTTTGTATTTTGTATTTCTGTTATTTCTTGTTTCCTCTCTTTGGTGTGGTTGCCTCAATTTAGCTGTCATTCCAGAAGACTTCTAGAAGAATAGTTTTCACTTAAGCCACCATATTTCTCTTTTTGGTCCCACTATAGCTGAGTTTTCTCTCCGTCAGGGGCAGATTGTCTCCCTTCCCCTGCTGTGATCAGGCAAAGGACTGCTGGTGCTTATCAATCAATCAATAAACATTTATAAAGCACTTAATATGTGCCTGACACTGTGCTAAATATGAGATACAAAAGCAAAGAACAATCCACAAGGAAGCTTGTGGGGACAGAGAGTTATACATAGAAGATACCTGTGGGTTAGATAGGAGGGAACGAAGCTTAGAAAGGAAGACACTAACATCTTGGTTATGGGGAAATGGCTCCTACAGATGGCAGAAAGGAATTCTAGAGACAAGAAGGAAGAGGATTCCTAGCATGAAAAAAGTCAGTGCAAAGATAAGTTGGGACACGAGGGGGCTTGTTTTGCATTGGCCACCATGACTAGACTGTAGAGTGAATGGCAGGGACTAATATGTAAGAAAATGGTAAGATAGGGAAAGACCAGGTTGTGAAAAGCTTTCTATGTCAAACAGGAGTTTATATTTGACCCTGGATGTATACAAAGTCACAAGTTTTGAACATGAAGATACAATAATACCCAGATCACAAACATATTATTTTTGAACTTGTTCCTATATTATTCTCATGAAATTCCTTCTAATTCTTCTAAGCACAGAAAAAAAGTATTATATGCTCCAGGAAGTCTTTTTTTATCAGCCCCAGTAAGAAATGATCCCTAGTTCTTCATATTGCCATGAGACAGCATAGTTGATGGAAAAGAACTTCCCTAGAAGAAGAGACTTGTTTTCTAGTAATGTTGAGTTTGGACAAGTCACTTGATTTCATTGTCTATTATCTTAAGAGGTTGGGATAGATGCTGACCACAAATCAGCTACTTTAAGATTCACTGGTGAATTGTTCAAAGTTTTCCTTTGTATTTACTCAGACAAAATACACTCCAAATTCTGCATTTCATTATTTATTAATTTTTGCTTTTTGAAGTGGGGATGGCAGGGCAATTGGGGTTAAGTGGCTTGCCCAACATCACAGAGCTAGTAAGTGTTAAAAGTCTGAGACCAAATTTGAACTCAGGTCTTCTTTACTCCAGGATCAGTGCTCTATTCACTGCACCACCTAGTCACCCTCAAATTCTGCATTTAATAGATGTGTAAGTGTAATGTTAATGAAATCAGAAGATCTTCCATGCCCCTTTCTATTGGCATCTAGTAAAGGCACTTAGCACCTTACTTCAAGTTAAGCACGTAGTAAACAGGCACTTAGCTCCTTCAAGTTAACTCCTTGGGAGTAGTTAACACCTTAACAGGAAGGAGCAGAACAGGGAGGAGCTATACTGTATATAAGGAAGAGAACCAGCAGGACAGTCAGATTTTCTCTCAGTCACCACCTGGAGACTGCGCCTTTTGCTGAGATCCTCCTTCTGTAGCTTTTACTGAGAACTTCCAAGAACTAGGCTGAGGAACTATCATGAGTCTGAGAGGAATCCCTGCTTGAGGGAACCTGTTCTATTTGTAAAGGCTTGGGAATTTGGGTGTTTGCTGCATTAAACATGTGTATCAACTTCGTGAGCGCTATAATGACTTTGGCTTTCTGGTTCTGGGACTTTTCCTTCTAGTTCTGGGATTTAGTGTTCTGATTTCTGAATAAAGACCTTGGTTCTGCCCTCCATGTGGAGAGTTTGCTACATTTTGTAATTCACAACTATACCAGCATATTCCTAACCACCATGGGTGTTGTGATTATTGCATTAGCAGTACAGTAAACTGAAGTGCAGAGAAGGATCAGCTGCCCCAAAGTCACTAAGTTAATGAATGGCAGACTCAGGTGTTTTCATTTTAAATCCAGCGTTCTCTCCATTATACCACAGACATTTTCTCTTATTAACTTCTAATTTATATTAAAGTTCTTATTTGCAGCGTTGTCATAAGCTTATAAGGCTTTAAGATCCTTGGTAGCAGGGCATAATTTATTGTTTGTGATTTCGTCAAAGAATAGCACAGTAGGCTAAGAGCTAATCTCAATGTCAGAAAGACGTAGATTTAAGTGTTGCTTCTGGTACATTTTTGCTGTGTTACTGTTGGGTCATTTAATCCTAAGGCAACCCTCTAAGACTATAAATTACAGAATAAGTCCCACCAGGGGTGTGGAACCTGAGGCCTTCTAGGTCCTTTGGCATGCCCTTTTGACTGAGGTCAAGTTTTACAGAACAAATCATTTTATTAAGCAGATTTGTTCTGTAAAGTTTGGATTCAGTCAAAATGGCACACTTATGAACCTAGAGGGCCATCTGTGGTCTCAAGATCACAGGTTCCGTACCATTGTATGAATCCTAAGTATCCTTGGATACGTATATAGTAAGAAAAATGGCACCACAGAGAACAAATATAGGAAAATAAGTCATATCAGTATGAGATCATTGTGCTAGGGAGAGTAGGTCATACAGTGATGAGATCATAAAAGATCCAATGTATAAAATACACCAAGATTCTTCTTTATTCCAAATCACTGGATTTGGAGGTGAAGCTATAAAGGACCTGGAAAAATTCCAAACAGTATTGATTCCCCCCCTCCCCCAAAGGTAATTGAGAAACATAAAAAAAAAAAAACAACTACAACTTGGAGTTATTTTTTTTCCAGTCTAAGTATTTTGCCCCAGGCTTACCTTTACCATGTTTGTCTCTGCTCCTTCTACTGCTTGTGCGATATATATGTTTTCTTCTGGCAGAGCACAGAGGCTGAGCAACCTAAGTCTCCTTGAAGGACTAGGTGTGGAGTATCAGGTGGGTCTCTGCCTTCTGTTGACTTCACCAGGAAAGGACTGACACAAAGAAAGCCTCTATCTAGGCCCTTTTTCTTTCTGTACAGAATCTACCTCTCCCCACCTCAGCTCTAAGTTGTCAAGTTTTCTGTCCTATTCCTTAGTTATAATTGTTATAATTTTCTTTAAGAGAAAAAAAAAACCTTTCATTTGTATATCACTTTCATTAGTTTGAAAAGGTTCTTCCATCTCCCCTATCTAGTGAACTATTACAGAGAATTAATAAAGAAAAAAGAAAAAAAATCAGCTCAGCCAAACTAACCTTACTGTCAATTGAGTCTACAAAGTTTAAGCAATGTTCAATACATACAGTTCTCCACTTCTATAAAAAATGGAAAGAAAATTATTTGTCCTTTCTCTAGAGACAATTATGCTCTTTATATTTACACCATATTTAGATTCCTTTTCTGTTCTAAAACTTTTTATTTACATTATTGTAGACCTTGTGCATATAGTTCCCCCTTGTTTTACTTATTTGCTCTGTGTATTTACTTACGTATGATTTTCTGAATTGTTCATAATCATTGTTTGTGAAAAAGCAAAGCAATATGTAATTGTATTCATGTACCACAATCTGGAGAGCCATTGCCTAGTTGATAAACACTGATTTTCTTTTCAGTTATTTGCTACCTGAGAAAAATTTACACTGAGTAGTGTGATTCGTTCAAATACTTTTTAAATTAATTAATTAATTTAGCATTTTATTTTTCCTCAATTGCATGTAAAAAACAATTTTAACATTCATTTTAAAGGTTTGAGCTCTTAATTCTCTCCCTTCCTCCATTTCCATCTCACTCATTGAAAAGGCAAATAATTCAATGTAAATTATACATATGTAGTCATGCAAAATGTATTGATAATAGCCAATGTGAAAGAAAATAAAAAACAGAAATCATACAAAAATGACTCAAGAAAAATAAAGTAACAAAAGGATGCTTCAATCTGTTTTCAGGTACTATTACTTCTTTTTATTGGGATGGATAGAATTTTTCATCATAAGTCCTTCAGAGTTGTCTTGGGTCATTCTGTTGCTGAAAATAGCTAAGTCCTTCAGAACCGATCATCTTGAAGTACTGCTGTTACTTTGTACATAATACATTTCTCTTTGCATCAACAGATTCAGGTCTTCCCGGGTTTTTCTGATGGCATCCTACTCATCATTTCTTAAACTACAATATTTCATCATAATCACAAATCGCAACTTGTTCAGTCATTTCTCAATTGATGGGCATCCCCAGAATTTCTAAGTTTTTTACTCCCAGAAAAGAGCTGCTATAAATATTTTTGTACATATAGGTCCTTTTCCTCTTTTTTTAAAAATCTCTTTTAGGATAAAGACCTAGAAGTGGTATTACCAGGTCAATAAGTGTGTATGGTTTTATAGCCCTTTGGGCATAGTTTCAAATGGCTCTACAGACTGGTTGAATCAGTTCACAACTACATGAACAGTGCATTAAAGTCTCAATTTTCCCATGTTCCCTCCAGCATTTGCCATTTAGTCAATCTAATAGGTATGAAGTAGTACCTCATAATTGTTTTAATCTGTTTGCCTCCAATCAATAGTGGGCCAGAATATTTTTTCACATGGCTATATATCTATATCTAAATCTATCTATCTATCTATCTATCTATCTATCTATCTATCTATCTATCTATCTATATCTACATATTCATATAGCCATGAAGTAATATATATGTGTGTGTGTGTGTGTATATATATATATACTTTACATAAAGTAATAAAAGATACATATGAATATATCTTTTATTACTTTATCTAAAATTTTTTGTATCTTTTGATCATTTATCAATTGGTGAATGACACTTGTTTGAAAAAGACATGTTTGAAAAATGAGGCCTTTATCAGACAAACGTGTTTCAAGTTTTTTCAGTTACTATTTCTAACTGTATTTCCATCCTGCCTACCCCCCCCCCAGTTTATTTTATTCTCTCTCTCCTTTCACTCTGTGTCTCCTCAATTGTGTTTTGCTTCTGGGCATCCCTTCACCCAATATGCCTTCCCCTCAATAACTCGCCCTTTTCTTATCCCATTCCCATCCTACCTTCCTGTAGGGTGATATAGATTTCTATACTCAATTGCACGTATATATTATTCCCTATTTGAGCTAGTTCTGATGAGAGTAAGGTTCACTCACTCTCCCTCACATATATCTCTTCTCCTCCAAAATAGAAATTCAAAGAATCCACTGATCACCTCCTGAAAGAGATGCCCAAATGAGAACTCTCAGGAATAATACAGCCACATTTCAGAGCTCCAAAATCA
>CM053595.1:165585652-165634211 GCA_028646575.1 Pseudocheirus occidentalis | reverse complement strand
GGGGAGTGATAGGAAGGAGGGACATATGATCACTGTCACAATATGTCTACTATGAAGATGTCCTGTAAAATCACACATCCACAGCCTGTATTGGATTGCTTGTCCTTCCGGGGGTGAGGGGGGCGGTGTGACAAGGGAGGAATAGAAAGAATCTAGAATTTAAAGTTCTGCAATACCTGCAACTAGGAATTAAGATATACAGGGGATGGGGTAGGGAGACCCTCCCTGCCCTACCAGAAAGTAAGAGAGCAGATCTGGGGAGGGGCTTCATAGTGGGATAGCTGTTTTCAGGTTGGGGTAGGGGAAAGACGGGGAGAAAATTTGTAATTCAAAAATCTTATGAAAATGAATGATGTAAACAAGAAAACAAATAAAAAAATTAATAATGAAAAAAAGAACTGAAGACAAAAAAATAAATAAATAAAATGCCCACGGCTTTTCATGCTAAACAAAGAAAAAGAAAAAGAAAATCAAGCAAAGCACTTTATATTTTATTCTGAAGACAACAGAAAGCCACTGGAACTTATTGAATAAGGGGAATGACGTGGAGAGGTATAAATTTTATTGTTATTGTTATTCAGTTGTTTCAGTCATGTTCTACTCTTTGTGGCCCCATTTGGAGTTTTCTCAGCAAAGATATGATAGTGGTTTGCTATTTCCTTCTCCAGATCATTTTGCAGATGAGGAAACTGAGGCAAGGAGAGTTAAGTGACTTGCACAGGTTCACAAGGCTATTAAGTGCCCAAGGCCAGATTTGAGTCTTCCAGACTTCAGGCCTGGCACTCTATCCACTGGGCCACCTAATTGTCCTGTGCATTTTAGGAAGACTATTTTGATAGCTGAAGATAAAGTGAGGAAAATTTGAGGCATAAAGACCAAACAACAGGCTACTGCAATGATCCAGGCATGGAGTGATGAGGGCCTGTGCCAGAGCAGTGGCACATCTGTTTTCTTCCCTTCCTTCCTTCCCTTATTTCCCTCTATCCTTCCCTCTCACTCTCTTTCTCTCCCTCTCTTCCTTGCCTCCACCCCTCTGTTCTTTCTTTCTCCCCCCTTTCTAAGCTATCTCTCTGTTTCTTTGGAGAGGGCATCTAGATCTATGATTTTATTGATTGGTTGTGAGAAGGGAACTCCCAATATGGAAATTCCTTTCATTGATACAGATTGTAACAAATTCTCTGTAAACAATCTATCAATCTTATAGACTCACCTGGGGAATCTGATATCATAAGTCTCTGGGTCTGGAGTCTGAAGGACACTTATGGGTCATCATTTTGCCGATGAAGAGGCAAACTTAGAGAGATGAAGTAACTTGCCCTAGCTCATACAAATAGTAAGCAGAACAGCTGAAATTTCTGTCTTGCTCCTCAGATTCCAAATTCTGTCTTTTTTTCACTTTGCTATACCATGTCTCCGGAGTTTCTTACCATAGTCACACAGTTCATATAGATTAAGGCAAGACTTGAACTTGGGTCTTCTGGACTCTAAAGCTGATGCTCTGCTTTCTCTCACCTCATGTCACCTTTTATTTGGCCTGTAGGTCAAATTTCATCCTAAAATTTTAGAAAAGGACTGCAAAGTAGCCCCTAGATGGAATTTATAAGTTAATGCCGGGCTTTTTTAGACCAAATTTCCTTTATTAGGGGACAGGGCTATTTCATCAAACATTATCTATATCCAGGCAATGTCGATCCAGGTGCCAGAAAATTGCAGGCCAGTAGGAAAATGGTGTAATCTGTGATTCCATCTGGCCCATGAATTTCCAGTGGCCTTGCTTATAGATTGTCAGAACTGTTCATTAAGTTTGTTGTGAAACCAAGGGCTTAATATCTGTAATTTGGAGGGTTCAATAGGAAGTTAAATTGAGTGAAACTATTTTTGAATGACTACTCTGGTTTCAGAGAAACAGCCGACATTGCAGCTAGGGAGAGCTACATTTTGTGGCTGTACCAGGAATTCAAAATTATTTATAGGGCTTTTCAGTGAAGGCCTTTGTTGGGCTAAGTTGAGAAACTTTCTTACAAAAGCTAGCAGTGCTGACAAAAGGAAACATTTCTTGTATAGATAGGTTATCAGCCACAACCACACTACTTTAAATGGCTCAAACAGCGAGAAGGCTGATGCTGTTTTTTTTATTTTTTTGTTTTTCTTTTGGGTCTTTTTTTCTGTCTGATTTGTGGTTATCTTCAATTGCACGCAGGGTGCTGCAAATGTTTTGCATGTAATAATGTATGTTTGAATATGATTGAATGCTTGATATAAATGGGATCCCTATTACTGGGGGTCCTTTCATGATGGCTATTTATAAGCAATGCCTTAGTAATGTTATTGATAATGGAAACATTTATCCACTCGCAGTATGAAAGAGAAGCTCTCTGTGCTACAAAATATGGCATCAAAAAGCAGATGGAAATTATGACAAATGTCCTGATGCTTAAAATAAAGAGAAGCAGCCTATGTCAGGGGCGATGCCAGAGAACCAGTTAATGTCACCACTTCAATTTTGAAGAGGAAGTAGACAGAGGTAGATACTCATCTGGCCCTACTTATAGATAGATGAATGATATAAAGCCAACCCCCTCCTTTCCTGTCCCCATTCCCATTACTTCAGAATAAAAATTGCTGAGAAAACCTTTATTCCACCTAATGGGGTGAGGCTTGGAAAAACTGCATTCTGCAAGCTGAAGGATTTCAGCCTGGTAATATTGATCCAATAACATTATTTCTAGAGAGCTATGAGGAATCACACCAAGCATTGCTACTTCCCCCAATACCATTTCATCCCTTTGTAGGCATCTTTAGTTAAATGTATACTGTTAAATAATATTTTTGCTTCCCATTTAAACCGAGATGAAAATTCAATTTTTGACAGAATGTGATTTTCAGGTTGGACAGCATCACTAACATTTGTAGTTCAATGCCCTACCACAAATTCTGGGGGAAAAGAGGTACAGAATCAAAGGACTTCAGAATTAGAAGAGTCTTTGGCATCACTTAGTCTAATACAGCCTTTGTGATCTATTGGCATAGACTTGGAGAAACATTTGCATACTTTTCTGAGTCTGCAGACAATTTTAGTGGAAATAACAATATGACCATGATGAAAATATGCACACATGCACATGCAAACACAATGCGCACACACAAATGTGTGATGTGTGCACACACAATTGCATGATGTACACACACACATACACACATACAGACAGAACAGACAGACTACAGACCACTTACAAGTCTTAAGTTGTAATGTTGATGAACTTTATCTAACCGCTCTTGGTCAATGATAGAAGGAGGACTTTAGTAACAAGCAGGGTACCCACCTGTGATTATAGATGAATTAATCTTAATAACTCAATGTCAATCAATCAACTGATAAGCTAATCAGTGGGTAAGAAAAGGTTTATGGTGTGCCTACAATAGGCCAAGTATTCTCTTAAGTGCTGGTGATAAAAATTAAAATCCCTGCCCTCATGGACCTTACATTGTAAATGGGAAATAGTATATAAATCTAGTTTTATACTGAGAATATACATGCAACAAATACAAGGCAGCTATGGAAGATGTACACTAGCAGCCACTTACTATGTGCCTGGTGCTACTCTGTACACTAGAGACATAAAGATGAAAAAATAACCTAGTGCTTGTCCCCATGGAGCTTAAATTCAATAGGGATAGCACCTGAACGAGGATAAATATAGTACAATACAAGATAATACATAGTAGGGGCAGAAGAAAGATATGGGCAAAAAGCGTTCAAGAGACTTGGAGACAGGAAAGATTACCATAAGGTGGGAAAGTCAGATGAACTGTCTTGGAAAAAGTAGATCAAGATCTGATCTTCGAAGAAAGGAAAGGATTTCAATTGGTGAGGAAGAGGGGGAAATGCATTTCAGAAAATGGAAAGATAAGTTGTGGGACAATTTTAAATTTTGTAACATTCATGTTATAATTTTCTTTGTGAATTTTTGCCATGGATTTCTTCCACGTTGGAAGCTTTTTTCTTTGTTCGTTTTTAAGTATCAGGTAAATAATTATTTTTTATTGTTCCTGAGCAGTCAGTCACAAGAAACTTCTAAGCCTTCTTTACCTCCTTGTACTGCATCCCTTTATGTTAGTTTAAGAAAACACAAACATAACTCAGTGGATGAGCTTTGCCAACCTCCATCTACACACAAGGTCCTCTGCTAATATTAAGTCTGCAAGATGAATAAGACTTGATCTTTTTCCTCAAGAAGCTTACATTCTAAGGTGTGTAGAGACATTTACACATTATAAGATAGCTTGCAGCAAATAAACTAGAGAGGGGCAAAATCATTTTTGGTTGCTTTCTTCCTCATTCCCACAACCTCACTCAGTACAGAACAGGAAAGAATGTAAAAAGAATGACCTAGCACAACCCGCTCATTTTACAAACAAGAAAATTGAGGCCCAGAGGTTTGTTTGACTAGGTAGTAAATAGGTAAAAAAAAAAAAAAAGAGTAGAACTGACATCTTTGAATTCCACATTTAGTGACCATACTACTGTACCACAACAACCCTTGTGAAAAGTATGATCAAATACGAGAAAAATATAGAAAGTGAGTGATTATTATGGGGTGGGGTGCTCAGAAAAGGGGTCATAGAGGTAGAAGGAGTTGAGTATTGTCAATGAAAAGGGATGAGAAGACAAAGAGGAAAAGAGCATCTTTTGGGAAGAAAATTCTGAACAAAATGACTAGATCAAATAAGCATAGTTGTTTGGAGAGGAATGTGAGTGACAAAACTTTATGGAATAGAGAAATGGTGTATCTGGGAAGTTTGCAGTAAGGTTGCAGGAAGATTAGAGGGTCAGATTATGGGGGGCTTTGAATGTCAAAATAAAGAGTTTGAGCTTTTGTTAGTAGAAAATGGGGGTCTTGTACTTGTAGCATTTTTTTTAATATTTTGGATTCAATTAAATTGATGGACAGTATCCATATGGATTCAATAATAATATGTCAATAAGGAAATAGCAAACAAATGGATGAGTCATGCAGATTTATTTGCAGAAGCAATTCAGGCCATTGCCACCAAAAATGACAAAAAGTTTGTTCTTATGGAATGTGGACTTACTTATTGACAAAGATTTTGAAAGGCAATCAAAGAAACTGCAACATATATCAATGTAGGTAGCAAGAATTTGTCATCTACTACACGCTTATAAAGACACTGTTAAAAGGCAGTTATTATATACCTGGATCTCATTATCCTTCATAAACTAACAAAAACAAATAACTGTGTTAAAAATACAAGCTCCCAAATATCCTTCAGAATTTGCCAAATGAATTCTACTGGATGGAACTACTGCCCACAATAACCAAGATATAGCACTGAACTATATGAACTCATGAGCAATGTGTTCAATAGATATTGCTGAACTGAACGCTTATAGCCTCCAAATTACATTGGATTAATAGCTTTCAAAATATAGAGACTTGGCAAAAGGAATAAAAACTTTTTAAAAATGGGATGAAGTATATGTCATTTGTGTTATCCTACCTGCTATGGGGGTTGTTCCAAAAACGCCTTCATTCGGCCTGCAGAAGATGAGCTTGCTTCCCAGTACTTTTATCAGTTGCAGAAGCCATTAATTTTATCTGCCTAGACAATAGTCCACCAACTGTTAAACATGAAAGAACAATATTAGGATCACAAATTATCTTTGGGTGATTTCTACCCGATCTCTATTAAATGAATATAAGGTGAGGAAAATAAAAAAGAATCTCCACAACAATAATAGTAATGATAGAGAAAATGATGATAACAGCTTACATTATTTTTATACAAAATCGAAAAATTTACAAGGTATTTTTACATAATAATTCACTTGATTCAATACAAGTTTGAGAATGGTTTCGTAGATATCTTTGTACCTATATTGATATGAGAAAACTGAAGTTACCCTTGCAAAGCTACTGGAAGGCTTACTTATTGCAAGCAGGGTCAAATACATTGAGACTTTATGAAGGAAGGGAAAAAAAACATATGATAATCCTGACCCAGGCCTCCAAATAAGACATAAAATATCCCACTGAGCTTTATAAAAGCACAATGAGACAGTTTGGCAAGGAGACAACTACATGCAAACACTACCCAAAGCAGTCTCAGCTCAGCAACACACTAGAAAGAAAAGTTAGCAAGGTGAATTGCTGGAGAGAGGAGGAAGGTAGCAATTTCCCTAAAAATAATAAATGCTAAAGAAACTCTCTGGTTACTTATGATATTAATGTCACATAGATAGTGTTGACATCTTTGACAGTCTAGTTCATCACTGGCATTTTGCTTGTGTATCACGAGCTATAAGGACATTGACAGATATGTCTAAGTAGGTTCCTGAGGAGCCAGGGCACCCTAGTTGAGCAGTCTATGAATATTTCCTCATCTATGCAATAGTCACATAAAAATGTAGCCTGGGCTTATCTAGCATCCCTAGTTTTAACATGAAGCCTTTGAACATGCCTAGTTAATCTGGCATGGAATGTGCTGTATGACCTATCACATGCATGAGAGATAGACCCTTTGATTGGCCTCCTGCATCTTTAAAATTGAGAGACTGAGCTAGTCATTTTCTTTTTTGTCACTCTTTTGATTGCACTTTTTTCAGCATTCCTTTCTGCTTCATCCAGTTTGTGATGCCATGAACTAAATAAATAAGAGATGAAGGACTTAAATTTTCTTACTCCCTTTGTTTTACCCCAAGTCCAAGAAATGAACCTGGCAGTCTTCATTTTTGTTTTGTAACTGGACCTCTGAAAACTCATTGTAGTATAACGATTACACGTAATTCCTTTTTTGGGTTTTTTTTTTTTTGCTTTTTTTGGAGGGCAGTTGGGGTTAAGTGACTTGCCCAAGGTCACACGGCTAGTTTTTTGTGTTAAGTTTCTGAGGCCGGATTTGAACTCAGGTACCCCTGACTCCAGGGCTGGTGCTCTATTCACTGTGCCACCTAGCCGCCCCACCCATAATTCTTTATTGTTGTGCCACTGGAACCCAAGGTCTTGTGAGCCTCATGATCCTGGCAAGGATTTGACTAAGGGTTTACTAATGGATTGTGTGAACTATTTAAAGGTGAACCAAAGTGCTCCAGAAACTGGTGGATTTCTCCTAACTAGAGGTTTTCATAAAAAGTCTGGATGGTCACTTTTCAGGGATATTGTAGTGAGGACATTTGGTCAGGTATGAGATGGATTAGATATTCTCTGGGGTTCCTTCAAATTCTGATATTTGAGGAAGCACCAGCCTGGCTAAAATCAGAAAGTTAAACTCTAGAAGATTGGATATCAGGTCTTGAATGTTTCATTTCTCTCCAGACTGTATTCCTAACAATCTAGACTTTCTCTATTATGCTCTAAAAACTTCTTTAAGCCTGGAAGTTTCACTTCAGCCATGGATTTCTCACATTGGAAATAACCACTTCTAGGAAGATTCCCTGGCCAACCGTATCTTTATTGTTCTTCAGGCTACATTTTTCCTTTGAACTTTTTATTCTATAACTTCCCCCTCTTCTGCCCTGTTTTTGAGCTTCCTTTTATGTGTGTGTATGGCTTTTTCTTTTCCTTTTGAAAGACTTTAAGATTCTGGAGCATAGGGACTGCCTTCTTTTCTCCTTGCATTTGTGTTCCCAGTGCTCAGCACATAGTTTGTTATGTAAATAAGTCCTTGATAAATGCTTATTTACTTGACTTTCAAATTACGGAAAAATTATGAATTCACATGATCATATATTGAGACCTAGAAACAATCTTAGAGCCCATCAAGTTCGTGTATCTCATTTTGTAAATGAGAAAACTGACACCAATAAATCAATAAATATATTTTTTAGAGTTTCTGCTATCTGCCAGTCACTGTGTTAATAATCACTGGGAATAAAAAGAAAGGTGAAGGTTCCTGCTCTCCAGGGGCTCACATTCTAATGGGAAGACAAGACATAAAGAGAAGCTTAAAGGTGGACATGAAGTACCCAGCTCAGGGCCATGTTGAAGTACATGGGGAGTGCAGCCAGGTAAGAAATGAAGAGATATCTGCCCTGGGTACCCCTCTTGCATAGAGGATCTGGTAGCGAGACTAAATGACTTGCTCTATGACATACATGTAATAAGTAGAAGATCTGGGGTTCAAATTTAGGCCAGCTGATTCCAGATTGAACACTAAAAGATTTTTTTCTCTTTACTAAGATGCAGACCTCCAAAGAAGGAGAGAATACTCAGTCTGATGAAATCATATTGAGTTATTTTTTATATTTTGAAAAAAAGGAAGTATGAACAACAACAACAAAAAATACAATGCAGGATTTAGAGTTATCAAAGCTGAGTGTGGATCCATTCTCCACTTCTTATTTATCTTTTTGACCTTAGTTATATCCCTTGACCCTTGCAGGGCTTGGTGTCTTCATCGGTGAGCTGTTGGCAAAGGCAGGAACAGTGTTGGAGAGTGGGAAGAATGCTGGGTTTGGCATTACCACCTGTGTTACTTCATCCCTGGAGGCCTCAGTTTACTCATTTGTATGAAGGAAAGGTAGGAGCAGATGGCCTTAATCTTATGATTGATCTCTAAAATTTCTTGTTCTCTAAGTGTTCTGATCCTATGGACAGAGATGGCATATGAAATTGGAGTTAAAATTAGATGAGCAAAGTGTTAGCCTGAGAAGGATGAATTTGGCATATAGTACATAAAGCTCACTAATTCAGCCATATTTGGAGAAGGTCAATCTGAAGTAGTGATCACTCAATCACAGCTTTTGTCAAAGAAAGGTAGGCTTATTACTTTCAAATGCTTACAATAATTAGAAGTAGACTAGCAGTTTTGCCTAGCAGAGTTCTTTGAGGTAATTGCTTTAATGATTACATAATGATGATTTATAATCAGCATATCAATTGTTTACATGGAAATTAGTGTTTCTAAAGTGATGGAAAACAATTAGATGCAATAGTTTGTTTAGTAGTCCTTTATAGACCTTGCCCCATCTGAATTACTGTGGTTTTTCCATCTGTAAAGTCCACATTAATGAGTTTTACTATAGCATGGATATATCTAATCATCCTGAATTAGAGGGATATTGGGTGGAAATGCTGCTGTAGTATCACTTTTACTTGAAGCCTCTGAAAGGAAACCACCTTTCAAATGGGTTTCCATGCTTTAACATGGGTAAGAGGGTGGAGGTGTATCTTTAAATCTTTTTTTTTTTAACCCCACTACTCATACTAAATCGGTCCACTGTGGATCAATAATCAAGCACTTATTAAATGCATATTGTGTATTGGAGGTAAAAATTAAAACATTAGCTATCCCTTGCCCATGAAGCTTATTTATCTTGCCAATGGCATATAATAGTTTTAGAGAAAGTATGTATCAGTTATATATATAAAATAAAAATATAGTAATTTGAGGGAAAGTACTAACAACTAGGAGAATTAAGTGAGGACTCTGGAACAGGAATTCTGAATCTAGTGTCTGTGACCCTGGAAGGGAAAAAAAAATGTGTGTGTGTGTGTGTGTGTGTGCATGTGTGTGTATGCACACACATATACACATAATATAAACACAAACATATATACAATATACATATATATTTCTATATAATTGCCTTTCTTTGTAATCCTATTTACTTTATTTTTATTTTTTCATTTAAAAACATTATCCTGAAAAGTGTCCATGGCCATCACCAGTCTGCCAAATGAATTCATGACACATGTAAAAGAAAAAAGAGAGAGAGAGAGAGAGGGGGGGGGAGAGAGGGAGGGAGGGAGGGAGGGAGGGAGAGAGAGAGAGAGAGAGAGAGAGAGAGAGAGAGAGAGAGAGAGAGGGAGAGAGAGAGAGAGAGAGAGAGAGAAAGACTTAAAGGGAGTTAGGGCTCAAAGAGGGGGTTGAATATTCCAGGGATGGGAAACAACTTCTAAAAAAAAAGGTCCTTTTGTCTAGACAATAGATTTCTTGAAGGATTGGTCTAGAAAGATAAGCTGCAGTTACCAATGGAAGGACTTTGAACATCAAATGGAGGAATCTGAATTTTTATCTTAAGCCACTGAAACTTCTAAGAGCAAAGGAAAGACAGGTTTAGATCAATTAGGTTGCTGTCTGGAAGAGAGATTGTAGGAGGAAGAGACTGAATGCTGAGAGAAAGCTGTTTGAATAATCTCCTAGACTGCGGGATGATAAGAGCAAATGATGTGAATAGGGATAATGAGCTAAAAGGGGTGGGGAACCTGCCGCCTTTTATTCCAGGGATTTGTTCCACAAGATGTGGATCCAGTTAAAGGCCATACTTGAGGACCTAGAAGGCCACACATGGCCTCTAGGCTGCAGGTTCCCCACCCCTGAGCTAAAAGAGGGGCACAGATGTGAGAGATGTTAAAGAAAGTAGAATTGAAAGATTTGACAGCTGATTGGGTATACAAACCTAGGAGATGGGAAGAATCAGTTGCTTAGCCTTGTTGTGGTTTTATCTACCCTGTCTCTAACACAAGTTCCTTCTCTATTCTCAAGGCCATTAGCTATGATACGTCCTCATTACCAGCTGCCTGGACCATTTCAACAGCTTCCTTACAGATCTCTTTACCTCCATCTATCCCTTAACTAATCTGTACTTCATATATTTCCCAGGATAATCTCTGTGCTCAGAAATCCTAACTGAAAGATGTGCTTTATTATTGTGCTGTAAGAAATGAAGAAATGATGATTTCAAAAAGACATTTAAAAAAAAAACCTTCCATGAACTGATGCAGATTACAGGAAGCCCAAATAGAAGAATAAAACATAATATAACATCAGTATTATGCAAATTAATAATTTAAAGGCTTTTATAACCTAACGCAGTTAAACATCTCCACAATATTACCAAGTATATATCACCCCCTCAAGTATTTACCAACTTGCTGTCTGGGTTTGGTTCACTATTCATAACCTATTCTCACATTAGCAAATCTAAGTCCCTAGAGATAAGTTATCAATATCCATTACATTCTTACTCTCTCAGAATACCAGGAGTAAACCTTTTAAGGGAAAATATACTTCCTCTATTCACCATTCAGTTCATGAGCTACCATCTAATGCATTTTTCATCTTCATACCCCACCATTCACAAGGAACTATGTCACACAGTGCACATACAAACAACTAGCAACTTATAATAGTAACACTTTTGGGTCTTAAAAGTAAACATTTACTTAAAAATAAGGTGAATGTGATATACAGATACTAATGTACAAATAACATACAATATACTTATAAACCTATATCTGACTCTCCCATCAATGTGTTTAATATGTCTGGTGAATAGTAGGCACCCATTTACAGCACCAATGAGAGGAAAACTCTGTTTTGGGAGACAACTACATGCTTCTCTGTTATGGTCTATTCAAGAATATTTGCCCCATACAAGACTATTTCTCTGCTCACTGCTTGACTTGATCCTTACCACTCTTCAATCAGGGAAATTATTTTCTTAATTTGAACATGGCATTTGCAAGTACTTTCAATTTATCCTCACTCATATAAGGGCATTTAAATATTGTTAGATCTTAATATGAATAGCAGGTTTTCTTTCAGCCAAAGAACTACAAAGCTCATACATCTGGTTATTTTGGAGTTATATAGACTCATACATCTGGCTATTATGTACTAGAATTATATGTTGTCCAATAAGAATGAAGATCACAGCAACGTAGTTTAGATTGTTTATTTAAACCTATTTGCTAGGACTCCTGGTCGCAATCTGCCTTCTCTTCCCAAGGCAGAGGTAACAACATAAAAAGTCCTTAAGAGAAGCCTTACCTTTCTCTAGATCTAGGTGGCACTGAAAAGCAACAGCTACTTCTCCCTCTGGCCATTAACCCCCACCTTGCTTCACTTTACCTCCTCAGGTCCTGAAATACCATTCCTTTTTTGTTTCAGTATCTTGAATGACTGAATTAACTTAACCAGTAATTCACTTTCCACTTAGAGAGCCACAACTTTTTAAATTACCCTTGTCAGTCTAATTTAAACCCAAGTGTTTATTTGTATGATTCATTTTTTTTATTTTGCCCTCTTTACCCATAAAATAAATACAAGAAAATTATCCAAAAATGCTTTACAACTCTATAGTTATTGACAGTCTTACATCTTTTTCATGTCCTTGAAAATGTTTCTTTACCGTCATATTTCTCCAGTTGTTAATAAAAGATCATTCTCTAATTCTTTACAACATTAAACTCTATGCATGCTAATCAGACATATAACTACATGATTTGCAAAAAAATATTGAGAATTTTTTACACCACAGATCTTTTTTTCCCCCTCTAAAATACGTATTCCTATCTAAAGACTTTGTTTCTTCATGCATATATCAACAGTGTGTATTAAAACATTTATTTTTGTACTTCGATTTGTTATCAACATTTTATTCTGTAATACCAGCAGTATGTTACATCTCTTGACAGTATTTCTTTCTCTACACAAAAGCACTTTCTTCATGTTTCACCAGTAAATTATTCCTTATCACAAAAGTTTTAAAGAGGATACTCTATATGATGAATGCAAGCAGTTCTTAATAACTATTTGTTGAGTTAATTAATTAGCAAAAAATAGTCAGATTGTTTATTGTCTTCTTCATATATTTGTCCCCTAATCATAAGAGTTGTAATTATAAGTCAATGGAATATATAATTTTTTTATACAAACACTAGAACTTGAGTTCAAATTCAAATTGTCTCGTCATATTGGGATATTTTACTCCAATTTCAGTGAGGCTTCTTTGTTCTAATTCAAGAATTTTTAATTGTTTGAGTAATTTTTACCATGAAAACATTATTACATATCCCTCATGATAGTCATTGTACTAATTGCACATTGAGAAAATGGTAGATTGAGAAAATTCATTATAACAAAATTACTAGGAATTCAAGAACCTTTTCATTGAATTTATATTTTACTCATCAGAACAACAGTTGCAAAATTTGAAAACTAGGCTTACGTGCATGTGAGAGACACATTATTTATTCAGTCTACAGAAGATAGGTTTGCTTATTTATAACACTGAGTCATCTACTGGTATGGCGGGTGCTTCTTGGCAGCTTTCTGAGACTGGAAAGGATTCATATTTCATCTATCAATCTGGTTCCTCCTCCATTCTGTTTCATCATTTAGATTTCAATTCAAGGATTTAAAATAGATACACATATGAATACAAGGTTCCCTTTTGATATTCCTTTGACCCCACTCCTTATGAGTTCAGTTCCCATATGTTAAGAATCATGGTTCCATCCATTTCTGGGGCTCCTCTTTATGTTTATAATCTGAGTTACTCTATAAGTCAGGGTAAAAATAACTCATTCCTTTTTAATTAATATATAATATTATATATTATAATTATATTATATTATAAATATATTATATTATGTATAATTAACAATTAACATAATTATAATGAAAGGAAACTACATTCCTATATAATTACCTTTTGGACCCCCTGTGCTTAGTGCCCCATATTATTAAACCAGAGTTCACTCCAACTGGCTCTGGCTCTGGGCTCTTTTCATGTATTAGGCATATAATAAGAGGATAACAGTTCTCTGCCATGGAGGATACACCACACATTTTGCTAAAGATGTGGAAATTCTTTCCAAAGTGAAAATCCCTGTATGATTAGAGAAAGAAAAAAAAGTTTTGTGTGTTTGTGTGTGTGTGTGTGTGTGTAATTAAAATGATAATGCAACCACCAAAGACCATTCATTTGAAGGGGATAAGATTCATTAATAAAAATAAATTTTGGTTGTTTCAGTTAAAATCGGTCTATTTAATTTTCTTCTCTACAGTTAGTCAGTAAATATTTATTAAACAGCTACAAAGTACCAGGCCCTGTGCTAAGTACCAGAGATATAAAGAAAGGTAAAAGATCTTCCCTGCTCTCAAGGAGCTTATAATCAAATATGTGAAAACAACATGAAAATGAAGCATAGAAATCAGGGTGAAGGGTCAGGGAGGAGTTAGAGATGAAGAAATGATATTCAGCACAGAAGCATGATGGAGAAATACAGAGGACAGAGAGTAGCTAAGTAGAATATGAAGAGATGATGGAACCTATATTGAGTTATACTTATTTCACTGTCAGATAAGTTAAGAGGACTGAATTAGACACTTTTAACCACATCAATAATGTAAGGCTGGTGTCAATAGATGGCTTAAATCTGATACTTTGGAATATATATTACCTCATTTGATCATCACAACAATCCTGCAAGATAGATGCTACTATTATCCCTATTTGGCATATGAAAAAAACTAAGGAAAACTGAGGTTAAGTGACCTGTCCAAGATCAAACAGCTAATAAGTGTCTGAGGCCAAATTTGAACTCAGATCTTAATGAATCCAGGCCTGGTACTCTAAAGAATATGGAGTTGAAAAAAAATTTTTTGAAAGAATACTGAGTTGAACCTTGATCATAGATAGATAGATAGATAGATAGATAGATAGATAGATAGATAGATAGATAGATAGACAGATAGATAGAAAGATGGATAGATGGATGGGTGGATAGATAGATAGAAAAATGGATAGACAGATAGATGATGTAGATAGCAATAAGATATATAGATATCTATAGCTGTATATATGTGTGTATGTGTGTGTGTGTGTGGATGTATGCATGCATATGCTTTACAAATAAGAATATGAAAAGTACACTAGAAAAGAATAAAGTGCTATTAGATTAGATAAGGGAAAATATCTCTTCTAGCTGTTATATAAATACTTTGGGGGAAGAGAATAGTAGTGTCCAGTAGTTTTTTATTTAAGCAGTGGACAAAATCCAAATAACCAATTAGTGCTTTAAGGATTATCCCCATGCCCTTAAAATGTCCCTGCATGTCTCAGTTTCCTTATATGTCCCTTATGAAAAAAACAAAAGCAAAAACCACTTTTCCTCCTCCATATTCCACAAGGATGGATATTGCTACAATTAATAACTGTAGAAAGAGCATCATGATCTCAAAGGATTGTGGAAAGTTAACTAATTAATGGTTATAGTACTTTGGTGAAATTAGAGCAGCAGCCCTTGAGATGTTCTAGTTCATTTGCTCTCAGAATATACCCTTTATGGTTGCTTTTAAGGCTAGATGAACAGTTTTATTAGGCTATTTGGGAATGTGAGGGACCTCCAGACTCTCTGTTTTTCTATGAAATACCAAAGGAGATAAAGCAGAAACATGGAAGAGTGATTTGGCTAAGGCAACCTAATATTCAGAATCATAGGGATTGAGTTCAGCCACAGCGTAGTAGATCGTTAGGTTCTTCTCAGTAGCAATGGTAATGTCAATTGATCCTCAATCCAGGAGAAAAAGAAATGTAAAATAAAGTTTGTAAGGCAATGTCATATCAAGAGAGATGACTGTTTCTGGCCCTATCTGATGGTTAAAACAGAGATCAATGGAGTATTAGGTCCTGGCTATTAGAAAGAGGTAAGAGGAGTTAAGTTCTCATTTAATCCTTAATGAGTTTAACTCTGCCTTAGGTCTCACATAAGAGATGAGTAGATTATGTGCCCCAAAGGACAGGTTTGGAGTTATGGAGAATTAGATCAGAAAGATCTCTGTATGTATTGAAAAGATGATCTGTAAACATTTATTAAAATAAATAGTGATCATAAAGAGTTATAAAGACTTAAAAAAAAGGTCAGATGAAAATGACCGTCTTTTTTGGTTTTTGTTTTGTGTTTCTTCCAGAGTTTTTATTTATTTAAATATATAGCTTTATTTTTTCTAGGTGTTAATGTAGTCCTTGTAGGAAAATTTAAATATATATATATATATGTATATATATATATATATACATATATATATACATATTTCCTCTATTCAATTTCAGTTTGTAGTTATAATGGAATTGATTTATCTTTCTTTTGGGAAAAAATCTCTAGATTTGCAACATTTTTACTTTTAAAATAATTGTATAATATTTATTTAAGTAATTAAAAGTGAGGGAAAATTGCTATCTTCTCTGGTTTACTCATCTCTCCAGATTTAATCACTGAATTGGGGATTGGTACCCAAAACAGGCTTTGAACTTTGGGTGAATAGTCCTTTCTGCTCTGTCTCTGGGTCATGTAGATTTCCAGGATAATCTTTTCCTCCTGGGGTTAGGCTCTTCCTAAGTATTTTAGATTCATGGATCTTTGGGGCCTAGTAGGTTGAGACTAAGTATCCTGCCTCTTTTTAGGTAGAATTTTTGGCTAGTGGTTCAACTATTTGAATCCGACAGCAACCAAAGGAACTAGATAGTATAAATAGACCCATCTTTATTTTACAGATAAGGGAACAGAATCAGAAAGGCTAAGTGAATATGTACTGCCTATTCATTACTGCAAAGATTACTGTGTAGATACTGTGTATTTATTACTTTAGCCATGTGATCTTGAATTGGAAGCACAGAATCTCATAATTGGATAGGACTCAGATTCTATCTTTCCTTATCCATACCTGTACTGAAATCCCTTCTAGAATTTCCCTGACAAGTGGTCTCATGACCTACATTTGAAAATTTACAAAGGTAGTAAGAATTTATATTTCCCTAGGTAGTCAGCACATTGTTAAGACTGGAAAGTTCTCATTGTTAGTATCTTTTCCCTTACACCAATCTAAAAATCTGTCATTCAACTAGTAAGTGGCATAGCCTTGACTACAGTCCAAGGTTCTTCATTCCAAACCTAGTGAGATTTTCCATGACAGCACACCACACTACTTCTCATAACCAGCTGAGTGAACTGGCAATGCTGGATGCACTACATGCAGCCAAGGTGTGTGTCATGCTTTGTGTGCCACTTAATGCTATATCATGGCTCCTACCTAATGGAATGTGACATAAAAAGGCAGCAGCATACCCAGGAAATGTACTGGAAAGAGAAAATGCACTTTGGACAGAGCATCTTGATTATTGCACACTAAACCTAAATCCAAAGTCATCCCACATGACTAGAATATTCTAAACATATCCCAATTTGACTTCCAAAAGACAATGCTCCTGCCAAGTCCTTGCTTCATTCAGAATAACTTTTGGTCATAAAATTGACTCATGAGAACTCCCTGTCCTTTCAGGTCCTGCCCTGGGGCTTCTTTTACAGGGGCCCACAGAGAGCTGACTATACATAAGTAGGCTCCAATCATGTTTCACTCTTTTGCCTAGCCATTTAACTGACTGCTTCACAACTACCTGCCTTGGTTTTCAAATCAAGTTTAATAAACCTATATTAAGCAGTTACTATCTATCAGACACCAAATGCTAGGGATTACAAATACTAGCAAAAAATAAAAAGAAAGAAAGAAGAGGGAAAAAAAGATGTCTCCTGCCCTCAACAAGCTTACAATACAAAAAATGCAGCGAAAAAGTGATATATTAAAGATGACTTGTCTGGGGCCTTCTCAAAAATGGAAATTCTAGAAGAAACTTGTCAATGTTAGCAAAAAGGTACAAGGAGGAAGATTGGCTCCAGATCATAGGGGTGAGATATAGAGACTATCTGAACTCTGCCTCTTCCACTTTTCATTTCTGAAACCATTGTCAAGCAAGTGCTGCCATTACTACTGAAAAAGATGGATCCAACTGCTCCTCTTTCCATTTGCTCATCAGTTGTTCAAGCTTCCAAACTTAAACCTTCCTGGCAATACATGTTATCTTTCCCATTATAATATAAACTCCTTAAGGGCAAGGATTGTATTTGCTTTTATATTTGCCTCCTCAGTGCTTAGTGCAATGCTTTAGACTCAGTAAAGAATTAAATGATTTTTCATCCATTCATTGAAAAAATAAAAGGCTTTGCTGAATGTGAAAAAAAGTCTTTCATTGCACCATGGGAATGGAGGAAATTTCTTCCTCATTATTAGGAATCTTGAACACCAAGATTCCTTGGCAGGGATGCCTGTCCCTTATAGGGGCATTAAAGTTTATTCCCATTTTTAGTTATCAAATGGAGATGTTTTAGCCTATTCTGTAGAAAGGTTGAAGTTTTTTTTTTATAAACTGAGGTAAAATTGATAACTTGTACCTTCTTCACAAACCAATAGAGAATGAAATACTCTAAAAATTACAAAGGTTTGAGTAAACTGGTTGTTTTATCAAACTGGCACAAAACTCATTTGCCAAGGAAAGAGTTTTATTTTTTAAAATAGGAAACACTGTAAATAAGAATCATATACCATTTCAAAATGTGGCAGATAGAACATATTTAAAAAGTATAAGTTTGAAATATGTGTATACATATATATACATATATACATACACATATATATATATATATACATGAAGTATATATTACTACAGAAAGGGAAGAGATAGTAAGAGGGAAAGTCTATGGCATGACTAAAGAGAACATTAGTGAAAGAAAACATTTCAAAGTGGATGATTGATTAAAAAATATCACATTTCCCCTGTAAAATTCTTAACTTGGAATCAAGATAGTAACCAAAACTATTGAGCTGAGGACTAAGGTAATGATCAATCAAATTCAAGTAAAAAAGCTATTATTAGGCCCTGGTTTTCTTGTTGGCTTTACAATATTAAAGTATGTAACCTTGGGAAAGATAATCTTGACTTCTCTTGGCCTCGGTTTCCTTACCTGTAAATTGAGAAGGTTGGAGTAGATGACCTCAAAGATCCCTCCTAAGTTTACTCTGTGACATTTTAATATAGGGATGACCTCCTTAGAAAAATCCATTCAGTCAGTCTTTCTTCCCACATTAATTAAAAATCTACTGTATGCAGTACACAGGGCTAATCACTAAAGGCAATAGAATGTTTAAATGAAACTTGGTGTTTTCTCCAGGATCTCTGACCTCAGGGAGTAGCAGGTTGATAAGCAAAAAACCAAAAAATACACTGTAATACTCAATATTTCCTACTGAGTGAATACTTTATTTTTTTTTTAATTCTTACCCTCCCCTTGCACTCCCTTATTCAGGGGAGTGAAGAAACAAATTTGCCTCATTAGAGATGCCATTTTCTTACTTTGGTTGAATAAAAACCTCACTCAGCAGGTTTATATCACTAACTAAATTGCTAAATACAGAAATAAATTTGGGGAGCAGTCACTGAGGGCTGAGAAACAGAAATGTTTTTGTGTTAACAAATGGCCATGGAGCATTTTTGCAAGTAAACTGTTTCAGCAACAATAAGCTATGTTTTCTTGTCTTCCAAATAGCAGGTGTAAGAAGACCTGACAGACCAGTTGGACACCCAACATACTTGTGGCAAGCTTTCTACCACAGTGGCTCCCCGGCAATGTTCCCAAGGGGAAAGGATTACCATGTGCCTGGAGCCCTCAACTAAAATTGAGCAGGTGTGCTGGAAGCCGACTGTCTTCTCCACCCTAGATGGACAGTCCGGGCATTGCCAACTACCTTGAGGCAGCCACACCCAGTCTCTCTCAACCAAGGCCCCCATTCCTGCCTGGATTACCCCAGGCATTTGCAAGTTGGCATTAAGCCCAACCTGATGCATCCTGTGTCGGACTGTTGAGGAACCAAATTATCTGGGATGGGGCCATTTGACAATCACTTGGGTCCAAATGGCACTGCAATCTGAGTCGTTGCTTTTAAGTGTTCATTAAGGAAGAAGAGTGACAATTAAATAATGAAGAGAAAAGGATCTCTCTGTGTGTGTTCCAGTAACATAACCCTCAGGAAAAAAGGCAAAAGTATTATTAATATGGGGAATGCTGAGAAATGAACAGATAGCAGTTATTGTAGACCATAAGATTAACTTCAGTTTGAATTCACAATGCCTGTTATCATGAAGTAAATGTATGTGATGTCTGTGTGTGTGTGTGTGTGTGTGTGTGTGTGTGTGTATCTTTAGGAGCTTTCCATTTTATTTTGATATTTCAGGCTCCTAAAAGATGTTCCCAGAACTTCAATTGAGAAGGAAAGTCATAATAAAATGAGATAGGCCTCACATTTGTGGGAGATTGGTGGGTGATAGGAAAGCCTGCCTGTCTCTGGACCCAATCTTTCCCCCAACAAAAATACATAGGTGTACACACACACACACACACACACACACACACACACACACACGAATATAAACACACAAAGAAAACCTTCCCTCAGAAACCTCCCAAAGCAAAGTCATTTCTCTTGACATCTCCAAGAGAATCATTAACAGATTAAATGAAAAGAAGTGGGGAAATTTTCTATAAAGCCTCTCTCAAGCAGCCCAATAAAATGGAAAGGGCCCTGGTCTGCATATCAAAAGATCTGGGCTTTGATCCCTTATCTGTCACTGACTATCTATATGGTTTTGGACTGTGATTGTCTCATCTTTAGTTCTTGGACTCTTCATCTATAAAATCAAAAGGTTGGTCTTGAAGAAAAGAAGACTGAATCTGGGGTCAGAAGACAGGGATTCAGAACCTAGCTGTGTCACTTACAACTTGTGCAACCTTGAGTAAGTTCACTGGGCTTCAGAGTCATGATCTGTAAATGAGAAGGGTGGAGTTGATCATCTCTGAGATTCCTTTCTGGTCTAGACTTGTGGTCCTATGATCTTGCAATTTTTGATCCTTTCCTACTTTCAAGTTTGGTAAATGGGAAAAGTCTCTTTACCATGGAATAGTCCTTTTGGTGTCTCCCATCAAAACTTCAGCATGAATTTCTTTGTGGGAAGTTGATCAAGATGTTGAAGAGACTAGAGACTAAGATTTAGGAACTGGTGGAGTGCAGGGGTGACCAGGAGAAAAGAGTAATTAAGTGCTGATGATAGACACAAGAAATAATAGTTGCCATTTTAAATATCTGAACACTGCCAAGGAGAAGAGGCAGTAGAATTAATTATATATGTTACGTTAGGATAATAAATAAGTGTCTGCTATAAGGCAGGCACTATGCTAAGTGATAAACACACAAATGAGAAAAAGAAAGACAGGCCCTGCCTTCAAAGAGTTTACAGTCCAATGGGATAAGACAATACCCAAAAGGAAGTTGAAAGGGGCTTGCCCACCAGTGGTCTGACTCTGATTTTATCAGACCAGAATGTTCCAGGAGCCTCTCCCTAGAGTACTTGGCACTCCAGATGCAGCTGATGCTGGAAGAGGTGACAAGATGTCTTCTTTAGTATCATGTAAGAAGACCCAAGGGTCCCTGGTAAGGAGACACAATAAAGATGATGATGGATTGGAAACCCAACAGAGAAGCTGATGACAAAGGAAGAGATGGCTAGATATTTGATCCCTCTGTAGAAGGAGACTGTGGAAGAAGTTTGTGGCTCTACCCCTCCAATCAGAGACGCAGAAGCAACTGACAAAACTAATTCCGGAGAGCGAGGGCTACTAAGTAAAAGTGGCTCATTCCTTATTAGGGAACACATGATAATAGTTATAAGCAATCTCTAAGGGGAATAGACTGTTTTGAAGGCAGTTTTCCATCTCTAGAGGTCTTCAAAAGCAAAATGATTAACAGCATTTGTCCTCTGGGGAAAGACTTTCCTGACCCGCCCCCCTGAGATGGCTGTACTTTCTCTCTCCGTTTACTGTGTACTTGGATATTCATTTATACCATTCACCAGTGGAATGTTAGCTTCTTGAAATCAGGGATATTCTCACCTTTATCTCTGTATCTCTAATTTAGTACAGAGCCTTAAACACAGCAGGCTCTAAATATATTTTTGTCTAGGATTTTGAATTTGAATGTTGTGCTGGATACATTTTGTTTTTGGAAGTGAACAGGCCTGTCTTTCGGGGAACAGAGGGGGTGGGGGGAGGAGTGGAGTCTGGGATGGAAATAGCATAAGAACAAATCTAAAAGGCTCTTGTGTTTTCAATATCCAGGAATTAGTATTACCTATAAATGGACTCTGTCTAAATAAGCATTCTCTTCTCCCCAATCAGATTACTATGACATTTTGATGGAGTTTACCCCTTCTTTGAGAGCACCACTTCTGTGACACTTTTGATAGGTAGGTGGCTAAGTAGATAAAGTTCTAGACTAGGAGTTGCTAAGACCTGAGTTCAAATCCTGTCTCAGATACTTTGTATCTGTGTGACCTTGGGCAAGTCATTTAACCTATCCTCAGTTTACTCATCTGTTTTATATATATATATATACACACACACACACATATTTTATGCAAACCTTAAAATTGCTATATAAACACTGTACATTGTTATTATTGTTGTTGTCACTATGGTTTAGATCATTATAAGGACAAGTTAAGAGTGGCGACAAGGGCCTGTTCAACAACCACTTATAGCAACACATGATACTAAAGAAGACATCTGGTTACCCCTTCCAGCATCAGCTGCATCTGGAGTGCCAAGTACTCTAGGGAGAGGCTCCTGGAACATTATGGTCTCATAAAATCAGAGTCAGACCACTGGTGGGCAAGCTACTTCCTCAGGAAGTTGAAGTCTCTCCTTGTAACTCCTGCACTTTAACAGAGGCATTTTCCACTCTGGACCCCTTTTCATTCTGCAGCACAGTTCAGTGGCCTGAGGGCATGCATGGTGCAAAGTGAGCATGTCCCATGTTCAGAACCTACGTTGCAGTGAAGTGAAGTTGGCCCAGTGAAAATCAGGCAAGTGCTGCCAGAAACACCTCCAATTCATTATGCATTTGATTTTAAATTAATTTTTAGTTGTTGTGCATTCAGAAACCTTTTGCTATTTCAAACTTGGGGGGTCGAAACACACAGCTTAAGAAGCACTGCCTAGAGCACTCAGGAGCTTTCCCATTTGTTCACAGAATAATCATTTGTGATCTGTCACAGGAGGCTGTAAAGAAGCTGGCTGAGTCCAGAAAACCTAGTGTTTGTTTATGGTATATCAGGAGGTAGTGTCAGGGAGGCAAGCCAGAGGAAGAAAACTTAGTTTGGAGGCAGAATAACTGCTCTCAGCTCCTGGGTGCCATTTGCTACTTTGAAGAGGTCGTTGATACCTCCAGCCTCCCTGAGGTCCTCACTGGTAGAATGGGAAGGACTAGAAGGTCTTTAAGGACCCTTGCAGCTTTAGCTCTGTTCCTATGGCCCTTCTGAATGAGAGGCATCTCCCTGCTACTCCTCACTTCTAATGTTCCTTACCCTCTCTCCTTCCTCCTGTTGTCCCATCCAGTGGTTCTCATCCTTCCTAATGCTGCCACCCTTTAATACTCATATGTGGGAGCATCGATGCATGTGGGCAGACCCCCCTGGAGACAGATAGAGGACGAGTGTCTCAGTTCCTAAGACCATCAGAAACCCCTGTGAAAGGGTCATTCAACCCCGAAGGGGTCGCAACCCACAGGTTGAAAACCACTGGATTAGGCAGACTGTTTAAGGGCAGAAGTGGTTTGTAAAGTGTGCTACTTTTTTAAGGCTAAAAATGAAAAGAAATCACATTTTAAATACTTTTCCAGGTTACTCATACGGTTTCTAGCACTCTCAGTAACTGTTTACTTTGACTTCAGTAGAAATGAATAAACTAGAAGAGAATTTGGAACTCAAAGTTTTAAAAACAAATGATAAAAATTGTTTTTACGTGTAACTGGGGGGAAATAAAATACTGAACAAATTCTTTAAAAAGGGAAAAGAAGAAATGAAAAAACTTTGATCAGCCTTTCAAAGAAATAGAGTTGCTGATGGGCCTTGGGCCAGTAAAGGAAAGCCAAAAGAGATGGGGAACTTGGAACGAATACTTAATAGGGTGGTCTCAATAGAAAGAAAGAGGACCAAAGACAAAAGTCATCTACAGGTTTGTCTAAAAGCACTGCTGTCACACTATGAGAGTACATTTTCTGGTTGGATCATTTAATGTTTAACACTAATGCAGAATACGTTTTTTTTGTATAATATATTCTAAGATCTTAGCCATCAGAATGTATGACACACCAGTTGTTCTGAAATATCTTTAGGATGTAGCATCCTCACTGAGCTGGCCAGATTGTTGGGGTGGGGGTGGGGTAGAATGAAGATGAGAATAACCCAGATTTCTGAGTTTGTTATGGTTTGCAAAGTGCTTTCCTCAAAATAACCTCCTGACGCAGGCAGCTCAATGTTGTTGCCGATGGCATTAGTATTACCCAGACCTATGATTCCACTGGCATAGGGAACTCCTAGTGTAGAAAGAAACCATTGTACCATGCAGATCAGAAATACATCTGTAACACGTGGTCCTAGGGAGGTGCTTGGGGCTCTGAGATATTAGATAATTTCCTCAGGATGGTGCAGCTAGTAGGATTTGGAAACCTGAACCTCCTCACTTTCAGGCCAACCCTCTATCTACCACAGCACGCTTCTCAGAAGTATCCTTACCTCCATTTTGTAGATGACTGAACTGAGGCTCAAAGGATGAAATGAGTGGCCCATAAAGATAGGGATTTAAACCTAGGTCTTTAGATTCCAAATTTAATGCTACTGAAACACAGATACTTGTTTTCCCCTACTGCTTACTTTCACTTCCCATCTCCCTTTCTTCCCACCTTCCCACACACACCCAGAATGCCTGGGTGGTACCATTTTCATTATAGCTCAGGAAGTTTGACAGCTATCGAGTGAGTGAATTCTGAGCCAGAGGCTGAGATAACCTACTACTTGAACAACTGCAGTCTGTGCTTTTTTCGTTAACTTCTTTTGTGCTTACACACTATTGGGAAGGAAATGGACAGGATAGTGTGTCTCTGATAAGTAACCTCTCAGCAGGCTCGTTAGAAGTCATCTTGAGAAGTCAGTGGGGCCTAGGAGAAAGGACACATATGGTACTTAGATTAAGAAGATTTGGGTTAAAGGACTGGGACTTCTAGCTTCAATATGTGTATTTTAACAGTTGAAATCCTCATTTAACAGTTGAAAAAACTGAGACTCAGAATGTCTGAGTGACTAAAAGGTTCATAAGACTTACAACCTGAATTGGTCTTAGACTTCACCTAGTCTGACCTCCCTTATTTTGCAGATGAAAAATCTTAGAGCCAGAGAGAACAATATTCATTCAGCTAGCAAAAAAGTAGACTGGGGTGGTACTCAGATTCCTTTATCTGTTTAATAAACATTTATTAAATACTTAATTTGTGTAAGGTACTATTAATCTAGTACTCTTTCCATTGTACAGGTTGTCTTGACTTGTCAAAAAACACAGGCATTAATACCTATACTCTGTACATATGGATACTGGAACATCCAAGTGATAATGCATTTTACATGTCTTGAAATAATATTATGGTATATATACATGTATATATGTGTAAATATGTGTGTTCATACATGTATGCATGCATAAACAGCATATATACCATATAAAAGTATGTGTGCTTACACAAACATATTACACATATATGTGTATATAGACATGCATGTATATATTATAAATAAATGTCTATATAATGCACTGCACATATACATACAATATACACATATATTGTGCATATTTGTATATGTATGTGTGTGCATTTTTATATTCTTTTTTTTTCATTATGCCTGATAAGGTTACTTCCAACTGAAATATCTACGATAAACCCTTTTTAGGGAAAAAATAGAATATATCAGCATGGTATATTTTGGCATCAGTCTAATATGAAAATGCCACGACAAATTAAACAACTTCTGTTTCTCTCCTCCTATGGGGGGCACAAGGAGAGGGGAGAAAGGAATCTTAAACATCACATTAAGCTGCAAGGATATTAATTATACAGAGTTCCATATTAAATGCTCTTGCATCTAAGGAGCTCATTTACTTGACAATGTTATTATTATTTGTTATTTACATGGTACTGCTGATGTAAACACTGTTTTATAAACACACACATAAAGTTTATTGCTCTTATATGAGTGTACCCTATAATTATGCATTTACCTTCTAATAAACGATGTGAGGAGCACAACTCATTCAAGCAAAAGCATTAGCATATCTGTCTCTGAGTTCCTAAAAATCTCTGGGTGGTGATGGAAGAGCATTTTTTTTTCCTGTTAACAGTGAAGAAATCTGAGTAAACAAGAGTCTAAGAAAAATCTATTTCTGGTTTTTAATATATATCCATACACACATACCCGCGCGCACACACACACACACACACACACATATTAACAAAAGAGGCAGCTCTTTCTGAGAAAGGGTTTTGAATTTTTGCATTAAAGGGGATTTTTTTTAAGGGGGTGGGGTGATGTATCTTCCTTTTCAGTTTGCTCTTTCCCAGGACAGATCCCTCACTGTAAATTCTGTAGAAGGTGCAATGTGTGGGTGTGGAGGCAAACCACACAGAAAGCTCTGTTTGCCATGGTTTGGTCTCAGTAAATACCACATGCCAAGTTTCTTCAGAATGGTGATTTTAAAAAAAGACCTAATGAGAAAAAACAAAATAAATGATTGAACCTTATATATCTGCTACCTTCTAAAGGAAAACTCTTTTTTGGTGGGGGGGGAGGGTTGAGGGGAAAGTATTATACCATAGGAGCCCTGGGCATTTGCAAGATGAGGGTAGGGGTGAGGGGGGGGTAAAATGTGGCAGCCATCGTTATATTTCAGCTAAGTTTGTCATGATGAATATATCCAGTTTTCTGTTCCATGTGGTTGACTTGAAATACTTCCTAAGTCATATGCTGGTGGAGAATCTTTAAGGGGAAACAGTCTAATCACTGAATTGTGACCAAACACAACAGGGACTTTGAAACTTCATTCTTGATATCTTCCAGAGAGTTAGATTGTTGAACGGCTAGGATCTTATTTCTTTTATCATCACATGGCCAGGGGGCAGCTAGGTGGCACAGTGAATAGAGCACAGGCCCTGGAGTTAGGAGGATCTGAGTTCAAATTCAGCCTCAGACACTTAACACAAGAACTAGTCGTGTGTGACCTTGGGCAAGTCACTTAATCCAAACTGCCCTCCAAAAAACAAAAAAAACCAAAGAAACAAAAACAAAACCATCACATGGCCAGTATACCAGCACCATGCCAGGAAATGGAATTGCTTCCATTTGAATTGTCTTAGGAAATTCTGAAGACCACCTAGAAAGAAAATATATCAAATGCCGTGATCTTTTCTCAAAATTAACTGTCAAGCACCCAAACTACTGCAGAGTGCAATTCTGATGGACTGGCCATGTTTTCAAATGCCACATATATGCTTGCAAAATAAGACTATTTTTTGGAGAACTCACACAGGGCAAGCGTTCACATGGTGGTCAGAAAAAGGAATACAAGGTCACTCTCAAAGTCTCTCTTAAGAACTTTGTAATTGATTGTGTGACATGGGATGCACTGGCACTGGACCACCCAACACAGTGTGCCTTCATCAGAGAAGGGGCTGTGCTCCATGAGCAAAGGAGAATTGAAATAGCTCAACAGGAACTCAAGAAGCACAAATTTAGAGAATCCACCCCAAATATTCACAAGGACTATTTAAGCCAGACCTGTGGTAGAACATTCCAAGTTCATATTGGTCTGTTCAGTCACAGTAAGACACACTGAAACTTGACTCTAATATTGTGATATCATTTCACTCCTCTTCGAGAATGAAGGACAACAACCAACCAAACCACCCAAACATTTTATACAGATCAATCACAAGTGTATCTAACCAGGCAAGCAAACACAAAAAGTAAATAATTTATTCTAAGGTCAGCATCCAGATTTTAGCTATGATTCTGAACTGGGTGATCATGGACTAGTCATGTCCCCCAAAGCAGTGTAAAACAGTGAAGAGAGCACTGTATATGGAGTCAGAAGACCTGGGTTCAAATTTGAACTATGTCACTAACTACTTGAGACAGCTAGATTACACAGTGGTTAGAGCACCTGTTAGAGGCCTGGAGTCTGGAAGACTTGAGTTCAAATTTGGCCTCTGATACTTAGTAGCTGTGTGTCCCTGGGCAAGTCACTTAACCCTCTTTGCCTCAGTTTCCATATCTGTAAAATGAGCTAGAGAAGAAAATGGTAGTTCACTGTAGTATCCTTGCCAAGAAAACTGCAAATGGCATCATGAAGAGTTGGACATGACTGAAAAACAACTAAAAGAACTCCTTATGTCACTTAGAATAGGTCACTGAACTTCTCTGGTTGTCTGTTTCCAATGAGTTTTGATTGGGTGGCCTCTGTGGTCCCTTCCTGTAATACTGTTATAATCCTAATATCCTTTGAATTTTTGCTCATTGCTTCTGAAGTGAAGGCTACCATGGCAAAAATTCCCCTTCCCTACCTAAGAGAGATATGGGGAAAAAAACATCTTATTTGAAACTATCTTTAAGTTTTCTTTTTCCTTTTTCTTTCTTTCCTTCCTTCCTTCCTCCCCCCTTTCTCTCCCTCTCCCTGCCCCCTCCTCTCCCTCTCTCTCTGTCTGTCTCTGTCTCTGTCTCTGTCTCCCTCTCTCCCTCTCTCTCTCTCTCTCTCTCCCTCTCTCTCTCTCTCCGTCTCTCCCTCTCTCTTTCTCTGTCTCTCTCTGTCCCCCTCTCTCTAAGATAGTAATTGGGACAATTATCTCCAGATCTAGAAGAAAAAGCTCATACAAAAGGAAGAACACTAACTTGGGATTCAGCCTGGCCCTCCCATGTCTCCGAACCACTCATCCCTTTGTATCCACTGACCCACTTTATATCTCCATATAATTGTTAATAAACTTTCCTTTTTATTAGACTCATTCTCCCTCTGAACATGTTGTTGTTGTTTAGTTATTTCAATCACATATGACTCTTTGTGACTCCATCTTGGGGTTTTCTTGGCAAAGATACCAGAGTGGTTTGCCATTTCCTTCTTCAGCTAATTTAACAGATGAGGAACTAAGGCAACCAGGGTTAAGTGACTTGCTCAGTGTCACACAGCTAGCAAGTGTCTGAGGCCAGAGTTGACCTCAGGAAGATGAATCTTCCTGCCTCCAGGCCAGGCACTCCATTCACTGCAAAATGTAACCACCCATTGTGGAAAATGTTTTGAATATAGTTTGCATTTAATATCCTTTGTCTTCCCTTTCCCACTCCCAAAATAATGATGTTAACTACTTGTTCTATTCCCCACAATACACTGTTTGTACTCTGTTTGGTATGTAGTAATTAAAAATGTTTGCTGAGCTGAATAGACTGGGATTGAAGCTGCCTCCTTACCAGAAGTTATCTTCTAAAGATAACTAAGCTTTGAGGTGCACTCATAATTGCCTTTTCTTTTTTTTTTTTTGCTTTTTTGGAGGGCAGTTGGAGTTAAGTGACTTGCCCAAGGTTACACAGCTAGTTTTTTGTGTATGTGTGTTAAGTGTCTGAGGTCGGATTTGAACTCAGGTGCTCCTGACTCCAGGGCCAGTGCTCTATTCACTGAGCCACCTAGCCACCCCATCATAATTGCCTTCTGATGGGAGGCACTAATGGGGTGGAAGCTAAATAATTTATGTGGCCAAAGGAAGGCGCTAGAGTAACTATTGAGAAGAAAAGGGTGGGAATTGAATGAATTTGATCAGCTGGTCATAGGTTTACTTTTGAAAGAGACCTCAACAGTTATCTGTGTCAAATCCTTTATTTTTACACTAGGACCTGCAGCCCTGAGGAATTCAGCAAGGAGACAGTAAATTAGAGGCAGAATTTGATCCCAGGTCACCTGAATCCCAAGTCAATTCTCTTTCTTTTGTATGAGCTTTCTCTTGTATGTCTGGGAATAATTGTTACAATTAGTGTATAATTAAAAAAAAACTAAACTAAAAGATAATCTTAACTAGGATTTTGTTTGCTTCTCTATAAACTGCCAGTGGGACAGTCATATTAGATGTCTTACTCTATGGAAAGTATTGTGGTCAGTACTAGTGATAAAAAGATACATCATAAGTCCTGCTTTGAAATAATTTACACTTTACTGGGTAGTAGTGGGAGGATGTGTATACAAATAATTATGAAATAGTAGGGAGTGGAGTAAGCACAATGGAGAGGGGAGAGTCAGGCAAAGCTTGAAGCACTGGAGGAAAGAAAAATAATTTTCCCTGGGGAAGTCAAGGGCGGGAGGGGGAGGATGGATTCAGGGAAATCTTCATGAAGGAACTGGGATCTGAGAAGAGTCCTAGAGGAAAGGGTTATCAAGAGATGCAGATCAGAAGAGATTCTATTGTAGGAATGGATAAATGAATAGTGAAAAAGGAAGCATCAGGAGGGGGAGGTAGATGGTAGATGGAAAGTAGTGCAGTTTGTATGCAACGGAAAATCCCTGAACAGGAATGTGAAAAATCTAGGCACTTGATTGGAGTCAAGTTATGGAGAGGCTTGAATAATTTTGTAAGCAATGGGGAATAGCTGAAAAATTTTGAGCAAAGGTCTAATAGGGTCATATCAGAATACTGGAAAAATTATCCAAGGTGTTATGGAGGATGAATTGAATTCAGGGCAAATTAAGTAGAGATGCTAGTATTTATTAAGGATAACCTGCAACCCTGCAAGGTAGATGCTATTATTATTTTACAGATGAAAAAAACTGAGGCAAACAGAGGTTAAGTGACTTAAGTCACAGAACTAGGAATCTTCTGTGACTAGATTTGAACTCAGATCTTCCTGATTCCAAGTTTAGTTTTTTATGTGTCATACTACCTCACACCACCTAACTGCCCCATCACATTTAACCCTCATAACAACTCTAGGAGGGAAAAGCTATTACAATCTCTATTTTATAGGTAAAGAAACTGAGGCAAATAGAGGTTAAATTACCTGCCTAGGGTCGTACATTTAATAAGTCTTCCTGACTGCAGGCCCAGGGCTCTCTCTAGTACATTGCATAATCAAGCAAGAGGGGAAAAAAGCTGTTCAGAGACTATGGGAGTAGGTAGTTCAGATATGAATAAATGTAAGACTCAGTTACAGTGGGAGTGAAATCAAGGAACCAGATGAGAAGGACATTGCAGAGGTAGTGACAAGATTGGGCAAATAACTAGACGTGGGAGGTGAGGGAGAAAGAAGAGTCAAAGATGGCCCCAGGGCAATGACTCTGGGAAGTTGGAAGGATTGTGAGGCCATGAATAGACACAGAAAAGTTACAAAGAGGGGCCACATGGGAATGAGGAGGGAATCTGCTTTGGATACAGTCACAGGCTGTTAAGTGGAGATCTGAAAAACCCCTTAGAAATATTCTTGTTAAACCCCATTTTTTTACATTTGAGAAAACTGATATTCATAGAGGTTGGTCACACAGGGAGTGATATACATAGTGACAAAGTCAGAATTCAAACCCAGATCCACTCCAAATTCATCACAATTTGTTCTGTACTACCAGGTCTCAACGTTGACTTTGAAATGCTAGCAGGGCTTCTCTCCAGAAGGCAGTTGGAAAAACAGAAATGGGATTCTAGGAAGAGTTTAGAAGTAGGAATATAGATGTGGAAGTCATCTACACTGTGGCGATCAAATTTACAGGAGAATCTGAAAGCAGCAAAGGTGATAGTATAGAAAGGGAAAAGAGATGCTGGTTCCTGTAATAGTCTTCTCTTTTTTCATTCTTCATATTTTGTTTATTTCTTGATCCCTTATAGCTTCACTAGCTTCACTTTGCCCAACTCTAACTTTCAAGACGTCATTTTCTTCCGTAAGATTCTGGATCTCCTTTTCTTGGTTGCCTTTCTTTTATAATCTTGTTTTTCTTGGAATGCTCTTTAAGTTTTTCCTCCATCTCTCTCATTTGATTTTTTAAATTTTGTTTGTTTGCTTTTTAAGTTCTTCTATGAATTTTTTTGGGCAGATGACAATTTGATGCTACTCTTTGGAGTATAAGAGAGTTTCTTTCTTTCAATATCCTCCTCTCAAGATGAACCCTGGTCTTCTCTATTCCCATAATAACTTTTTTTTTTTTTTTGCTTTTTGGAGGGCAGTTGGGGTTAAGTGACTTGCCCAAGGTCACACGGCTAGTTTTTTTGTGTGTGTGTTAAGTGTCTGAGGCCGGGTTTGAACTCAGGTACTCCTGACTCCAGGGCCGGTGCTCTATTCACTGCGCCACCTAGCCGCCCCGATAACTTTCTATGATTGGACTCTTTCTCCTTTGCCTGCGTATTTTTTTTTTTTGGTAGTAAGACCTTAGTTTTTGTAATCACCTCTAGCCCTGGGGTATGGGGGAGGTGCCTCTTGCCCCAGATCTCAGCTGGTCCCTCTAGCCTTGAACCAAAGCCAAACCTCCAATCTCCTGTAAGTGACCACAGCCAGGGGCTTTCTGCCCCACTGCTTCTGTACTCACAAGTCATGTGCTGGTTCCTTCTTGCTCTGGCCACTCTTCACAGCACAGCTGGGTCTGGCATTCATTGTCAGTAGAGGTTCCCTAGATCTTACCTGGCTCAAAAGCTCAACTCATCTCACTATTCTGGGGTAAAAGTTCCTGTGGCTAGCAGAGGCAGTCTCCCAAATAAGTCATTCCCAGGGCCTTGCCTCTTGTTAAAGTGGACCCTATCTGGGAGGTATTTACTCTTCGTGGGGAACAAAGCTAATCCTGGGACTTTTCTTTCAATTTTCTCCAATTTTTCCAGGGAGTCCCCTGTTGTGTCCCCATTCTTATTTATTTTTACCTGCACTTTGCTCACCCTAAGATGCTATTTTATCTTTTTTGTGGGGGAAATCTTGAGAGTTTGGAATTTTCTCACCTACTCTACCATCTTCCCAGAATCCTCTCCCTGGCAATTGTCAATGCCAGGCAGGAGAACCTCTACATCATCAGAGTCCTATGCAATGAGAAGAGACCTAAAATGGGAAAAAGTAGTGGACCAGGAGTCAGGGCACTGGACTTTAGTCACTGCTGGACTTACTTGTCACTTAAATGTGGTCAAACTCTTCAAGTTTCAGTTTCTTTTCTTAAAAACATGGATGTAATATATTCTCTGATGCACTTCAAATATGATATGCTTCAAATACTGCTGTGAACAAAATGCTTTGTAAACCACAGAATTCCACAGACATGAGTGAGTGACTGCTTTTATTATTTTCATTAATATAGTCTTATTCTGCTTCCTCACCATGAAATGGAGGTAACCCTGGATTCTTGAATTTTATGTCACTGAAAACTATTCCAGCAAGACAGGAACCAGAAGATCATCTGAGTGGAAAGACAGAAGAGACCCCAGAGGTCATGCACTCCAACATCTTTGTTTTACAGATGTGGAAAGAAGTGTTTAGAGTTAAAGTGACATAGATAACGAGTGGCAGAGCCTGGATCTAAAATCAGGACTAATGTTGTTGTCCAGTCAACATCATGCCATTTGGGATTTTCTTGGCAAAGATAGTGGAGCAGTTTGTCATTCCCTTCCAGCTAATTTTACAGATGAGGAAACTGAGGCAGATAGAATTAAATGACTTGCCCAGTGTCACACAGCTAGTAAGTATCTGAGGCCAGATTTGAACTCACGAAGATGAATCTTCCAACTCCAGGCCTAGAACTCTATTCACTTCACTACCTAGCTGCCATAAGCATCCATTGGTACAGATTCAGTACTTTTTCCATCGTATTGCCTGCCTGTATTGTATCATATGAATTTATTTATTTGTCTCAGACCCTGAACAAAGTGGGTACCTAAAATGTTGGTAGACAACATTGTTGTTTTTTTTTTCCCTTCTCTTTCTTTTCCAAAAAAGAACAAAATCTAGTCCCAGATTTCTGCTTTGTTTCATCAGTGAGGATTTTTGGCTGGCTTTTCCTTTTGTCTAGGGAAGGATGGTGCATGACCTCTGCGTTATTCAGGATCTATGGAGCCCATGGTGCTGAATTAGTTGGGAAACTTTACTTCCAGGTGCATGCCCTCTTGGATGCATGCCCCCAGGCCAAGACATCGGCAGGCTCTAACTGCTGGTTGTCTGTTGCAGAGGCTTTGGGAAAGAAGGATTGACTGGAGGACTCTGCAGGAAGTCTTCTCCCTGGCACTTAAGTGGCTTATTGCATCACCCTCCAAGGCTTAGAAGAGAAGGCTGAAGCTGACAGTAGTAATGGAAAACAGGATTGCATTTGAGTTCAAATCCCAGCTCTAGTACTTATGCTGGTATAGTTCTGTATTCTTTAATAGAATCAGAAATTTTCAAAAGGGAAGGGATTATCTAATATAATCCCTTTCCTTTTACAGATGAAAAAATTGAGGCCCAGGGGCGGCTAGGTGGTGAATAGAGCACCGGCCCTGGAATCAGGAGTACCTGAGTTCAAATCCGGCCTCAGAACACAAAAAACTAGCCGTGTGACCTTGGGCAAGTCACTTAACCCCAACTGCCCTCCAAAAAGAAAAAAAAAAAGAAAAAAAGAAAAAATTGAGGCCCAGCAAGGGAGTGGTGACTAATCCAAGGTCACAAGGTTATGAAGTGATGGTCATATTTGAACACCTCCAGCTCTACTCCTCTGTTTCTGGGGTCCAGAGACCAGTACATAAACTATCATTTGACCCAGTGACAGACTGGGTTTTTCACTGCTGTAGCTCTCTTTCTGTATGGTTTAAACATAGACCACCAAATGGTTGCATTAGAGAAACTCTGAGCAAAGAAATTCCTTTGAATTTTCCCAATAAGATCACTTTGCCCATCACAAGTTCTGAATGGCTTTTCATTCCCATAAGTCACAGTTATGGTGTAATAAAATGTCTGAGTCAACTTTCCTGCCTTACTTAGCAAGTGCAGCCTAGTAGACATAATTGAATTTTGGTTTAATGATTCAGGATCTTATGGGGCCTCAGGGTCATTTGGCACATCAATTTTCATTGTCCAGAACTGCACATCAAGACCCAGATGGGGAAGGTGATCAAACTGAGTCTCTACTGACTCCAAGCTATGCAATAATATCTCCCTAGATTAGAATTCAGTTACCAGGCTTTCTCCAGTAATCTGAACATATGCAAATACAAGGAAGGAAGTATAAACAAAGCCTGAGCTTGGAAAACAGAGGTCAGAAGTCCATAAGCACAGGTTCATGCATTGTACTGCAAGGAGAGCCCCTCAGGTCCACACTTGGGCCTGTTCACTCTTGAGTTATGGAAAGCCCTATTGAGACAGGCAGGCTTATCAAGATTCCAAGTCCATAGGATATTCTAAGTACACATTAGGAGGTAGAGGGTGTTGCCAAAGGCCAGCTCACCAACACCTGCACAGCTAAATAGTTGGCGGTCTGACAGTTTGGGAAGACACAGAAAATCTAAAGAGTCTACATAAGAACTCAAAATTCACAGCAGTCTAAGATAATTCGGTATAGTGGCAAATATTTCAACCTGATCCTATAAATATTGAGAGGATTTCAATATTCCAGTCTAGTCTAATGATTGTTGTTGGTAATTATAATTGTTATAATAACAGTTCTAATAATCCCTCATATTTCTATAGTATATTAAGTTTTAAAGAACATTCTTAATGGAGAGTGTAGGAAGAAAGGTAGAAAATAAATATTTACTAGGTGTTTGCTATGTGTTGGGCACAGTGCTAAGAACTTTAAAGATATCATTTCATCTTTACTACCATGTCAGGAGGTAGGAGGTATTGTTATTCCTATTTTATAGCTGAAGAGACTGAGGAAGACAGAGGTAAATGACTTGCCCAGGGTCACTCAACTAGTAAGTATTTGAGGTCATATTTGAAACTGTGTCTTCCTCACTGCAAAGCAAGAGCTTTCCATTGTACCACTTAGCTACCTCAAGAGTGAACCACAGCTAGACTGAAACCAAACAGAGTATTTGAACATGCAAATAACCCATCAGGAAGGAAGGGCAAATTTGAGTAAGTTCATAACAAATTGATGAGGACAGTAGTGAAGGCGTGATCAACTTCATTTTATATAAAAGAAATCACTGAGACTCAGTGGCTGGGTGGCACAGTGTGTAGAGTACTGAGCCTGGAGTTAGGAAGATTCATCTTCCTGAATTCAAATCTGGCCTCAGATGCTTACTAGCTGTGTGACCCTGGAAAAGTCACTTAACCCTGTTTGCCTCAGTTTCCTCATCTGTAAAATGAGCTAGAGAAGGAAATCACAAACCACTGCAGTATCTTTGCCAAGAAAAATCCGCAAAAGGGTACATGAAGAGTCAGATCTGACTAAAATGCCTCAATGACAACAACACTGAGATTCAGGTGAAATGACTTTTCTGTATTTCCATAGCTCAAAAGAACTAAATTGAGTGAAATTATATTTCCATACATCTCAGAAAGCTTTCTTTCTCAAAATGGATCACAGAACAGATTTAGAGTTAGAAGGAACCTCAGAGACCATCTAATCCAACTCCCTCGTTTTATAGAAGAGAAGACTGAGCCCAAAGGGTGAATATGGGGAGCTCAAGGTAATGTTGGGTCTATAGTATGTGCTAGAGCTTTGATATGAACTCAGATTTTCTGATCTCAAATCTAATTTTGTTTTAATTGTAATAGACAGCTTCTTCTAGTTAAAATCATCTGGTCCCTCTCAGATAACTATCTGATAATTCAGATAACTATCTCTCTCAAATAAAAAGGCTACCCCAGAATAAACTATTTCCCCAGGGATCCAGATAGCTAAAATTTTCTAAAACATTTTAGGTATTTGTTTAAAAAAAATGTGTTATCTGCTTAGATTTATGCATTTACTTCATTTTGCAAAGTATAAACACAGAAGGAAAATCCATTTAACTGTTTTTACTGGTTCACTGATATTTTACCCTGCAGTCAGATAAATATTAGAGAAGGTTATTCTCGTGTGTATCCTGGTCAGACTCAAGCTGATGTTCTTTCAGTCTTTCGGTTGTGATTGCCACACTTTTGGAAGGAGAGTAAAAAGTTGACAAATTTCCAGAGGAGTGAAACCAGGATGATCAGGGACTGGAGTCTACACCTTTTGAGGATTAATTGGAGGGCTGGGTATGTTTAACCTAAAAGAGAGAAGACTTACAGTGGGGGAAGTTACCTTCAAGTATGAAAGAGAGATTTGATTTTTTTTTCTGCTTGATTCCAGAAGGTTGAATTAAGAGAAATGAGCTAAGAGGAGATCGCACAGTATCTTCTAAGATCTAGAGAAGCAGATTTTAGCATAAGGAGAAGGAAGGAAATGTCCTAACAATCAGAGCTGTACAAAATTTAAATAGCTTGCTTCTAGATGTAGCAGGTTCCCCATCAATGGGAAATCTTCAAGGGAAGATGAGATGGTCAGTAGTCAGGGATGGATACCTTGTCACTTATAGAAAAGATGCCTATTCTGGTAGATATGATATTAGGTATTCTCTGAAATCTTTTTTTTCCCCAACATGGATTATCTGGACAAGGAGCATTTTGAAATGGACCATTTTGAAAGAAGACAAGAACACAGAGTTATACTTCCTGTCTTGGCATGAGCAGTGAGAGTTTTGAATAAGAAATAGATGAACCAAGGGAATAGCCCACCATTGCTGAAGTCAGCACTTGCCTTATAGTCCATAGCACTAACCACATCATGCAAGTGTCCAGAGACCTGGGTTGTCAAACCCCAGAAGATGTATCAACAAACAATGGCATAGAAACATTGCTAAAAATGCTAATGGGGGAAAAAAGGAAGCCAGCTGCTTGACCACATCATAATTACAAAAACCTTGTGCATTCAATACTTCCATTCAGACTCGTTGGTGAAATTATATCTCATGTGGGAATTGAGAATTATTCGTATTGTAACACTCTCTTTTGTTTATCATCGCCTATTGAGAAACTTCTCTCACTTTCGACAAACCAATAAATCCCATTGATGCTGCTGAACCACGATTAGCTTTGCTGAAAGGTTTGGCAGGAGGAGAAGTCATACTACCTCCTCTCCAGTCCAGTCCATATCTTCCCTCTCTGATTATGTTAAAGCTTCCTTTATTCAGTGGAGCACTAAGCACCATGAGGTATCTGCATAAACAACTAGAACAAAATTGTATTGGATGAACTTTCTGATGATGCATATAGATTCCAAGTTATGGCCCTGACTTAGCATCCCTCTCTCTGTAAGTTTTAGGGATTTGAGTTCTTGTGGTAGTGGTGAGTTGAGATATATGTGATAGGGACTAGACCTGGTGCACAGACTCTGAATTGGAGTCTTTGCTCCATCACTTACCTAGCCTCCGCATTGGAGCAAATGACAATCTTTCTGCACCTAATGTGACTGAGGAAACTAATGTGCAGAAAGATTGTTATTGGCATTTATTAAGCATTTTACTGTGTATGAGTTCCTGAGCTGGGGTGGGGATGAACAAGAAACAAAAAACAATCCATCCTTTTGAGCAGCCTATGTTCTAATTGAGGAGACAACATGTAAAGAAATAGGTACATACACGATTAGTACAGAGTGGATGGAAGGTCATTTCAAAGGTGAAAGCATTAGCAAGGGGACAACTGTGGTAGGGGGAAGGCGGGAAGGGGAGACCAGAAAAAGATTTCTGCAGAAGTTGGAATTTGAGCTGAATCTTGACACAAGACAGGGAAACTAAGAGGTAGAGGTAACAAGTATACTCTAAGCATAGAGCATAGGCAGTATAAATATGTAGAAATGGAAACGAAATGTCAAAAGGGAGGAAAAGCAAGTAGACAAGTATTCAATTCAATTCTACAAACATTGATCAAGCACTTACTATGTACTACACGTGATACTAAGTGATGGGAATACAAATAAGAAAGAGGCAGTCCCTACCCTCAAGGAGCTTACAGCCTAATGGGGAAGACAATAGAGAAGAAGAAGCTGAAAAGGGAGGAGGAGATCAGAGGGTACTAGCTAGGGGGCATTATATTCTTAGAATCCTTATTTTTATTTTATTCAGCTAGAGTTCAATGAGTTGACACGAACAGATGTAGAGCCACACTTCTGATGCTGTGTGACCTTAGGTAAGTCAATTACTTTCCTGAAGACTGCTTCCCTAGCCGTAAGATGGGAAGGTGGTACTAGATAGCCTCTGTGATCCTATATAGAAGGATCTGGGAGGTTTTTATAAAGCAGCTGCTACTTGAGACAGGCTTTAGAGGACAGGCATGATTTTAACCAGTAGAAATGTCATGCAGACATTTTAGGAGGAGAAAAAGCAAGAACAAGATTTAGAGGATTAAACCACAGAGTCGAAAGCCTCAATGCAAGCTTGAGACATTTCTAGTGCTCAATCAAAGTAAATTTTTTTAATTGAATTGAGTACTTCAGTCCTCAAAAAGACCATGGTGAATTCCAGTCAGCTAAACATCTGTCTTGTTGTCTTCAGTGTAAAACCCAAAGAAAACCTTGTAGGTAGTGATACCGATAGTAGTAGTTTGGGCTGAAACGTAAAACCAAGACTAAGATGTGGGTGATATGGCCACCGTGAAAGTTTTTAAACAAAATAATGACAAAAGTAAAGTAATGGAATGACTACTTCTTTGACTTACAAGATCTATTGTACATGTGTCCTTGGCTTCTACTATAATTTACTATTTACTTCTCTTTTATTCTGTTAACATTTTTATTAAAATGAACAAATAACAGGTGTTAATCTACTCTTGCCACTTCCCTGAAGCCCGCTCTTATCCCACACTGCTGCAAAGGTCCTCTCCCTCCTCAAGTTCTTCATTGCTCTAAGGTCATCCTTGATGAACTTAATGGTAGTTTGCCTGCTGACATACTTGTGTTATTTGTGGGCCTGGATTGTCTCCCCTGTCGAACTATAGGTTTAGAGGTAGTGAAATGTCATGGATAGAATGCTGAAAATGATGTCAGGGGAGTACAAATTGTTTGCCTTCTTGAGGTCTCAGTTTCTTTATATATAGATGGGTTTAATAATGAACTACCTATGTTACAGGGCTGCCCTGGAGCTCAAACAAGATTTATGTGAAAGGCCTTTGGGACCTTCCATCAGTATTTAACTAAGAATTGTTATTGGAGTCAGGAATTGTGCTTTATTTGAGCAGCACACTGTGCCACCTAGCTGCCCCGTGTTTGTAGAATTGAAATGTCAACTATTTATAGAAGATCTAAATTGAATTGTGGGCTAAGAAAATTCTTATGAACTAAAGGTGTGGATAAAATACTGGTGATTTTGTTACCTACTCTTTATTTCTTTGGGTTTAAAAAGAAAAAAAATAGTTCATACAATCTTGGAATGTTGTCAATGTCTTTGCCACTGGGCACCAAGCCTTCATAATCCAGGAAACAGCTTTGTAAAGATGAGTTGGTTTCTCTGAATGCTGGGTCATATACAGTGTCATTTTCAGTTGGTACAGGTCAAGTCACTGTAAACAAAGTTGACAAAGTGCTGAAAGGAGGAAGGATCCTGGAAGCTTTCCTGAATAGCAATAAATTCAGCCCTTAATTCATTGAATCCTCATTAATCCATCTCAAGTCTGCTTTATCAGTGACCACAAAAAATGGATATATATCTTTTATTAGCCTGATTCTTCTTCAACAGTTCAGAGAAGAAAAAGGTAAGATAAACAACAGATAGTTCTTGAGAAATATCATCTCCCCTGACAGTCAGACTGATTTATTAGATTGATCAGTGGAGAAACGAAAAATAAACAAATACACAAAACAACCCCAGTTCCTCTCCCAGATTGTCTATTCAATAATGTCAGAAAAGAAGACATCATCTCAGGTGCTCTAGGACATAGCATGTCACCAGTCACTAAGCAGGGTGGTATAGTCCAAAAAGTACTGAAGTTGGGAATGAAAAGACTTGAACTAGAGAATGGGCTTCTTCACCACTGAAAACTGTCTATGTGTATTTGGCCAAATTCCTTTGATTGTTTTAAGACTCAGTTTCCTTATCTGCAAAAACAGGGTTATAGATACTTCAGTTAGTTATCACACAAGGTTTTGTTGCTACAACTACCTTTGTTGTGTTTTCTTTTCTGAAGAGGAAAGAGAAATGCTTTGTAAACAGTTGAGTACTATATAGGCTATCATAACTAACTCTAGTTTCTTTTATTCAGGGACACCCAACTCAATGACTTAAGATGATATTAGATGAACTAGGAGTAGGGGAAACAAGTATCTAGTTACCCTGATGGTACTGCTGTGAAAAGAGGTAATAAAGAGTCGCTAATAGGAAGAAAGAAATAGTTGTTGAGACACTTACGAATTCACAGATGACAGTAAAAATATCTAAGACAGTGGCCAGTAGTAAAACCCAAGGTCTCAAATGTCCATGTAGACCATCTATGTTCTGGAATTCCTTACACTAATTCCTACTCTCATAGAGAATTCTCAGATTCTAGCGCAAGGCTCTGTTTCCCCCTCAGAGTACTAGGGATACTCCTGAGGAGCTGGAAGATGATTCTCTATTATTTCTAGAAATTATCATTTGAGAATCAAGTCATTCAGCCTTCAAAAGCTTCTAGAAAGAGGTATTCTTACTAAGGTGGTAGAGTAAAAGTAGTTATAAAACTTCCTACCAAACATGTGATACAAGTTCTTGAAGATTCCAAGGGAAAGTGGCCTCAAACATAGAGAGTACATGTTATAAGGAGTAACTAAGAGCCCTTATTTGTTTCATGGTCTTTCCTCTGATTTATCACATACTCATTAAGTTCCCCTTAAGCAAGAGAAATTTAGACCTTGTCTGTCCTTGGCTTCCAATATGTACACAAATTGCAATACTAGGATGCTGATGAGAAGAAGGAAGGTCTAAAATTCTCTGGACCTTCAGAAAAGCTTGCAAGTACCTCCTTCAGCCAAAGGGATGAAGGGTTGGGGAAAGACCTATGCCGAGGCTGGAACTGAGACTTCTTCTCTCCTTTTCCCCAGGGTCTTTCTCAGGAGTTTGAAGACTGATTTCTCACTTGACTCAGTACTCCCTAGAACTCCCTGATTCTAGCTAACTCACCCAGAATGTGGCAAAATTCCTCATTCTATCAGTATATACTTGTCTGGTCATTATCAAGTGTCTTTCAAAGACTTTTCACACTTAGTACAAGGCCTATAAGGTATAACTATTCATATCTATATACTTGTTTCACACATAAGTATCTCTCATGGAAGGGAAAGGGAAGAAAATAAATATTTATATAGCACCTATGTGCCAGGCAATGCGCCAAGCTCTTTACAAATATTCTCTCATTTGACCTTCACAACAATATTGCAAGGAAGCTGTTGTCATCATCTTCATTTTACAATCAAGGAAACTAAGGCAGACAAAGGTTAAGTGACTTGTCCTGGGTCACAAAGAAGTATCTGAAGCCAGAAATGAACTCATCATGTCTACTTGACTCCCGGCCCAGTGCTTTATCCACCACACACCACTTAGCTGCCTAATACAGGCCCCCTTCTCTCCTCTGATACTGCAACCATCATGATAAAGGTCCTCAACACCTCACACCTGGATTATTGCAAAAGCCTATTGGTTGGTTTCCCTGTCTCTCTACTTCTCACTCCAAACCGTCTTCCCTTCAACTATCAAAAAAATCTTCCTCTAGTTCTGACTACATCATCCAACTATTCAGTAAATTCCAAAAGCTTTCTATTACCTCCAGATTCAAATTAAAAATCTTTTGTTTGACTTTTAAAACCCTTCATAACTTAGCCTTCTTCTTCCTTTCCAGTCTCCTTACACATTACTTCCCTCCATGTCCTCCAATAATCCAATGATTCTGAAATCTACCCAACACTCCATTTCTAGACTTTGAACATTCTCATTGGCTGTCCTCCATGCCTGGATTTCTCTGCAACTCCTGGCTTCTCTGGTTTCTTTCAAATATCAGCAACATTCTCACCTTCTGTAAGAAGTATTCCCCAGTCCTCCTTTATGTTCACGACTTCTCTTGGAAATTTCTCCTATTTATCCTGTCTAGATCTTATTTATACCCACATGATAATTTGCTTGTTGCCTCTCCCATTAGACTGGGAACTCCATGAGAGCAGGAATTTTTTGTTTGTTTGTTTTGCTTTCGCATCTCCAGTCTTTGGTATGGTACCTTAACATATAGTACGGATTCAATAAATCCAAACATAATTATTGACATTAAGGAATGTGTGTGAGAAAGTGATTTTGACTTATTTGAGAGTAATAACATAGCAAATGAAGAGATAGTTTGTTGTAAGGAAATGTAGTGTTGCCCTAACTTCATGTCCTCGTAGGCCTAATTTAGTGCCAAGTCAACATGTAATTGATATCTGATTAACAGTCTATTGAACATTATTCCTTGTGTTTGCTTTTTGGATTGTCACTTAGGACAGACAGAATTCACTCTGACTGGTTGTATCTTTGTTTACTGTTACAGAATCTCTTTTTCATCTACTCTTTACTAAGCAGAGAACACCTCCAAAAGGTACTATTGCAGTGAACAAACGTTCTGTTCTTGTAGAGACAGCTGTGAGAAGCATACTGAGATAACCAAGTGTATGTTCAGCGTCCACCAGAAGGAAGTGCCTCTTGCCATTAATATGATAATCTGGGAGGAAAGGAATGTGTTTTTATTCCACATTGACCTTATTTGACTATTGTCACCTTCTCATATTGTTTATTTCAAGCTGGAAGGAAGTCGAGGTATACACACTGTTTATTACATTGATATGATGTTAGATCTACGAACAAAAAATTCAAGCCCAGAGTAAAACAAACAAAATTTTTAAAAACCCCACAAAAACAAAAGTTATTTTAACTTCACTGAAGCAGAGCAGAGGATCAGAGGATTTGGTATTTCTAAATGAAGAGAGAGGGAGTTAGCCTGAGTTTACAATGCATAAACTCTTTCCATATAGTCAGAGTCCAGCTGGTGTTAAGTTACCCAGCTAGTGTAATGGCATAACATTTTCCTTTGTGCTATATCACTGTTAGATTAGCTTTACCCCTCTCTTTTCACCAACCCCATTGTAAGTACTTGCAAAGATGTTCCTGTTTTACAGTGAATATTAAAATGTCAATTGAACAATTTCTTAGAACTTAGGACTTCAGGTCTGGGGGAGGTGGTCAAGGGCTGGAGTTAGTTGCCTTCTTCCACTGTGATCTAGTATTTAACCATGACTTGAGCATGGGTAAGTACAATGAAGCCTAACAGAAGGGGAAGGACACATAGTACAAACTCAATTATATTCTTTATGTCTTATAAAAGTTTAGCAACCATAGTTACACTATTATATTTTAACATGGAGTCCATTTGTAAGATTTTTTTAAGTAAATATCAAGTATATACTCTAAAAACCCTTTCTATTTTACTAGATATGAATTTCAGTTCAGCTGATCCAACAGTGAGGCATGTCTTGGCCAAACATGACAGTCAAAGCAACACTAACCATTTCAAATAGTCTCTTCCCTCTAAAACACTCCTGTATCTCCTGCTCATGGCAAGAGTGAGAACACACCAACAGTGTCTGGTTTTGAGGAAGTGTACATTTCCCCAGAAATACCAGAGCCAAAATGGGAAAGGCACTCATTAAAATACAAATACAATTAAATAGAGGAGTACAATTGGGCGAGGACTTAGAGGTCCTAACTACTAATTACACTTTTTACCTTTCTCCTCCCCATCCCTACAGGGATCAGATTCTTACACAGATCAGTGTGTGGTGATGACTCCATAAAGTACAGAAATACTGACAGAAGTATCACCCCCAACAATAGCAACAGCAACAAACCCCAAACAACATCTTTTTTTTCTTGCTAAGGAGAATGTGAAGCCATTAGAAATGCAGGTGACCTCTAGGGACTGATGGAAATATTTGGGGCTTCCTAGAGGGAGAGACACTCCAGTGGAAGGTTGGAGGTAAGCAGGGTCCCTGTTCTCTGCTTGCTCCCTCTCAAGCCTTGAAGTCTTCTAATGCATTGTCCCAGTTATTTGCTGTGTAATAAGAAAACTTTCTTTTCAGTTCCAAGCCCATTTCTTTACATTTGCTCATTAACTGAAGAAATTCTGCTGTCTTTTCCTCTGAACACTGGTACATTTCCAAACCTCCTTCTGCCATAATGGGATCAAGGCCCTTTTCAAAGAGCTATGCATGTGCAAATATATAATTAAGAACCTGTTCTATTTTTTCTTCTTCATAGCTTTCAAGACACAATCATGTAAGTGGTGCATATGTCCGCTGTCCCCACATACTGCCACCCACTGGCAGACAATGCTTACAGGTCTGAATAGATCAGTGTACTTTAACCTGGGACCAGCTGGGGGTATTGGGCACTAGCTATGGATGTACTGACATTGTGAGGCATGACCATCAGCACGGTATTTGGGGGTGACAACTCTTCTGTACATATGGACAAAATAGATAAGAAAGGTAGACGTTACAAGGAGGGTAGTGCTGGTTTCCTCCTTGACAAATTGAAGCTGAAAGTTTCCCCCTAAGGTGTCTATTGAGTTCACTAGCATTGCTCTGGGAGCAGGGCTGTAAGGAATTCAGATGTGTCATTGTGGAGGCAGGTGGTTATGTAAAAAATATTTATAAGATCTGCTGTTTTCTTGCTGTCAAGTTTGGGGAAGGAAAGAAAATTGATACTACTCACAGTAGTGATAGGAGGGAGGGAGACTTTGGAAGACAGCGATATCTTTTCACAGTTACCTAAATGTGGTAAAGTGATAGAGCCATTTGATGTGTAAAGAAGCTCAAAATTCAGGGAGCCAAGGCTTCTTGGTCCTGTGACACAGACCAAGAGCCCCCTTTTAGCAGTTATTGTCTAAGATATGGGCCACAATAAAAAAAAAAAAGTTTAGGGTGAGAATATTATTGCTCTGCAAGTTGACGTCGATGGGGTGAATGAGATGTGGCAGCTTTAACTGGCAGTGTGTCTGGGAAACCCATTTACTTCCACTCTTGGAAATGACCTTGATTTCTACTTCATCAGCCTTGCCTTCAACTTCCCATTGAACTTCCTGGATTTTTGTAATGTCTTCTACCTACTCTATTAGTTCTTGTTGTTTGTTCATTCATCTATTTATTAGTGCTGTTTTTCCCCCAAGAAAATTCCTTTTATATTTCCCTAACAGCATGTAAACAATCCAGGAAATTCAAGGGGAATTCAATGGGCAGATTAACGAGAGCCGGTATTTTGAATTTGTCTTCGATCTTGAATGAGACATCATCAAGGTAACTAAAAGTCCCTGAAAATCTGAACCCAACTTCTAGGAACTCGTTTAGAATTTGAGCACCTCTGTTGCCACCAAGACTGGAAAGCTATTGATACCAGCCAGCAGCCATCTGGGCTGGGTCCCCATTGCATTTACAGTAGTACTTAGATGGAATGAGACATGCAGGCACTGACTCTGACTTCTTATTTACTGCTTTTGGATGTCATTCCTCTTTCACTTGTTTTTGAAATTGCTGGTAGAGTTTGAAAAGTTCTGACCAAATGTGTTACCATTATCCCTACCCATCAGACATAGACCTTTACCACCTGCTCAGACAGCCAGCCTGATGTGCTGGTTGGAATTTAGGTTTAATAGAATCAGAAAACAATAACAAAAGATGACAAACCTCTTGGCAAGTTTGAGTTCATAGGAATCTTCCTGGCTTCCAGGGGACTTCCTCAGATTGAAGTAACATTTGACATTGTTGCAAATGACACCTTCAGGGTGTCTGCTGTGGATCACAGCACAGTCAAGGAGAATAAAGTTATCATCACCAAGGACAAAGGTCATCTGAGCAAAGAAGACATTGTGTGCATTGTCCAGGAAACTCATATTTATCAGAGAGTCTTCTAAGAATCTAAGCAGAGGTGTCTCAAATTTTATCCAAGACAGTGTCAGTTTACAGGTAACATCCAAGTCACTGTGTAAATCTATGCATTCTGAATAGAATGTGTTCAGAGGGAGAAAGGTCAACAGCATTGCACTGTGCCACATAGCTTCCTTTGGGAAGGGGTGTATACAGCTGAGGTTTAGTAGATTTTTCAAATAAAAATGAAGCTTTCATAGGATATTATCATTCCATCCTTTTAGGTTATTACATTTTTTTTGAAGGGCAAGAATGTTTGTTCTGTTCTACAACTCTATGGAGAAGTATATTTTTTATCCTTTTTGGAGGGGGAAAGGCAAGGCAAGTGAGGTTAAGTGACTTGCCCAAGGTCACATGACTAGTAAGTGTTAAGTGTCTGAGATCAGATTTGAACTCAGGTTCTCCTGACTCCAGGGCGGGTGCTCTATTCAGTGTGCCACCTAGTTGTCCCTGTTTGTTTTTTTGCTTTCAGGTAAATCCTGGGAATTCATTGTTATAGGTACTTTCCTGTGAGCAAATTCCCTCTACTAAAAAAACTGGTGCCTGCTCTGTACCTCAGGAAGCCAGCTGGGAGACTGAGGCATTGAGTAAAGATCACATATCCAGTATGTTTCAAAGATAGGATTAGAACCCAGATCTTCATGACTCTGAATCGGGTCCTCTATTCATTATGCTATGTAGCTTTCACTGTATAGATGAGGATTCAAAATTTAAGGCCAAAGGTCAAAATGTCTCATTTTCCAAATGATGTAGTATGAGGTTTAAAGTGGTATAGGTTAATAGATAAGAGATTGTCTTTCTAATGTACAGATTAGATTATGACACACCTTTGGTTATCATTTATTGTCTACAGGACAATATTGTCTACAGTCTCTGTCTCTGTCTCTCTGTCTCTGTCTGCATCTCTGTCTGTCTGTCTGTCTCTCTCTCTCTATCTCTCTCTCTCTCTTTTTCTCTCTAATAAAGTAAGAGTACTAGACTTTGAATCAGCAGAGATCTGGGTTCAAGTTGGCTTATCTGTAAAATGTGGTTATAATACTAGCAATAGGTACCTCACAAGATTGCAATAGGGATCAACTTATATCAAATAAAGTATACATGTATAACAAGGAGTTACCCACAGTTAGCCCCTTCCCTATGTCTTCATTGGTTCAACCACATTCTACAGAGTATCAAGTCTTTGTCCTAGAAGTTCCTAGAAAATCTTGTACTCAGGACTTGTCACTTTTAGCAACACAGCAAAGCTTGGAGTTGGGTTGGCAAGGGCCAAGAAAGTTTTATTTCTATTCTCTAACTCTTCCATTTTCTCTCCAGAACATGTATAGTATAGCAAAATGTAGCTTTCTGTCTCTGTCTCTGTCTCTGTCTCTCTGTCTCTGTCTGCATCTCTGTCTGTCTGTCTGTCTGTCTGTCTGTCTCTCTCTCTCTCTCTCTCTCTCTTTTTCTCTCTAATAAAGGTTGAAGTATTCCAATACTCTGACAGAAATGACCATTATTCATACAAGGCAAGTATAGCAATAACTTGACTTCTTCTGCTGTGTGTTTCTTCCCCTTCACTATAGGTGTCTGAACAGAGATCTTAAGATGGAATCTTAAGATTCCAGCCATGGAGGCAACCTTGTGATTATGAGAATTCCTCGGATGCTAACTATAATACGGCACAGGTACCATCACACTTCTTGGAGAAAATGACCACTGGCAAGAAGAGGAGCCCAAAGCCTGGTCTGCTTTGCCAGAGGATGCGGAACTGGATGGAATTGTTTGGCCAGTATAGACTCGTTTAGATCCTACATGGTGGTGGAATAATGCTTTATTTACACACACACACACACACACACACACACACACAAACACAAACACACATGCAAATCTCATGCTTTGATATGTTAAGCATCAACTTCCTATTAGAATATGAGTAGTTCCATGTTTGTGAGTCTTTTGTATGCTGGAAATAAATTACTATTTTATACCTGATTTCCATTGTACATTATACTTTCTACTTACCTTTAGTAAGTAGTAGTAAGATAGTAGTACTACCTTAAGTAGTACCTTTCTACTTACTTCTGATACATGCTGGACTAGGAAAG
>CM053595.1:165563202-165585152 GCA_028646575.1 Pseudocheirus occidentalis | reverse complement strand
CAGTTTTAATGTAATATTCAATTCATATAACATAAACTTAAGCCAAACTATACTATTTGTTGTTTTTATGTCTCACTCCCATTTGATATATGGGGGAAATGAACTTCAGAGAAGATGAGTGATTTTATTCAAGGTAATAGCTATAAGTGGCAAGACTGAGGACTTAAACCTAGATTCTTTGATTTTAAATAAGTTACCATAGATGTTGGAACATAGGACACACTCCTTACACCAATGTGGCTGGGATATGGTCTTATTGTTCTGGACTCCATTTGGATTGGGTCTGCTGATCTCTAGCATTTTGTGAAGGTCTAGTGAAGGAACTAGTGCATAAGCTATATTTACTAGATCCTTTGCCCTTCTCCTCTATGTAAAATCTTATTTGAAAATAGGAAAACCTTCTGTTCACCACCTAAAACTCTACCCTTATATTCAGGTGAGGCAACTTTAGATCTCAACCTTTCTTACACAATCATCTCTTAAACCATCCTAGCATGCATCTTTCATAACAGGTAGATTTTTATTTTATGCATACAAATACACACATATAGTATGCATATGTGCATATGGTTAAGTAGCATTTTGTTTTGTACTTTGAATAAGGAAGACCTAACTCCAAATCCTACCTTATGTACTTTAAGGACGGGTGATCTAATCTCTCTTAGTTTTCATTTCTTCATGCATAATATAAGGTTAAAAATAGGAAGTATATTTACAGGATTATAGTGAAGTTTGAATTAAATAATACATGTAAGATTATTTCTAAAACATTAAATACTATGAGTCAGCTGCTGTTTTTATTTTATAATCATCACAATCATATTATATCTGTTTATGTATATGTTTGGGTACAAAATATATGTCTATGTACATATACACATTTCAAAGAGAAGATGAAGCTTTGTGATTCAAGATCATTCTATATTTGGGTCTTGATAACTATAACCATCTTGGTATAACAGAAACATGGTGGGATGTGGAGTTAGAATCAATCTGGAATCTTCATGGCCCTTCCTCAATAACTTTGTGAATCTATGCACATGTCTCAATCTCCCCATGCCTCAGCTTCCTCATCTACAAAATAATAATACTTACATCATACCCATCATGAAACTACTGTGAAGAGCTCTTTTTAATCTTTAAAATATCACATAAAATGAGTTAATACTTGTTCATTCATAAAACTTCCGTAACAAAAGGATCTTCAGTGAATTCTTTAGTATTCAGACCTTGAAAGCAGACCAAGTCCTGTTTCTCAACTGAAAAACACAGTCTAGTCTACATTGACATTGACATCTTGAAGAGGCCACTGTTGTCTGGAGAAAAGCATGAGACAAGAGACAGGACAGCTGAAGCAACCAGCACACCTGACTCAGGTGGTTCCCTCCTCTTGTCTGATGAAAGATTCACATACAATAGATAACACTGCTGCTTAGGCTCAAAGGGGAAAAAATACATTGTTGGCCTTACATGATGCAGATATTTGACCAAAATATTTTAGTAATGTTAAACTTTAGGACCTAGGCTATCTATAGGTTCTTTGCAGGTGCTCTGGTTTCCTTGCAGATACCCCACTAGGCTTTCTTTAGTTAATTATTTCATTTGCATCTGATCTCCTTATAGGAACTCAGGAATTTTTAGCCAAATGGTTTTTCTCTTTTCATATGGACTGTTAAAGTTGGAAAGAAAATTAGAATTGGGATAGGTCAGGGGTGCTCAACACCAGACTTATGAATTTATTTGTTTCCCCCCCCAAAATTCTGATAAATGTATTTCATTATACTTGATTTCCTTTATTATATTATCTTTCTAAATAAAAGAATATTACTCTAAGGATGTATTGTACTGCTAAAAGGGTCAAACCTGTAAACAAGAAAGAATTCCTGGTGTAGTTCAATATCATCATTAAATATTGAGAAAGAGAAGTGACATGCCCCAAATAACACAGTTCATTTGTAGCGCAGAGTAGAACTAAAGAGTCCTGATACCTGCTACTTCAGAGCTTTTTTTTTCCAACATTCAGTTGCACTTCTCTAGATTATGTTGTTGCTACAATTGATCAGTTCTTCAGTTGTGTCCAGCTCTTCATGACCTGTACTGTGGGTCATATTGCCCATGTAGTTGTGTTGGCAAAGATACTGGAGTGGTTTGCTATTTCCTTCTCCAGCTGATTGAGGCAAACCAAGGTTAATTGACTTAAGACTGAACAACTAGTGCATGAGGCTGGGTTTGAACACAGGTTTTCTTGACTCCAGACCCAGCACTCTACCCGCACAGCCACCTAGCTTTAAATGTCCGTGACTTTATTGGTGAGTATTGTCTCATTAGCATGGCAGTATGTAGCCTCTCCGCATCTTCGCCAGTAACCATTAGGAGGTACTGTGTACAAAGCAGACTTCAACAACTGATCAACCAACCCTCTGGAACTAAGAACCTCCACATTTAGCCAGGCAGGTCCTCACACAAAAGACAGACAATCTGGCACTGTGTGTCTAGTCAAAGCCTTTCCAGTTGGTGGTACCCTACTGAAATAGCCTTCAGGGATTCCAGTTCACCTCTATGCCCCAGAGAGGAAGCAGACCATCCCTTTATTAAAGATTATTACATTAACAGTACAGATGGACCTCTATGCAATGGTTCCTTACAAGAAATGAAATTCTTTTATTCTCTTTACCTCTGCTTGGCGTCTTTAGCCTGATGTACTACCTACTCACTGTTGTCATTTATCTTTTCATTTTACCTTGTCACCTACTCAATTCCACTGGAGGCATTTCTAACATCTCTCTCTAATAATCTCTGCTAACAATCCAGAACACTATTAGCATAATAATCATTTCCCATCTGTACCAGGGAGACTCCTCCTCATCAGTCTGGAAACTAACTACTGTACATAAAAATAGCAGGAAATCATTAGAATTGAAGAGAGCATTTCATTCTAAAGCAAGCTGACTTCTCTGAGAAATGGCCTTTTACTTTTGCAATCCATTCTGCAAAATCAATAGTTCAGAAACAATAATTATTGTGCAAAGTACAGAGTGTGCCTGGAGAGAAAACTTCTGAAATGTGACAAGGGGCAAATGGGGCAGGTTTGCTCTAGTAAAAGGAGCAATGGATTAAAAGTCCTGGTTTCAAGCCCCAGTTGTGCTATGAATTAGTTGTGACCTTGGGTAAGTCCTTTCTCTTATCTGAGCCTCAGTTTTCTACTCTGTAAAATGGGGGTTTAAGGTATGCTTGAAATATTGAATCTGGCAAACCATATCTAAGTTCTGGGTGCCACATTTTGGGAAGGATATTAAAATGCTGGAGAGTAACAAGGATGAGGAAGGGTCTTTAGTCAAATCGTGTGAGGCTCAGTTGAAAGCAAAGGAAATATTTAGCAATCCAGGAAGAGAAAAAAAGATGGTGGTCTTCAGGAATTGGAAGACCTGTCACAAGGAAGAGAAATCATTTTTTTTATTTGGCCCTAGATGGCAAAGACAGGAAAAAGGGAAGGGGGACGCTGAAAAAGCAGATTTAGAGCTAGAATAAGTGTGGAAAAATCCATGATAGAGCTGTCCCAAAGTGCAATGAACTGCTTCAGAAAACAGTGGATTCCTTCTTACCGGAACTTTTAAGGCAGAGACCCAACTGTCACTTGTTGAATAGAGGGGATTTTTTTTCCATTAAAGATTATATAGCAGGTAAGGTCCCTCCCATCTCTCAAATCTTGTGATTCAATAACTAGATAATGAATATCTCCTATCAATTCTTTTATATGGTTCTTAGTAGATATTTGAACTTTGGCCCACAATCTAAGGAGTATTGCTAGCTTGAGCAAAAATAAGTTTATCAATTGTCCTTTTAGAGAAAAAAAATAAAACTAAAGCAAAATTCCCATAAATGTCTCTGGGGATTTTAAAGTTTTTAAAAGGATAATATACTTGGTTTCAATTCTGGTTCCATTATTTCTTGTGTTACCTTAGACAAGTAAATTAAGCTTTCTGGCTATAAAAATTTACTTCTTTTATATTACTAAGGCTCCTTCTAGTTCTAAATTATTTGATTTCTTTGGTCTTTGATAAGAATTAGGAGTATCAGACCTGGAAATGAAGTCATAAATTTTCTATTTCAAAGTGTAAGTTTTAATTCTTATGAATACTACTCACTCCCATTCTGTATATTCATATCCTCAGCACCTAGCGCAGTGTCTGTTACATAGGAGGTATTGAATATGCTCTGTAATTTGACTAAATGACTGTCATTAATATTCTGTAGACTTTGGGAAGGGAGGGTCTGTGTCTATTTTATATAACTATTGTATCATCCCCAATGCCAGTAACAATTTTACACAGAAAATATGATTTTAATATCTTTAAAATGAAATGAAAAGAGGTGTGAACAATTAAAAAAAGAAGTAAAACTAAAAATGGTCCAAAGAAACACTGACCAATTAAATTAGATTGTACCAAATTCATATTCTGTGTGCTTCCAGATTCTTTGCCCTGATTTAGAGGGCTCCAAAAGCCACTTTTCCCCATGTTGAAAAACATCTCTCTCTGACTTATTATGGCCCTGAAACTTACTCAGTTAGTGACTTTAGTGAAGTGACTAGCCCTCTCTAGCCCTCAGGAAAGAGATAAGTCAGATACAAAATCAAATAGGAGTAGAAAAGAAAGCTGGATTGTGTTTTTTAAAATTACAAAACTACTTTTATAATTCCAAACTTCTATTAGAAATAATAGCCTACGATACTGTAAGTAATCTGGGGAAGCAAGGTATAGTTTACCTTTCAGATTTATGGAATAGGGAAGACTTTATGACCAAAGAAAAGTTAGAGAGCATTATAAAAGGCAAAATGGATACTCTTGATTACATTAAATTAAAACGTTTCTGTACAAACAAAGCCAATGTAACCAAGATTAAGAAGGAAGTGGGAAATTGGGAAAGAATTTTTACAAACAGTGTCTCTGATAAAGGCCTCATGTCTTTGTTTTATCCTTTTTGAATTTTATATTTTTATTGTTTATATCATTCATTTCCACAAGATTTTGAGTTACAAATTTTCTTCCCATCTTTCCCTAACCCACCATCCCAAAACAGGTATCCCACTGTTTATCCCCTCCCCCAATCTGCTCTCTCCTATGTCCTCTTCCATTGCCCTCTGTCTTTCTGGTAGGACAAGATGGATCTCCCTACCCCAGTGAAAGGTCTCATTTCTAAAATATACAGGGAATTGAGTCAAATCTATAAGAATACAAATTGTTCCCCACTTGATAAATGGTCAATGGTTATGAACAGGTGATTTTCAGAGGTAGAAATTAAAGATATCTATAAGCATATGAAAAATTCTCTAAATCACTATTGATTCAAGAAATGCAAATCAAAACAACTTTAAGTACCACATCTCACCAGTCAAATTAGTTAAGATGACAAAATAGGAAAATGAGAAATGCTGGAGAGAATGTGGAAAAATTGGAACACTAATGCATTGTTGGTGGAGCTGTGAACTGTTTCAGCCATTCTGGAGAGCAATCTGGAACTATGCCCAAAGGGCTATAAATAATTGCATACCCTTTGACCCAGTAATACCACTTCTGGGGTTGTATCCCAAAGAGATTATAGAAGTAGGAGGAAGACCCATATGTACAAAAATATTTATTGCAGCTCTTTTTGTGGTGGCAAAAAAACTGGAAATTGAGGGGATGCCCATCAATTGGGGAATAGCTAAACAAGTTGTTGTATATTAATGTAATGGAATACTACTGTGCTATAAGAAATGGGAAGGAGACAGACTTCATATTTACCTGGAGAGGCTCATACAAATTGATGGTAAATGAGAAGAGCAGGTCCAGGAGAAATTTGTATGCAATCACAGACACATCATATGTGTGATGACTAACTTTGATGAACTGGACTCATCTCAGCAATACACAGTTGTAAGACATCTCTAAAAGTCTTAGGATGGAAGGAGATGTCTACATTCAGAGAAAGATCTAAAAGGAACAGAGTTTAAATGGAGACTGAAGCAAACTACATGCTCTTGTTCTTTTCCATGTTTGGTTTTGTTTCTTCTTTCCCATTGCTGACTCTATTGGTTACAACCAGTCTTTACCACTAGACCAATGTCCAATGTGAAAGTATTTGTAGATCCTATATTTGATTGCAAGCCATCATGGGGGGAGGGAGGAAGGGGAGAAAATTAGAAATTCAAGATATCATGGAATTGAATCTTGTAAACTAAAAGTAAATAAACAAATAAATTAATAATAATAAAAAATAAATAATAGCCTATCTTTTAATACCAATAGTCTCCCTTTGCTGAATGGCTACAATAAAAGACCATCACCATCTGAATAAATAAATATGAATATTGCACAAAGGGTGAGAGAAAAGGTGAATAAGAGGAGTAAGAAGGCAGTAATTATAAGGAACTCTGAAGATGAGAAATACAGCTTATCATTAAGGAATCATTAAAAATGGTAGTTTGGAAATATGACAAGGAAGAGGGATAAAGGATTGACAGCACAAATGCACCATTTGCATTTCACAGTGTCAGAGGAAAAACAAGGAAGGCCTTCAGTGCTTTTGACATATCCCATTTGGAGACCACAATAAGGACATCAGAGAATGAACAAATACATATAGACTGTAATTTGCATCACCATGGATTAGATCACAGACTCAATGAAGTCTTTAATACTAGTGTATTAGGCCACGTTGACAGTACTTACAGTTAGGAAACAATTCAAATACATTACCTCATTTGATCTTAACTCCATGAAATAGGCAGGGAAAACATTCCTACTTTATGGGAGATCAAACTAAAGGTCCATGTGATTAAGTGACTTCTGTCAAGTCACATAGAAAAAAGAAAAGGCAATAGATTTTGAAGCCTGCATGTCTTTACATCCCGTACAGTTTTTATTTCACTACGCCCCATCCCTGTATTGTCTTATTCCATCCTCACAGCAGCCTTCAGAGCGAGTTACGGCCAATGTTGCCGTACACATTAGACAGAACAGCACACCGAAGCACAGAAAAGGGAAACTAGTTGCTTCAGTTCACACGGCTAGCAGGCTACTAGAGCCCCAGCCTTATGTTCTTTGAAAGAGAAGCCAGGTTTTAGTTTTTGTTTTAGTATTTTTTTCATTGAGGGAGAAATGAAATGTGATCACAGGGGCATAAACTAAGGAGGCTTCTGCTCATCAGAAGCTTGATGTGATTACTAATAATGGGCCCCTTCAAACTGTGAACCTGTGGGACATTGTGGTCACAGACTGCCAGTGTTTGTTTCATTAACTTGGAGAAGATAATTGTCATTCACTGGGCCAATGGAACAGACAGATTTGGCATGGAAACACAGAGAGCAATACTCAGTACCTGGGCTTGATTATGTTTTCCTATTAATTAAAATTGTCTTTATTGAGCCACAAGTGGTACTTTTGTTATCATCCCCTCAGGAAGGTCTGGTGAACTCCTGCTCCACAGCAAGTACTTAAACTGTACTTAAACTTCCCTGCCTGGGATTTTTATCAAGCATCCAGGCTTTGGATGCTCCCCAGCAGTCAAATTAGAAGAGACAAATTCAAGAACTGTTGATGCTGACAAACCAGGGGTGGAAAAAATGAATTTCAGTCAAAGCAAGTACTGGAGACATAAATAACAAAGACTTTTACTGAAAAGCTGAGATTTATTCTAAGTTTCCTGGCAAGATAATAAAAATGATTTTACATTTGTATTACACATATATTCATGTGAACAAGTGTATATACTTGTATATACAAATACAAAAAAATCCTCGAATGTACATTCATACACATGCATTTCAAATATTCTGATGAATGCTAATTTGACATCTATTAAGAAGTGGAAAAGATCTTATGGATCATATCCTCCCATACCATTATTTTAAATAGGAGAAGACTGAGAGTCAGAAATTAAGTGACTTGCCCAAGATCACACAAGTACTAAGTGGTAGTACTGGGTAAGTTACCTAATCTCCCAGTGCACCCAACAACTTGCTAAGCCTGTAAATTTGTCATATTATTAATTACATCACAGAGTTGGACAACACTACTATTATTATTATTATTACCATTACTTTTACTAATTTGAAGAACCAGACAGAAAGAATAAGAAGAAATAACTTTTCAAAGTACCTGAATATGGGGTCTAATGTCAAAGTAGGAAATTGCCAAGCAAAGTACTATTTAGGGACTGTGTGCTTTAGGACCAATGTGGTGGTTGTGAAAGCCTGGCAAAGAACTCTTAAAGGCTGATGAATTAGGCTTTGGTGTTACCACTGATTAAGTTTAACCACTTAAGTTCTGGTCATTGCAATAAAACTTTCCCAGAATCAAATAGCTAAAACAGTAGAGAATAACAGGCTGGTCCATTTTGAACCATCCTGCTGACAAAAAGGATAAAGGGTGTTACTTTGAGTTTTAGTACTTTGAGAAGTCTAATTAGAGCTGGAACTAATTAGAAATATCACTCTTTACCCGGTAGAAAGTGGTGGTACCAACAGTGCTGACCACTAACATGGGAAAACTTTAAGTGTGCATGAAATCAACTAAAGTCATACATCCTTTCATTATGTGTTACTATTATGATCATCTGGCCAAATCACACAACTCTTCTCAAAGTGAACCCCAAAGAAAAACCTCACATCAGGGCGTATGTATAGCCTTCTCTTGGGTCAGATAATGTCACAACCCTCTTGACCCACTGCCCAATTACAAAGTAACAAGGTAGGCCATTCCCAAAAAACAAACCTCCTGCCACAAGCTCCCTGTGACCACATTCAGCCTATTAGGGGGCAGAGTATACTTTCAAATCAGGGAATATCCTCAGAGCCACTTAAGCCTATCAAAGGGTCTAAGGGCAGGAAAGATCTTCAGATTCTCATTACAGTATTATAAGCCAATGGCTTTGTATAGTGTTTTATCCATTTATAACCTAAGGGACACCACAACAATATTGCAGATAGAAGCAGGGAAACATGAGAAACATTATAATCTGTAAACTCAGGATAAAATAAATAAAAATGGAAATTGTGGGATTACTTAAATCCTAGAGGTTAATGGCTTGTCCAGCTCTATCTTTTAATACTTATGTAAGCCCGGGAAAGTCATTTAACATCTGATGCTGCTTACATTTGTATATTTTTATTCAATCACAAAGAGAAATCATTTTATCCACCTAAGCAATAGCCTACCAGACATTAAAGATGAAAGAGAAAAACCAACATCAATAACCACTATGTGCCCACCTTCAGATACTTAATAGTTTCATGAATCTGGAGAGCCAATTAACCTGCCTAATTTTTCTCAGTAGTAAAATGAAGATGATAATAGTACTTATACAACAGCGTTGTTGAGAGGATCAAATGGGACAATACTCTAAAAAGCACTTATCATAGTGTCTGACACATAGTAGGCAATACATTTTATCCCCTCCCCTCCCCTCCCCTCCCCTCCCCTTCCCTTCCCTTCCCTTCCCTTCTTAGATATCCACTCTGGTTTAGGGGAAAAAACAGATTTCAAAGGGTTCAGTGATTAGACAGGTAGGATAACATGAACTGCTATTCTAATGAGAAAATTTGGCTAATCAACAAGTTTTTAAGCTGCTACTATGGGCCAGTAAATAGACTAAGTTCTGAGTACAGGAGGAAAAAGAAGCAAATAAAAGTCCCTGCTCTTAAGGAGCTCACAGCCTAATGGAGAAGATAATATGAAAACAACTGAGACATATTAAGTATAAATTGGAGATAATCTACAGAGGCACCAGCACAAAATGGGATCTGGAAAGGTTTATTTTTGAAGGTGGGATGTTAGCTGGGATTTTAAGGAAACCATGGAAGTCAAGAGGCAAAGATGAAAAGGGAGATAATTCCAGACATTGGCAGATAGCCAGTGAAAATGTATTAAGTTGGTAGATGGCATGACTTGTGGCAGAAACAGCAAGGAGGTCATTGTTAGATGGAAGCTGTGAAGAATAAAATTCTCAAGGCATAAAGTAAAATTATTTCATTGAAGAAGAAAATTATGAGATGCCTAAAGAACAAGTAAATGCCCAAGAAACTTATCTACTAATATATAGATGTACATTTACATATAGTATGTACATATGTGTATATGCATGTATGTATGTGCATACATAAACATATATACACACATATGTATGTGTGTATATACATATATATTTATAGATCTGTGTGTATAGGCACAGATGATAGAAGCAAGAGCAAAAAAACAATCTTTCATACTAGTGTGTGAAAAAAAATAAGAAGATCTATGCTAGATAATACCATAATTAGGTTAATTTGAAACTGGTTGAATGACTAGATCTCAAAGTAATTATAAATGATTCCATGTCATTTTTGAAGGAGACATCCAAGCTTAAGAGAGGAACTTTGCTTGGTTCTGTACTATTTAACATTTTTTAAACTTAATACCTCGGACAAAGTCATAGATGGCACGCAAATCCAATGTGAGTATATTGGATAGATGTCAAGATACAAAAAAGACATCTCAATGGATTAGAATAGTAAGCCAAGACTGATAAGATGAAATTTAGTGAGAATAAATCTGAAGCCTTATGCTTGAGTTTCAAAAAGTATTCATAAGTATAACATATAGGAGCAATGGGTAGATAACATAGTACATAAAAAAATAATCTGAGACTTTAGTGAGTACATCAGTGAACCAATTAATAAACGACCTACTACTGTTTAGACATCTACTGTATGCCTGAAATTATGCTAGTTACTGGGAATATATACATATGCATATGCATATCCATATATACAAATACATATGTATGCATGTATACATATGCTTGTATTCCCAATACCTACCATAATATCTGGTATACAGTAGATATCTAGTCAATAGTTGTATATCTGTCTATCTATACATATATACATGTGCATATATGCATGTTTCCACCTGTGTACATGTTCTACATGTACACATATAGCCTCATTGTATACATGTGTGTATATGTGTATGTATGCATGTGTGTGTGTGTGTATATATATATCACATATGCACATAACACACAGACATACACAGATAAAATTAACAAGATAGTCCCTGCCCTAAATGTGATTACATTTTAATAGAGGGGCATAACACATAAAGGGAGTGGTGGTCAGAGAAGAAAGTTTTAGTTTGGCTAATCACAGCTGTTGTGGGTAGAATGAAGGTATGTAAGTTCTCCCTTTCTGTGAAGGTCTGAGTCTGGAGTATTACTGTTTATAGTGGGGAAAATAAGGACAGGAGCAAGGTAGAGAACAAAATATCCATGCTAGATAAGAAACAATAGGCTCTATAGAAGTCAAAAATCTGATAGAACAGCCATGAGAGTTGATACAGACTTTATGTTCTAATAAAAAGGCTTAGTGAGTAATACTAGGGACGTGATATTATACTGCAATGTGCCCTGGTCCCACTGAATCTAGAATATTCTGTGCAATGCTAGGTGCAGCATTTTAGGAAGGATGTTGATAAATCGGAGAAAGCCAAAAGCAGAGCAACAATAGCAGTGAAGGAATTTTAGATAAAGTCATAAGAAAACTGATTGAACAAGCCCAGGATGTTTAGGCTGCAAGGGAGCAAACAGTGAGCACATGATAGATGTCTTCAAGAGACTGGAGGTAGGATGTGTCACAGCAGGAAAGTTGTACCAGTTGTGTTCAAGGGGAGTCAGGAACACCTAAAATACTCAATTAGAACTTGGAAGAATCTTAGACATCACAGAATTTCAGAGTTGGAAGGGACTTCAATAACCACCTTGTTCAATCTACACATGAAAAAGAATTTCCACAATATACCTGACAAATAGTTTTCCCGACTTTGTTCTGAAGACTTATCCGCACCCATATGACTCCAGTGAGGATTCTACTGCTTTATAAGGAAACCCACAACATTCTTTGATAGTTCTAAATGTCAGGAAGTTTTTCCTGAAACCAAGCCTATACTTGCCTCTTTGCATCTTTGACCCATTGCTTTTAATTCTGCCCCCAAGCACAAAGAGGAGTTTAATTAAATCCACATGGAATTCTTTCAAGTATTTCAAAACATCCATTACAAATTCCTGTAGCATTTTCTCCCTCAGGCTATACATCCTCAGTTTCTTCAATTCATCTTCCCATGATGGGGCCTTGAGGACCTTCATCATGTTGGTTGCTCTGCTCTGGATGTTCTCCAGGTTATCAAGGTCTGTTCTAAAACTTGATACTCAAAAGGAAAAAAAAAATAACATTTTCAAAAGGACAATTATAGTACTATTAAACATTTTGTAACAATGAAGTAAAAACCTTTGCAAAATCTAAAGTCCTGTGGAAATGTGAGCTCTTGTCCATGATGATAGTGTTGATATTAATAATGTTATAAATAAGTGTTGCATATTCCTATATTACAACTGATATTTACTCATCCTCTGTCCTTACTGCTTCCAACCTTCTTATAACTATCAAATAAATAGCACAGGGAAATTTAATAAGAACTCAAGATAAAGAGAAGGTCATTTCTTGTCCCCTCAATAGCAATAGTTCATATTCTTCTAGAACTTTATCATTTACAAAAAAACAAAACAAAACAAAAAACCTTTCCTCACTGTAACATGAGTATTCTCCTTCATATTTTGTGAATGGGCAAACTGCAAATCAGAGAGAGGAAATTACTTACCCTAGTCACATAGCCAGGAAACACCAGAGCACATAATGTGAACCAGATCTTCAGACTCTTAATTTTAGTATTACTCCTACTATTACACCACTCCGCCCTATAGAAGCAAATCTATACTTTACTTATTAATTTGGATGCTTTGAATCATTGAATTTAAAATTAGATTACTTGTGCCTAAATTTCTCATTTTAAAGATGCAGAAATAAATAGCAACCCAGTTTTCTCAGAATCACAGTTTACTGAAGATTTACAAAGCTTATAGAGTAGTAGAGTTCAAATCCAGAATCACAATTCCAAGTCCAATATTCTCTGCACTATACTATGCTGTCTCATTTTTCATATCTGCATGTGTGTTGGTGGCAACCGCATGGCTGTCTGCAAATGTGATTTTTTTCTGCTGCATGCCTAAGGTGAAATGATGAATTCCAACAATTTTCCTATATTTTCCATGCTTCTCTTCAATCACTTTGCATATATCTCCCCTAATGGTGTTAATAGTCTTCAGAGATCTGTAAAGAACTCTTTCATGAATACTCAAACACCTCTGGGGATGAGAACTAAGCTTCTCTTTTTTTATCAAAAGAAAAGTTAAAATTCCTAGAAGAAATTATAATATAGGGAATCTATGACATAGACTAATATAAAACAGTCAAATTATCTTAAACAGGGCACTGGATTTAGAGGTAAAAGATCATGTTCAAGTCTAGACACAGACATTTTCCAGAAATATGATTAGGGCAAGTGAACTAATTTCTTTAAGCCACACTTTTCCCATCTGATAAATTCAGTTAAAAGAATTCCACTACTCATCTAAAAATTTTATTCTGAGGAAAATATGTTGTAAACTGTATTGCCCTATAAAAATGAATCATTGCTCTTAGATTTTACATCATTCCTTCAATAATTGTTCATTGCAATCTGTTTTAATAATTTTAAAAATAACTTATTCATTTTAACACAATTTATCAACATGCATTTATTAATCATTTGTTAAATGTAATGCATTGTTCTAGGTGCTAGGGATTAAAAAAATACTAAAACACCAAGCTTCTGAACAGCAACAAAGGACTATGTAATCAGAGAGTTTGTATTTGCTCAGCACCTTGAAGAACTGGAAACATATAGAAAAATTTTCATTTCTATTAATGGTATTGTCACCATTATTATCAATCTTTTTTAATATTTAATTTATTTTTGTAATAAAACAAGCATTTCCATAACATAGTATAATAAAAAGATGATTGCACATGAAACTTCAAATTCATCATACACAACCTTTTAAGTGTATAATAAAGTTAAATATGTTTTTCTTTTTTTCTTCACTTCTTCCTGTTCTAGACATGGCTTCCATTACACATAAATATGTATAGATATGTAAAGTCAGTCTGTACATACTTTTATTTATCATTTCTTTCTCTGGATGCAAATAGTGTCTTCTTTCATATGCCCTTTGTAGTTAATCTGGGTATTTATAGTAGTCAAAATTGCTTACTTCCTCAAAATTGTTTTTAAAACAATATTGCTCCTACTTTATACAATGTTCTCGTATTTCTGCTCATTTTGCTTTTTATTATTTCATGCAAATTTATCCGGATTTTCTAAAATTAACAAGCTCATCATTTTTCATATAATCTTACTATTATTACTCTTAGTTCTGTTAATATAATAATATATGGTGAAGTGGCAAGTGATTCCATGTTTAGGGAACCATCCAAGGGGGCAAAGAGATTTAATTTACTTTGTTGTAATTGTTGAGTATTGGGTTAGAAGTCTCAAGGTCAAACTTCAGCCCACTTAGTTACCTATTATGTGACTTTGGAAAGTCATGTGAGGGCTGTAATATTGTTTTTCATTATAAAACAATTTATATTGTGTAGCTGTGGGGACTATGCTTTGTCCTTCATTGACACAGGTAGAGGGATGCACTGCAGTCACCAGACTCCATTTGCCAAAATTGGAAATGTGGTCTTGATGACATTGAGTTTATTCAATCTGGATTCATGTGAAACAGCACTCAAGAATGAGGTCTGCTTTCTGCATCTCATAGTGTCAAAGGATAAAGTTGGTTCACCTCCTTCTTCCTCCCCCAAACAAGTGACAGTTTCCATACATGGTTTACTGGGTGGTGCCTGTGATGTGGGCTGGAGCACTAAAAGTTGTGTCTATATAGACAAAGTGAAGCCAAGAACTAAAAGATTGCTTGTTGAAAGAAATACAACATCTGCATACTGTATATTTGTGCTACAAACTGAGGAAGATACACATTTTAGATAAGCCCTCAGCTTTGCCTGCGTGGAACTTCTATCTAATTCTAATCTAGGTTTTCAGTGGTAAATGGAGAAGAGGAGGGCATGAATGAGATAAACATGATGAAATCAACTACATAAGTTTTGGAGAAAAACTGAGCAAAAATACAGTTTATAGTCCTCCAAGAATAGAAAATTATGACTCATTTTATGTTGTTAATATCACATCATATTGAATGGAGTATTAGGTTTGAAGTCAAGATGACCTGATGAACACATACCAAGTTAACCTCTATATGCTTCAGGCAACTTCCTATGACTTAAGTAAAAAATGAATTATTATTATTTAGTCCTGACAGCCCCAGCAGACTCCTTGTGAACGCATTTGGGATGTTCTTGGCAAAGATATTGGAATGGTTTGCCATTTCCTTCTCCAGCTCATTTTACAGTAAAGGAAATGAGGCAAACAGGGTTAAGGGACTTACCCAGAGTCACACAGTGAGAAAATGTCTGAGGCCAGACTCAAACACAGGAAGATGAATCTTTATTGCTTCAGGGCCAGCAGTCTATTCACTGTGCCACCTAAAGAGGGATTAGAAATTTATTGAAGGCCTTACTGCACAGATCCTTTAACCCTGATCCATCAACAATCTAGCTAGATGCTGAGAGAAATGTAATCTACCTTCCCCTCCAATTTTGATGTACATCAAGACCCCACTTTGATTAAAGATTTATTTTTACTACCCAACTCTTCTCACTCCCTCTGTCTCTAGGTCATTTTCTATACTATTTATTACATGAATAATATTCTTAAGGATCATGACATTCCTCCACCTAAAATACTGAGTGATTCTCAATTGATTTCTGAGCAAAGAAAAAATTATTGCCCATTCATGACTGATCTAGCTTTAACTACTATGTCCTGGCAGATCACATGGTACTTCCCTACATTCTAAGTCCCATTCCAACTGAACTATTATCTATTCCCTGTCCTTCCTCTGACTTTTTCTATTTCCACTGCTAGATGCTAAGAATGGATTCTCTTTTTCCTCTATTCACTATCTCTATTTAAGTTTCATTCTTCTTTAAAGGCCCAATTCTGTTATTTGTTTCCGCTGAGCAAAACTAAATCAACCTTCAAGCTCAAGCTAGGACAAAACTAAATCAACCTTCAAGCTCAAGCTCTTCCTAGCCTTTCATTTAAATATTTCCCTTGGACTTGTCTTTTGTCATAGTTGTATTAGTCCTCTCTAATATTACCAATCCCTTTAGAGTGTAAGCTTCTGACTTCTGAAAGCATGACCTATCTCACACACACACACACACACACACACACACACACCATGGTCAATAAAGTAAATGTTTACTATTTCTACCTTATCATATTTGTTTACAATATCTCCGTGCCCTTATTCATAGTCATTGTTTAATAAAAGTTCCTTGTGGTGATGAGACGTATGTAACAGGGTAGCAAACATATGTTGCAGTATTCAGCAATCTTCAGCATTAAATAGACATAATTCAATAAATATTTTTAAGCACCAAATGTATGATAGTCACTATGTTAAGCACTAGGGAAATGGATTTGAAAAAGACATTATCTGTCCTCAAAAAGTTTATAGTCAAATGGAGGAAAAAAATAGGCAAAACAATCACTGAAAAGAGGGGGAGAGAAATACTGAGAAGAGTAAGGGAGATGACAGAGAAGCCACAGAAGTCCAAAATGAGTCCAGTCTCATTTAGAAAATATCATAAATCTTTTAGCTCTATTGACTCCAGTTAAATATTCAATTCTATATTTTTCTTTGCTTTATCTTTCTGTTGCAGAAAGGGAGAGGGACGTTGAAATCCCCTGCGACTGTTAGATTATTTTCCATGTGATCTCATAGTTCAGTTTGTGGGGTTTTTTTCCTTATGAATTTAGATGCTAAGGTATTCAGGGTATATACATCCAATAAAGATGTTTATTTGCTGCTTATGGTTCTTTTCACCATAATCTAGTTTTTATTTCATGTTGTTTTCTTTTTGTTTTTTTGAGAGCATGGTGGGCAATAATGGAGGGGGACCACAGTGAGCAGGTTAGGAGTTAGGGACTAATCTTCTCTTTTAATTCCCTAAGTTTCTCTGGTGTTCCAGACTGTGGAGACATTTGAAATTGCTTTATCTTCTACATTAAACTCTCATTTTGGACAGCTTCAAGAAGTGATGAGATTCAGAGATCATGTCTAATCCTTTATCTTGTTGGTTAAGTGTCTCATAATTTGCCTTTCCCTTCCCTGGTGTCAGTTTTGCTCTCTGTTAGAGGAAGGGATTGGATTAAATTACAGAGATTTCTTCCATTTCTAAATTTTATTATCCTGGGCATCAAAATCTTTTAATAACATAGAGAAAAAATAGTTATCTCTTGATCAATGAAAAAAGTAATTTAATAATTTGCAATTTGAATAATTTTCATGTTTAATATAATAGTTTATGGAAGGATAAAAACAAACAAAAATAATTGACAGATGAACTGGAATTGAAGCAGCTTGGCCCACAAAGGTGCTTGAGCATCTATCAATCTGCTTCTCCAACATTTGACACAAGGAAATTCTCTCTGCCATTTTGCCCATATACTGTTCACTGAAATTCCTTTAATGCAAATGGGATATTAGACTGAAAATGTAAATATATCTGCATGAAAAATGGATAAATTAATTTGCTCTGTAGTGAGAATGATTGATATATGACTTTTATTTTCCCTAAGCAGACTTCTTAAAAGGAGGAAGCAGGGAAAAATCAAAGTGGTTGGTATGGTAGAACATGAAGAGCTAGGATTCATAGACAGGTAGGTCCTATAAACTCCCAATACAATATTGTTCCCAATAATATGTGTTCCCTATTCTTAGATATATTTGTTAGAAAAAAATCTTTTTTTGTATAGAAGCTTCTAGTAAGAAATTCTCTCCACCAATAAAGTTTGGAAACTGCTCCCCAACTTCTGATCTTCCTGAAATGCCTAAAGCATTGAGAATTTCAACGAATTATCCAGAGCCAAATAGCTAGTATATGTCAAAGGCAGAACTTGAATCCAGGACTTCCTAAAATATTGGTCAACTTTCTATTCATTATACTAAGCTGCCTTTCCATATTTTGTTTCATTTTAAATCTCTTGGGCAAGTCTTTTCCTTTAGTGGTTCATCTTTCTAGTTCTACCTTGAAAACTAATAGGAAAATAAGATTCAAGAAGTTAGATTTTGAATAAAAGTCATTGTTTGAAAGCATTTACTTACTAAGGTACCTCCATACTGAGCTTGGGGTCTTCTCCTTTTTGTGCTTAAAATGGAAAAGAGTAATATAAAGACAAGGGTAAGTTAAGAGATGAAAGAGAACTGTAAGGAAATTTCTAAAATCCCTGGCAGTTTATTTTTTCTCTCCTTACCTTCTATTCCTTCCTCCCTCCCTCCCTCCTTCACTTCCTCCCTCCCTCCCTCCCTCCCTTCCTTCCTTCCTTCCTTCTCTTTTCTTCCTTCCTTTCTTCTTTTCTGTTGATCTTATAATATGAGGGAGGAGAGGAATCATAACATCTTCTTGGATCATCTTCTACCGTGAAACAGGTCAGTGGCTAAATTATCCAAGATAAATGGAAGTTGTTACTATTTTCCCTAAAGAAAATTCTCTGAATTCTCTGTATCTCCAGAGTTCAGCAGTGGATAGGATCTGGAGACAGGGGATTGGCCTAAATCCCAAACTGTGGTTTTTCTCCATGTGGCTTTCCAATCAATTCTTGACAAAGTCCTTTTCTCCGGAATGTGAAAGAGATTCATTTCCTAAAATAGCTCCACATTAGACTTGGTTGGTTGTGCTGAGAAGGGTAACTCACATTTCTGTAATACTTTAAGTATTGCACTCCTGATTCAACTTGACCTCTGGGCTTCTCCAAGTCCTCACCAGTGACTTTGTCCTCATTGAAATGCCTTCACTCTAGGGACTACTCTTCTGACTGGTGAATCCTTGGCCCAGATAGTCATTTCTTTAGAAAACTAACCCGTACTAACTTTGCTCCCACCTCATGTCACTCCCTCACCTGGAACTTTCTCCCAGTATTGCCTCTTCTCATCTTTCCCTTCCCCCTTTGTCAGTTCCCTTTTATGAGTTGTCTTCTCCAATTAAAATATGTGGTCCTTTAGGTCGGGGACTATCATGTGTGCTTACAATAGTATTTCAGGTCTTGTCCCAGTTCCTGGTATATAATAAGCACTTAATAAACATTCTATCTCTCTGTCTATCTAATGTATCTAATCAATATATCTATCTACTCATCTGTCTATAAAAGCTCTTGGCCACAACTGCCTGAGTGGTCAGCATTCCAAGCATTCTCGTGCCAGAAATGTGGAAACTGAAGCTGAGATGTTAAGCAAATTGCCAGAGATCAAATACAAAATAACAAAAAAAGGGAATCATATCTGAATAGTCTTACAAGGAAAAAAGTAAGAAAAACGAAAATAACTGGGAGCCCTGGTTTGAAAACAAATCTCTTTACTCTTAAGACCGTCTTTTTCCCCTCATATGTCACATTGCAGATGCACTAGGGAATACATTGTGGAAGTTTTCACTTGCTATGTATTGGCCCATCTTGATTATTTAAGGATAACCATTATTCAAGAGGCAGCAAGCCATAATGTATAGAGGAGTGAATTACTTGGGGTCAAGAAGACTTGAGTGTAAGACACAGCTCTGATACATACTTGTTGTGACTATGGGCAAGTCACATGACCTCCTAAGGCACCCAGAAATCTAAGTCAATAAATTATACATTCGTTGTTAATTAGCCTCTGTAGTTGAAGTATTCTTATTAAAAAAAACTCCCAATGAAATATGCCCCTACCCCAGTGGAAAACCAATTCTGGATGCTGCCATCTTTTCTTTTCTCCCCATCTATCCCCAGAGAAGTATTTGATCTTTTTGGAGGATAAAGAATGTTTTTAAAGTAAAATAAGCTTTTAGTAATTTCAGTACCCTAAACTCTTAAATTTAAGTAAAAGGGTCTCCATTCTTGTGACTGGATTAATTCAAGGATGCTAAAGGACAAAGATTCTAGACTGTGAATTCATGCTTATTTGCAGGTATTTTATGTGCAAAACCAATTATCAAAGGGTATCCTGATGGAAGAAAGGAAGTAAGGAAGCAAACACATTTATATCATATAAGCATAGTCAAGCAAAACAAATTCCCATGTTGGCCTTGCCTGAATATCTGTTTCTCATTCATCACGTTAGTCTGTCATTTCTCTTTCAGGAAGTAGACAGGATCTTTCATCAGTCTTCGAGAATAATGGCTTATTGTTGAATTGATGAAACTTCTTAAATCTTTCAAATTATTGAAGCATTGAATTGGCTCAATCCTTCTAGAAAGCAATATGGAATTAAGAGTTACTGAACTGTGACTGTCCTTAGACCCAAAAATATTGTAATTAGAGCCTTTGTTCCCCAAAAAAAGTCAAAGAAAGGGGAGAAGATATAACCTGAATGGAAACATTTAAAGCAGCTAATTTTATAGTGGCAAAGAAGTGAAAATGAAGTGAATACTCATGAATTGAGGGCTTTATTATGTTTTAGCAGGCACATTTATTTTAATGGTTTTGTTTTTCATTCTCTCTTTTTTACTGTAAGGGGGCAGTGAAAATGATAGCAAGAGCTGGGGTAGCAATTCCTCGTACACACACACACACACACACACACACACACACACAAAGACACATACACACATGCACATGCACTAAGGAAGACTAGAAGTTAGCATAGATAAGCAGAACATCTTTCAAAGTTAAATATGGAATTTTCCATATACTTGAAGGGAAAGAGAACCATATGAAATATAGACTCACAATTTCATGTAAAATCCTCTTTGTTAGGATCATAATAAAATTATTTTAAAGAATAAAGAAAAGAAGGAAGAGAAGGAAAAAGGGTTTTTTTTACTGACACAAGCTTTGCAAATGAATCATAGAAATTGTAGTATCTTGTTGCTTTAAAGAATTAAGCAACTACCAGATATCAAGAAAGATATAATCAATTGACAAAAATTATATACTAGTTATTTATTTTTCTTCATATTAGTGATTGCAAGTCAGAGCAATACAAATATAAAACCCCACAATAATCTTGAGAATTCAAAGGTATGACATTAGCACATTAACCATAGTCAACTATATATATATATTGATCTACAAAAAAAAAATGATGTTTTTAGGCAGAGCCAAGATGGCGGCGTAGAAGCAGCAAAGCACCACAGCTCCCACACAAACACGCTAAAAAACTCATAAAATGGAACTCTAAACAGATTTTCACGCTCCAAAACTCTCCAAAAGACAGAAAGCACATCTGTTGCAACAGGCAGCGCAGCAGGTGGGCCTATTCGCAGCAATCTGGGACCCACGGCCGAAACCCCGACTGGCTCAGGCCCTGGGGCATCAAGTGGGGAACCGTGGCTATAGGAGAGCAGATCTGCTGCACTGGAGGCAGAGTTACCACATCTATCAGGCCAGAAGACAAAAAGGCTAAGAGAAAGGTCAGTGGATTTTGCTAATTTGGGAGGAGAAGAGCTGGTCCGGCCAAACTGCTCCCAGGGCAAGGAAGCAGTGGGAGGCAGCTGTAGCAGCAGGAACAGAGCAGCAGCAGCCTCCACTGGGCTGATTTGGAGCCCTCAGCTTGCAGATAGCAGGGGGGCTGAGGCGATCCATCAGGGCCAAAGGCTCTTGCATTGAGCAGCCTGGATCTGGATCATGGTCTTGAGTGGTGGTCCTGGGGTGCGCTTTCAGTGAGCCAAAGCTGGGGGGGGTGGTGTGCAGCATCCCACTAATAGCTCCGGCAGGTGTGAGGGCCTCAGCGATTTGGGACAGAGCTTTCCCCCTCTAGGAAGCAGAGTTCCACAGAGATAAAAAACCAACAATTAATAGAATGGCCAACATGAGAAAAAGGAAGCAAGATAGGAATAGCAGTAAAACTCTAGAATCCTATTTTATGGACAAAAAAGATCAAAGCATGGAGCAGGA
>CM053595.1:165547642-165562702 GCA_028646575.1 Pseudocheirus occidentalis | reverse complement strand
AAAAAAAGGATTCTGGAGTTGTATTGTTGTTCTGTTTTTGCTTCCTTTTCCTCATGTTGGCCAGTCAATCAATTAGTTCGTTTTTTTAATCTTTGTGGAACTCTTCTTCCAGGGGGGAAGGCTCTGTCCCAAATAGCTTGGGTTTGCACAGCTGCCAGAGGTATTATGTGGGTGCTGTAGCCCCCACCAGCTTTGCCTTGCTGAGAGTGCACCCCAGGACTACCACCCAAGACCACGATCCGGATACAGGCTGCTCAATGCAAGAGCCCTTGGCCCTGATCAAGCGTCTTAGTTCCCCTGCAGGGTCCGCAGGCCACAAGTTCTGAAGCAGCTCAGTGGGGGCACTTGAGGGTTGTAGCAGATCCTGCCCTTTCTCCAGTGCTTCCTTGCTCTGGGGACAGATTGTCAGACTGCTTTTCTTCCCCCAAAATTAGCTTGAAAGCTTCACTTTCACTGACCTTTCTTTCTCTAATCCTCATTGTTCCTGAATTGATAGATTTGGATATCACTCCAGGTGCTGTAGATCTGCTCCTTGGGCTAGACTCACACTGTGGCTTGGTAGGCTTGGCCCTGGGGCCTGGCCATGGTTTCAGTTTCAGGCTGGGCTGGCCTCAGCTCACGGCCTACCGCTTTGAGCCCCTCCTGCCAAGCTGCCTTCAGTGAGAGATGTGTTTTCTTTATTTTTGTGAGTTTGAGATCCCTAGAATTTATTTAGAGTTGAATTTTATGGGTATTTATGGTGGCTGTGTGGGAGCTGCAGAACATTGCTCCTTCTACACCACCATCTTGGCTCTGTCCCCAATTCTCTCTCCTCCAATTTCATATAATAAAAAGATCAAAGAAATTAACAAAATCAAACATTCAAAAAATTAGACGTCATATGAAATGATTTATACGCATGGATCCTCATATTTGTAAAGAAATGAAACTGTAAGATATATTCTCATATTTTTTTCCCTTTTGGGGACAAATTTTGTCTTTATAATGTTACAACATTAATTTTCAATTATTTTGTTGTAGTTGTTCATGTTTACATTGTTTTAGACATTTGAAATTTTTTCTTGTCTCTGCTTACTTAATTTTTCATCAGGTCATATAGGTTTTTCTGTGTTTCTCTATAGTTAGCAGGTTCATTGCTTCCTAGAGAATAATAATATTCCATCACGTTCATGCATCACAATTTATTTATTCTTTTTTCCCAACAGAAATATATTCACCTTGTTGCCAATTCTATGCTACCATTAAAAGAACTGCTATTAATATTTTGTTGAATATAAAGACTTTGTTTTTGTTAATGAACTCCTTTGGACATATACCTAGGAACAGAATATGTGGACTAACGTAGATGAGCATTTTCATCATCCCATTTGCACAACTCCAAATTGCTTTTCAGAATGTTGCTCCAGTTCACTGCACCAGTATGGTGTTATAGTTTGCCTGGCTTTTTACAACCTTTCAAACTTTGACTTTTCCATCTTCTTTTATCTTTTCTAAATGAGAAGTGAAGCCTCAGGGTTATTTTGATTCATATTTCACATGTCATTAGTAATATGGATCATTCTTTAATAAATTACTGATAGTCTGCCATTCTCTTAAGTAACATGTTCATTTTCTTTGACCATTTTTATATTGGGAATTGTTTTTAATCATGTACTTCTGTTCGTTGTTTGTATGTATATATTGATAGAAAAGCAACATCAGAGATATTTGATACAAAGTTTTGTTTTCCAAAAAGACAGAATTCCCTTCTTAACCGTGCTCATTTTGTTTGTACAAAGTCTTTTTAAAATTACATAATGAAAATTATCTATTCTGTCTTTTAAAACTGCCTCTATCCCTTAGTTAGGAATTAATTTCCTGGGGTGGCTAGGTAGTTCAGTGACTAGAGCACCGGCCCTGGAGTCAGGGGGACCTGAGTTCAAATTTGGCCTCAGACACTTAACAGTTACTGGCCATGTGACCTTGGTAAAGTCACTTAACCCCAACTGCCCAACCTCCCCCCTTCCATAAAAGCAATAATAAAAGAATTAATTTCCTATCTATAGCTGTGAAAGCTGTAACATTTGCTTTTCTTCTGTTTTTTCCTGGTATGATCTTTAATATTCAAGTCATGTTATGAAACATATTGGTTTAAGCCTAATTTCTATTAGATTATTTTTCAGTTGGTTAGCAATTCTTGTTAACTAGGGAATTCTTTCATAATTCATTTATGTTTTGGAGTTTATCAGATACTGGTTTATTGAGTTCAATTATTTCTGGCTTTGCTTTGTCTAGAATTGATCAGTATCAAGTATTTTTGATGATTGTTATTTTATAAAATAGTTTGAGGTCTGGAAATGTAACTCCCCTTTTATTACAACTCCATTCTCCTATAAATATTCTTGATATTCTAGGTAGTTTCTTCCTTCAAATGAATGTTGAAATCATTTTATATAACTGTACATAGGATATTATATTCTACAGGAAATTGAATCCCAATAATTCACAGAAGCCATGAAATTATACAGAAATATTAAGCTCTCAGAGAGCATATTAGTCCCCCTTCCCTGTGTCTTCCCACAGAGCTGACTTTAAGGGTTGACATCAAGATAACTATTTTTCATTCTAGTGAATACTTCTTTCCAATAGAGTTTTATAGGAGTTTAGCAGCACCTTATGGTTTAGACTCTTAAGGAAGCTAAAATATGGATTGGAGTGGGGTGTGGCCAAACAACCTCTTACTATTCAGAGCTGCCTTGTACAAGTAACTCACTGGCTTTGCTCTCTACATAGGATACTCTTTCCAATTATATATGTTCTCCTCTCCTTTTCTCTCAGAATACACTGCAGCTGAAGAATTGGAGCTCATGAGAACTGTACACAATCATGTCTCTCCAACCACTTTTCCCATGTGACTTTGCAATAAATCACAAATGCTCTGGAGAGGCAGAATGGGGAGGAAGAAATCTCTTTCCTCTTCCCTTGCTACACACTGGAAAAAAAAGATGCAAGGGGAAAATCACAATGCATGGCCTGAATAGTGGGAGAGAGTAAAAAATAAGTCATACCTGTCTTTTATGGATGATGAGTATAAATTACTAAGTCCCATTCAGTCAGTCATTGGAAAAATGGCCCTACCTGCTGAAATGGAATCATTATGGTACCAATGAGAATATTCCCATATATGAACAGGTATCAATAAATGAGTTTGCCTTCTATTACATGTTATTGTATTACATTGTATTGCATATTACATGTCTTGTAAACTCCTCAGGTTCTTAAAAGAACTCAAATTTATTAATAACAACTTTTATCACCCCACTTACACTGACATACTCCATAAAATATTCCTCAGATTAACATCACTTTGCTATAATATTTTTACATATTCATCTAAATTAATATCAAAGAGATATGTTAAAAAGTATTTTGTTCATTTATTTAAGTAATGATGCTCTTTTCAGAAGCAGGTGTATTTATAAGAAAGAGAACAAATTACTTGACATACCAGAATAATTATTTTGAATGCAAAAATCTTCCAGTCTAATCTCACTTTCTTAATCCCTCTCTTAGAGGGAAAGAACTTTCTAGTTACAGCTCTCAACAGTCTTCCTAGACCTTCTACTTATTTCAAGAAGGCTTAATATTTTTTTTCTATTTTGCTTTTCCAAAATTCTCCAATTGGGAAATTAACAATAAATCATACAATGCCTAAACTAATTTGTCAGTTGTCAGATTTTTTTACTTTTTATTTTTAGGTCTGTCTTAGAGGTTTGAGGATTCTGAGGGGTGGGAGGTGGGTAGCAGAATTTCCTTCTCTTCTAGAGGATGTCAATGATCTTTTTTTTTTAAAATTCTTGCTCGAAAATCAGCAAACAGCAATGGTCTCCATTCAATGGTCTGCTAACCATGAACCTCAAGTGTTCCTTTGATGATTTTTAATACTAATAAGCACACAGTCAACAAGCATTTATTAAGTACCTACTATTTGTCAGCGGAAAGAAAGATAAAAGCAAATGCCTGATCTCAGTGAGTGTACAGTCTCGTAGGAGAGACAACATGCAAATGACTATATACAGAATATACTGGAAATAATTAATAGAGGGAAAATTAATTCTTTAAGAATAAATTGGAATTTTATCTGACTTAAATTCAGGAAAGGTAGCTGGTGGAAATAAGGGGGGATAGAGTTCCAGGCATGGGGGACAGTCAGTGAAAACTGCTGGAATTGTGAGATGGAGTATATTGTTTGAGAAACGGTAAAGAGACTGGATCACCTTTATCCTATTTAAGCCACTCTAATCCTGGAAATATTAAAGTGTCAGGTCTCTGTAAAGATGAATTTTAAATTTTTATCACCAGACTTGGACTTGCTATAGCCTTTACTTTCCATTTATAACATTGTCACTATAGAATTAACCTCTATAATACTTTTTCATGTGAACCCTGTGCTTTTGTTGAACTAATTAATGATTTTAAGTGAGGCTATAGCTTTCCCTGATATTTATTAAGCAAAGTACTTCCTTACCTTGGATGGCACAGTGGAAACATGATTGGATTTGGAGGCAGCAGACACAATTTAAAGCTAAACTTTGCTGCTAACTGTCCATAATATTTTAAGCAAGACATTTCCCCTGTCTGGGGTTCTGTTTCTTATCTGTAAAGATAATATTGTTAGGCCATCTCTAAGGTCCTTCATTTTTATTAATCCTATGATTATATTTCACTGCATCTTCCTTGTTCCCTGAAATAGCAGGATTCCTTTCTATACTTCCTTTTACTAAAAGTCATATGCTATGAAAGTATGCAGAAATATTCCCAAAAACAGTGATGGTGGCCCTCAGGAACAAAATCACAAAATGCAAATGCCATGAAATGAACCCATAAATAAGCTTTCATGTAAATTAAGTTGAGTGGGGCATAAAGAAATCTTGAACCTCAGGGTTCAATCTTCTGTGAAAAGACAGGTCCTAGAACACATATCTTATGATGTTGGGAGACTCTTTAGGAGAGAAAATGGGGACTGTCAATTTGGAAAGGAGATAACCTGAGATGCAGCTCTTGAAGATATACAGCAACTATATAGTATCTCTTATTTTAATTATTCTTCCTTCTTAAATGCTAAGATCCATTATTTCTTTCAACTGAATAAGTACAAATGTTGTCAGTGCCCTCTAGAGTTCACAGATGCCTAACTTGTCATGACTATTTTTTTTTGACAAGTGCATTGAATGAAATGAGAACTTAACTAAGAAGAAAAGGATTTTCTTCAGAGGTTATGTGGTTCTAGACATCCATTTGACTTCCAATTAAAGTCTAGAACTTAATAAAACATTTGAATTCAAAGTTTTATCTCTTATTATGAATTTAGAGCTGGAAGTGACCTCAAGGGTCATTTATTAGAATCTATTCTTTTTTTTCCTCTTTGAAGGGTGGAAGGCAGGGCAATTGCCATTAAGTGACTTGCCCAAGGTCACGGTGCTAGTAAGTATTAAGTGTCTGAGGCCAGATTTGAACTCAAGTCCCTCTGACTCCAGGACTGATGCTCTATTCATTGTGCTACCTAGTTGCCCCTTCTCATTTTTAAGTGAGGAAAACAAGGCTCAAAGAGTTTGTATGTTTTTTTCTGAGATCAGAAAGCTATGGAAAGACAGAACTGGGAATTGAATCTAAGTCATGTGACTCCAAATCCAGACTCCTTTCAGCTACACCAGATCATCCCTGTGAGGCCTTGTATCCTTCACAGAAGAGCACCTGGCTCTGCTCTTATTTGTCTTTCTTATAGTTGAATAATTCAGAGACCTTTGATTTGAACAAACATTGATTTTCTTTTTCTTTTCTTTTTAATTTATTGAATAAAAAAGTATTTCCATAACATGTTACAGTAAAGAGATGATTCTCTATGAAACTATGAGCTTATTATGTATAACTTGCTTTTTTCTTTCAATATACAACAAAATTATCAGGTAAATTTATTTCCCCTGCCCCTGATCTGACCTAGAGATGGTTAACATTTGAAATAAATATGTGTGTTTCTGTGTATACATATTATATATGGGTATATGTATGTATATACATATATGCTAAGTTATTCTATATATGCTTCTGTTTATCAATATGTTCTTTATATGCAGATAGCACTTTTCTTCATATATATTTTAATTATTTTTGGTATTTATAATAGTCAAAATGACTTAGTCACTCAATCTTAAAACAATATTGCTCTTACTGAGTATACAATGTTCCCTCGAGTCCACTCATTTTGCTCTTCATTATGTCATGCAAGTCTTTCCATGTTTTTACTAGAATTATTGAGCTCATCATTTCTCATAACATAGTAGAAATCTGTCACAATCATAAACCACAACTTATTCAGTCATTCCGCAGTTGATGAGCATCTCCTGCAATTTCCAGTTCTTGGCCACCACAAAGAGCTGCTGTAAACTTTTTAGGATATATTGATTCTTTTATTTTTTTCCCTAATTATCTTCAGAAACAGACCAGGCAATAGTATTACTGGGACAAAAGGTATAGGTAGTTTAATAACTCTTTGGGCATAATTCCAGATTATTCTTCAAAGTGGTGGATTGGTTTATAATTCCACCAGCAAGGAATTAGTGTCCCAATTATTCCTTCAGTGCCCAGCATAAGGTCTTATGTAGAACCATAATTAGAAATTCTTTGACCTGGGGTAAGCTGTGGGGAATGAAGATTGAATAAGGATGAGTGGTAGTAGACATGGAAGTTTCTGGATAGAGAGTCCAGTAGTGGAGGTGAAGAGAACAAAGTAACTGCTCTAGTTATTCTGGGAAACGGTACATCATGGACAACAATTTACCTCCCTGCATCTCTTTGTGTAGTAGGGGTAGAGAAGATAGGGAAAAATCCCCATGATGACAGAATCCTGGCCAAGGAGCATGGGGGCTGCAGTCCTGTGTAAGACTGTGAAGCTGTAAGACCTCGCATACTGACTCTTTGGTTGTCCTTGTCCTGAGTTTTACTCTGGCCTCATATCTAGTGTCAACTTGACATTTTTTTTCACTGAATGAACTAGGATTGGAGCCTGTAGCTAGAAGGGGCTTACAGGTTGTTTATTCTGATCCTCTCATTTTACAGTTAAGATAAAATCAGATCAAGAGAAGTGAAGCAAAGTCATAGAAAAAAAATAAGTAGCAGGGACTTTACCTGAAACCAGGTCCAATGTGTCTGGCATTAAAGCCCTCCACTTTTAGTAAGAAAGTAGGACAATACTTTGGATCTTTAGGGGAAAAGTCATTTATACAACACTGCTAATATATAAACTACATGAACGTTCATATTATATGAAAGAAATTCTATAATAAAGTTAATTCTAAGACATATCAGAACTAAATATTGAGCCTAAAATGAACTTGCCCCTTAGGAGTAACCCTATTCTTATTTTTATTATTCACAAATATAACAAATAGCTTCCATTATCCAGTACATATATTAGCAAATAGTTTAAGGGAACTATCAAATGTGTTTAAAGTTATATTTTTCATAGTATGCACCTTGAATTTTTACCTTTGGAGTAAAGCAGACACTGAAGTGAGTGCCCATGTATAGCTAAAGTTATTAGGATTATAGTATCATAAATTGAGACAGAAAATACTTTAGAGGCCATTAAGTCCAAAAGTCTCTTTTTACAGATGAAAAATTGAACCTGGGAGATATTAAGTGACTTGCCCAGGGTCACAAATAGATGGATGGAGAGATGACAGATGGATAGATGGGTTTAGAGAAAATTGTTGATAAATTATCTATTAAGCATTTATTAATAATCAGCTATTGTGTTAAGGCTGAAAACTATTATACAAACACAATAGTTCCTGTCCCCCAAGAATATAACATTCTAATAATGGAATACAACAGAAAAACAGTAGCTGAAATTAGGGAAGGAAGAAGGTACAAAAAATGGAACATGATAAGACAAAAGGAAATTAAATAGAGGTCTGAACCCTGGCAGAATCACCTATCAGAGCCAAGGAGGGTGAGGTGGAGATCTTTAGAGAAAAGGTCTGGTGTGAGGAGATTTTTGAAAATCTATGAGGTGAGATTTCTTCCCTTAACCTTCTTATGAAATATATTTTAAATAAATTACTTTCAAAGTATTTGCAGTTCATTTTGGTGGAAGGCAAATTAATTGTTCAATAATGTGATTATGTGTTTTATAAGTGAAGTGAGTTTGATTTCATGTTTTAATCTATATTGTACAGTTGACACTTAGGAATTCTAAACACTGTCTTTTTGTCTTCTTGGGCTCATTTAGCAATTTAAAATACATTAATACAAAAATTTCAAAACTGGTTTTACTCCCTGATTATTTTGTTTCTTTCAGAGCACTACCAATTTTATTCTTCAAAAAAGTTCAAAATAACAACTTTGTATAATATATTATCACTTGAAGTTGATTATCATCACAAGAACTGTGAATCAGGCAACAAAAGGATTGTTACCCCATTTTACATATTTTTTTAAATGAGAGTTAGGCAGATTAAATGATTTGCCTAGGGTACTTCACAGGCCATTCAAGTAGAAAGCAGAAGGTGTGTACTCATATTTTCTCCATCCAAGGTCAGTGTTCTTTCCATAATGAAGACTCCGAGGTGATCATTATTCTAAGTGATCTATATAGCTAGCTTCTCCCTCTGGAATGTGATATAGATCACTTAGAATCATGGTGATAAGAATAATAATTACTGTTGTCATTAATTTTGATAAATATATTCATAAACATTTATATAACCTATAAATATACTTATATATTATGTACCATATGCTATCATATAATATCATATTTTATAAAAATTATAAATATATTAAATAAATATTGATAAATATAAATATTATAAATACCAAGACAATTTGGTATTTGTCACAGGCTCATAAAATCATAGAGTTAGAGTTAAGAAGGGATCTTAGAGGTCCTCATGCCCCATGTTTCTGATTAGCCCCTGGGTTCTATTTCCAAACAGTATATAGAACACACATTTCATCCTATCACTTACAATGTCATGGTTGACTGTTTGTTTTTTTAATAGATCAAGGACTGTTTCCATTTAGGAACAATGGTTTTAAAGTCACATAAATTTCCACATTGTCACATGCCTTCACTGGCTGAGAGGGAATCTGGTGTGTCAAAAAGAAGACTGGACAGAAAACCTGTTGGAGATCTTTTCTGGTTCCTCCAATTTGCTTTGATATGGAGCTACTTCAACCTTCAATTTCAGTCTTCTGAAAAGAGTTTAGATTTTGGGCTCCTCAATAGAATGTGAGCTTCTGGAGGGGAGGGGATGGTCTTTCGTATACCCGGCTCTCATCACAGTGTTTGGATTATTTTGTTGTTTTTGTTCTTTAGGCATTTTAGTTTTCTCTGACTCTTGGAGACCCTATTTGCAGTTTTCTTGGCAAAGATAATAGCAGGGCTTTCCCTTTCCTTCTCCAGATAATTTTACAGATGAAGAACCCAGGCAAACAGGGCTGAATGATTTGATCTAGCTGATCACATAGCTAGTAAATCTCTGAGGCCAGATTTGAACTCAGGAAGGTGAGCCTTCCTGACTATATAGGTCAAGCATTCTATCTGCTATGCCACATAGCTGCCATTTCTTGGCTCCTATTAGGTGCTAAATAAATCTTTATCAACTGACTAAAATTTTTTTGAATAATCCTTTCTAATTCTCTATGGCCTATGTAAAACAGTTGAAATGAAGTTTGGATAAGAATGATGAAGATGGTGATGAAGCTGATGATTATATCAATAATAATCCTCAAGAAAATCCTCTTCTAACATATCTTTACGGTGAAGAGATCGTTCCAGTCCCTTACAGGCTGTAGTACTGGAATAAAAATTCTGGAATGTCTTAAAAAGCTGGAAAATCTTCAACTGTGGCTCTCACAATAAACTGCATTTCAAACAGTTAAGGACTAGTGGACTAGTCAGTCTACATTCATCAAGAAATTAGTTATCAAGTATTAATTTTTGTTACTTCCGAAACTCAAAATTAAAGTCTACTAAGGCATAGAAGGACTTCAATTTCTTTTGGTAGAAGGAACACCCATATTGATCAAGTAAATGGCCCTTGTAAAGTAACAGTGATGTAACAATAATTGCAATAAACACACCAATCCTTTCTTATATAGAGAATTATGATTTGCATAGAATTTTTCTTAAAATCACCCTGTGACTCAGGTGATGCAAGAGATACAATCTATATTTTCCATATGAGGAAACTGAGCCTTAGTGAGTTTAAGAGGTTTTTATTATCAAGGTAGCACTGACCTCAGGTCCCATGACACCATTCACAGTTTTTTTTCTACAGCATACCATTATTTCTGAATGACATTGTTTATAAAAGTGCTTTGTAGTAATTATCATATTGATTACATGACAATTATTAAGAAATGCTTTCTTCCATCAGTCTGTTTTCCCCCATGCTTGGAAGAACAATTATCATTGGTAATAGACATATTCTTTGAACCTGTATACAGAACCTGTATACAACAGCAACAACAATAAGAACAAAACTCTAAGAAGAAATTTCCTCACTAACTGCAGTTATTGGAATACTCATTTTAGAGATGTATAGAATCTAAGACAGAATGGAGTCCAACACATTCAGATGGGGAATGTGAGAAACACAAAGAAGTAACTTGCTCTGGATCCCAAAAATAAATAGTTAAGCAGTCAAATGAGAAGGGATTTTAAACTAAAGTTTTCTGACATCACCTTCCTTGTTTGTTTTTTCCATACCTCTGTCTCTCTGTCTCTGTCTTTGTCTCTTCTGGCAACCTGCAGGGCCAGATCCTCTTTCTTATAACTATAGTACTGGACACAGGGTTCTATGTAGAGTAAGGTCTTAATAAATGTATTTGAAATGAAGATTGATATCCATGAACTCCCAAACAGCCAGATTTTCCTGGGTGGGGTACATGGGGATGTGTGAATTCTGAGAGGAAGGAGGCTAATTTGGGGCATTCCAATAATAATCTCATTATCCTTGAGGCAGAGAGATCTGCTCAGAGAACATAGTTGGCACTAGAGACTGTGTCTCTTACCTCTAATCATCATAAGTTGGAGTGGGTGGCAGTATTAAGGAAGTGTGAGCACTATCCAAGAGATAGGTTTAAAAGCATTCCTGCTGAAGCCTAGGAAGTTTTCACTTGTTTTTGGCATTGAGTCAAAACAGTGAAGGACTTGGAGATTTTTGAGGGTGACTGGTAGCAATGTTTCTACATTTTTCATGATAAGAAGGATGTGGCCATTGCCAAGATAATTTCGATTTTATAGTATAGGCAAAGTAAGCCTGAAGTAATAAAAATGATGCAGGATTTTAGAATTAAAAGACCTGGGTTTAGGTCAAAGCTCTGACACTTAATAGTTGAGTGGCCATGCATGAATAAACTAGTTAACTTCTGAGCATCGTATTTCTCATTTAAAAAATGAAGATAAAGATACAGTCTATTGGTCAATATTATAAGAAAAGCGCTTGGATCATTTTAGTCACTAGATGTTTATGTGAGTTTTTGCTACTATTTTTTTGTTCCGAACATCATCAGTTTAAAGAACTTTCTGTAAGGAAACTAGCTCTACCAATGATCATCATTGTCGTCATCATCATCATTGTCTATATAGCACCTTAAAAATTTCACAGCACTTTATAAATATTATTTGATCTTCACAAGTCTAGAAGGTAGTTGCTATTATAATACCCATCTAAAAGTTGAGGAAACGAAGACAGTAAAAGGATAAATGATTTGACCAAGACCACACAACTAGTACATGTCCAGCACTCTATCCTTTGTACCGCCTCTTATATCTGCAACTTTTCTGCAGCTTATGTTCTTAGAGAAACTGTTGAAAAAAAGTTAAATTACTTTCCAAGAATCACAAAGCTACTATATGTAAGAGGTAAAATTTGACCCAAGGCCTTCCTACCTTTTAGTTCAGCTTTCTAGCTACTATTCCAAACTGCCTGCCCTACATTATTATTTAAATGGGAAAATAATTCTTGAAATATGTTTCTTACACCTATAACAGGTAAAATATTACAGAAACATAAGCTTTCATTATTATTACTGAAATAAAATTATGCCCCAGAAGGGATAATAAGGAATGTGAGAATTTAAGAGCATACCTCAGAAGTCATGCAACTGATCCCTGATGCAATCTGTCTTCTGAAGCATCTATACTCATTTGGTCTTGAATTGAAGGAATTTAATGACTCTCTACCTAATGAGGCAGTCTATTCCATTCCTGGAAAAATCTAATATTAGGAAATCTTTCCTTATACCAATCCAGCATCTATTTCTCTATATCTTATCCTTTTTGCATTATTTCTTCATATACTTTAAGATAGCTATCATATTTCTCCTAAACCATCTCTTTGTTAGTCTATACATTCCTAGTGCTTTCATATAATCCTCATGTGGCATATTCTCTGGTCCCCTCATCTTGACCGACCTACACTGAATATCACAGTGAAACTATAGTCTCTCTTATAATAGAAAATGCTTTTATTATTGTGACTTAAGATGATATTAGCTTATTGGGTTGCCATGCTACTGTGTAAAATCATATCAAACACTAAAATCCCTATATCCCTTTCAAATGGATAGTTGGGGACCTTAGACAAACCTTTTACATGAATGTGCTGTTAAATTAAAATTCCTGGAATGCTTTCCACCATGAGTGACATTTTATCCAAAGGATGAGAAATTTAACTCATAAAAAAACCTAGCTTGAAACTCTTATCTTTAAGGCCAGAATAGGGATATTAGTAATACTAGTGGCTTCTCTTTTAAACTCTATTAGTGTTGGGTAATATATTTCTCCAATGATACTTAACATGCTCTAGGCTATAGCAATTCTGGGAAAGAACTTTTATTTGGGGCATTCATACTTACATTGTGTTACATTACCAAATTGTTCATAGGGATACTGCTTTACTGTCTTGATACCCATCCATAGACAGAACTGGAAGGTCCTTTTAATTTTGCTTACAAAAAAACAAATTAACGAACAAACAAACAAACAAAAAACAATGTACTGGTAAACAACCTAACTACACGCATACACACACACACACTTTCTATACTGAGACATTTTCTCCCTCATATGTTACAAAATCAGAGAGACATTCTTCTGGATGTAATTTCAGACAGCTACACAATTCCATTATATAAAATATTTTACCCTTCCTTTCATTTCTGCTGTAATCACATGTGATGTGGAAAGAATATTTGGAATTCTGTTTGGGTACCACCATTGACTTGGCATTAGGCTGGTATAAAGCTTTTGCATGGCAAAAATGTAGAGAAAATAGTGCATAGGCATTTATCTGCTGTGCTGGTATGGAGAGGATACCAATACAAAGAATAAAACATTCCCTACTTGCAGGGAGTTTGCATGATAATAGAAGAATAGATATTTCCCTGAAGGCTGCTACATCATATCTTTAATGTTGTGTTAGGATTTATGTCCCATCATGTAGAATATGGAGAATTTGAAACACTTTTTAAGGCAGGAAAACAGGTTAGTGAGAAATGTAGGGACTCATTCAAGCAGAGAAAAGTCAGGGGCAGTTAGGAGATTCAGTGGATAGAGCATCAGTCCTGGACTCAAGCGGACCAGAATTAAAATCTGTTCTCAGGCACTTGACGCTTGCTAGCCAAGTAACCCTGAACAAATCACTTAAACCTTATTGCCTAAGGTGGAGGCAAACAATAGTTGAATGAATTTGGGATATTTCATTGGGAGTAGATCTAAAATGAAGGTATGGGATAGCTGTCTTGACTAGCTCAATAGAAGCAAAAATGACCTAACATTGAGAGCTGCTGTGAAGTGAAATGGGCTACTTCATGAGAAAGAGAATTTCCTTCTCACTAGAGGTCTTCGGGAAGATAACAGATACTGACTTGTCAAGGATTTTGTTGAATGAATTCAGTTGAATGATTTGTAAGGCTTTATTTCCATCCTGAAATTCTATGATTTCATCATTGCAGAACCAGAATAGAAGCTTCCTGTGGGCAGGGATTGTTTCATCATATGGTGATGACAGGAGTTATATAGTATGACTAGTGTCCCAGAACTAATAAATACGTGGGACAGAATTTGATTGTAGCTCTCTCTGACTCAAAGCCTAGTCATCTATTTCTTGTACCACCTAACTTTGCTTTAAGAATCTTTTTATCCTCTGTCCCTAATAGAGTGTGTGACATATAGTAAGCACTTAATAAATGATTTATGGTTGGCTGATTGAATAATAATCAGCTCATTGATTAATAACATGAAGAATGAGAAGGATAAATGTAAGGTTCCACATTTAATATCAGAAAATATAACATGCCAACATTCCATGTGTAGAATATAGATAACAGGGAAATTAACAGGCCTTTTTCAGATTATTCAGTGATGTGATGTGGTACAGGAAAAGGTCATTATTTGACACAACTTTAAGAGAGGTAGAGTATCCCTTGTGAGGGAGGTAATAGTCCAATTGACCTCAGACTGGATTTTAAGTATTGTGTTTATTTCCACTTACTATGTTTCTGATGGCATGATGATAAGTTAGAAATCAGGGCAACCAGGAGGGCAAGAGGATTCAGTGTTACTGAATTTTTTAAAAATATTTTTAAAATTTGTTTTCTTGTTTGCATCATTCATTTTCATGACATTTTTGAATTGTAAATTTTCTCCCCATTTTGCCCCTGCCCCAACCCTAAAACAGCAATCCCACTGTAAAGCCCCTCCCCTGCTCTTCTCTCTTACTTTCTGGTAGGGGAGGGAGGCTCTCCCTATCCCAGGCCCTATATATCTTAATTCCTAGTTGCAGGTCTTGCAAAACTTTAAATTCTAGATTCTTTCAATTCCTCCCTTGTCACCCACCCCCACTGGAAGGACAATCAATTCAATACAGGCTGTGGATGTGTGATTATACAGGACATCTTCATAGTGGACATATTGTGACAATGATCCTCTGTCTCTCCTTCCTATCCCTCCCCACATTGTTCTGTTCTCTACCCTGTCCCTGTCCCATTACTGAAGTGTGTGCTTCCAGC
>CM053595.1:165527489-165547142 GCA_028646575.1 Pseudocheirus occidentalis | reverse complement strand
ACTCAAATGGCAAAAGAGGCCCAGAAAGAATGCCTTAAAAAGTTGAATTTCCCAGATGGAAAACGAATCTCAAAAGCATTCTGAAGAGAATAATTCCTTCAGAATTAGAGTGGAGCAAGTGGAAGCCAATGACTTTATGAGAAACCAAGATACTATTAAATAGTTACAAAGAAATGAAAAAATAGAAAGCAGTGTGAAATATCGCTTGAAAAAACTGCTGACCTGGGAAATAGATCTAGGAGAGACAATTTGAAAATTATTGGTTTACCTCGAAGCCATGACCAAAAAAAGAACTTGGAAAGCATCCTTCAAGAAATCCTCAAAGAAAAATGCCCTGATGTTTTAGAATCAGAAGGCAAAATAGAACTTGGAAGAATCCACCAATGACCTCTTCAAAAAGATCCCCAAAAGAAAACTCCTAGAAATGTTATTGCCAGGTTCCAGAATACCCAGTTAAAGGAGAAAATATTACAGGCTGCCAAGAGAAAATCATTTGAATACTTCGGAAGCACTATTAGGATAATCCAGGATCTGGCAGCTTCTACACTGAGGGAATGAAGGGTTTAGAATATGATATTTCAAAGATTAAAGGAGCTGGGATTAAAACCAAGAATTAACTACCCAGCAAAACTGAGTATAATGTACCAGGGGAAAATATGGTCATTCAGTGAAGTAGAGGACTTTCAAGCATTCTTGATGAAAATACCAGAACTGAACAGAAATTTGACAATCAAACACAAGAAGCATGGGAAGATAAACCTGGAAAAGAAATCATTAGGAACTTATCAAAATTGAACTATTTACATGCCAGTGTGGAAAAACTATAATAGTAACTTATGAAAGTTTTCTTAGTATGAGGATAGGTGAATGGAACACAAATGTGTGTGTATATATATATGTGTGTGTGTGTGTGTGTGTGTGTGTGTGTGTGTATATACATACACACATACATAAATACATTTACATATATGTGTATATATATATACTTACACATATGTCTATATAGGAGGCTATATATGTGTATTAATACATATATGAGCTTGTGGGTATATGTGCATATAGAGGGTATAGGATCGATTGAATACGAAGGGATGATACTTTAAAAGGTGAAATTCTGAGGTGGGAGAGGACTAGAAAGAGAGGAGACAGGGAGAGACAAAATGGGGTTAATCATCCCATATAGAAGAGGCAAAGGATAATTCTTACAACTTTACTCTGAATTACTCTCATTGAATTTGCCTTAGATAAAGAATGGCATAAACTCTAAACTGGGCATCATGCCACACAGGAGAGTAGGGGGCATGGGGATGAGAGGCAGGATGATGGAAGGGAGGGCAGTGTCTGGGAGAGGGATGCTGGAAGCTCACACTTCAGTAAAGGGACAGGGACAAGGTAGAGAATGGAACAAGGGGGGTAGGGATAATAAGGAGGGACATATGATCACTGTCACAATATGTCCACTATGAAGATGTTCTGTGTAATTACACATGCACAGCCTGTGTTGAATTGCTTGTTCTTCCACTGGGTGTGGGTGACAAGGGAGGAACCGAAAGAATCTAGAATTAAAACTCTGCAATTCATACAACTAGGAATTAAGATATACAGGGGCTGGGATAGGGAGACCCTCCCTGCCCTACCAGAAAGTTAGTGAGCAGATTAGGTGAGGGGCTACACAGTGGGATCACTGTTTTGGGGTTGGGGTAGGGGAAAGACAGGAAGAAAATTTTTAATTCAAAAATCTCATTGAAATGAATGATGTAAACAAGAAAACAAATAAAAATTTATTAAAAAAACAGAAATTGGAGGAAAAAGGGATAGTGGAAATACAGGGGAAATGTAGGTGATATAAAAATAAAAGTTATCAATAATAATTTGGTAATTAATAATAATTTATTATTATAGTAAAATATAGTGTTATATAGTAAATTATAAATTATCATATTATATATTATATAGTAAAAATATAGTTTGCTATAAAAACATAGTATTATTATAGTAAAAATAATTTAATAATAAATTAAAAATATAGTCCATGCCTGGGACTCTCATTGCATATGAACGTCTTTGTAGGATGTCAGTAGATGACATCAATATTTGGGGAAATCTACACATGAGCTCTTTGTAAACATTATTTTGTAAATTTTCCCCCAGAAAATGTGGGGACAATATGACAAGAGATAAATTTATATGACTATTCATGTTACCTCACCAAGAATGGTTATATTTTGCATGAACCCAAAATTTTGGAACTGTGCAAGTGAGGGTAGGCCATAGTTCAAATCCTTATTTATAATTTTCTCACATGTTCTATGATAGCTATCCCTGAAGCAATAATTTGATTGTGATTGTGTATGTCACTTTAATAGACTCAAATTCTTAGAGTATGATAGAGTTAAAGGATCTGGGGATTTAGAATTGTCAGGACAGTTGCTAGGCAACCCATCCCCCTTCCCAGACCAGCCAAGGCAGATGATACAACTTAAAAACCAGTACAGGTAGCCATCTCCATCTTAAGTTCCACTATTAGTTGTTTAGTTCCTGGATAAAACAATATATACTGCATCATCTGGCACCATAGAAAAAGGAAGTCAAGATCTTCCAATACTTAATCAATCAACCACTTTCAATCAGGTAATAATTCCATTCCTATGAAGTTGGAAGTGATCTCAACATCTGTCTAGTTCAACCCATGCACCAATGCAACCTCTACTGCAACATATTTGACATATGGTATAGTGCTAATGCAATATCTACAGCACCCATGATCATGATAAAGACTGACTGTAAATATTCCCACATTGCACTCCATTGTAAAATCTAACAAACTCTCCATATAGAGGACAGAATCAAAGCTTTTATTTAGACACAAAAATAAAACCCAAGTTCAAAAACCAGTAAGCCACTGCCATCATAGTAGTAATGAAGTTAACAAGCCATAAACAACACAGAGAGCCACAGCATCCTTTAGCCTTCCCACAAACCAATATAAGATCAATATTTACTCACAACCCTATCTGACCCCTTGCCTGAGAATCCTCTTCACCAGTCATCTAGTCCACTTTTGTCTTCTGGCTTCCTGTGGGCTCTGTTCCACCCTTCAGCAATCTCCTCCCACCACAGGCTGCATGTGATCACATTCAGTCTCTTAGGGGGGCAGAGTCTCAGTTTCAAAGCAGAGGAAGGTCTTCAAATTCCTCTAAGCTTATTAAGGAGCAGGGAAGATCTTCAAATTCCCATTACCATTATATATGGTCATTTACTATCTGCTTGAAGATGCTCAAAGAAGAGGAATTCAATCTCTCTGGTAATCAATACTGCAGGAGAGATGAGAAATGACTGGTTTTAGGCAAGTCATATCACCAAGAACCCCACTCACTTGAACACCACTTTCATTAATACCTTCCCTCAGACTCTGATGAAGAGAGTCAAGGACCCTGAACATAAGTTTCTAAAATAGAAGAGGCCTCCCAACTTTTGTCCCTACTTAATTCCTGGACCACATGTGCAGTTCCTGTGAAGAAGCAGACTTCTTACCTCAACAGCACAACCAACAACCTGCTGACCAACTCCTACTAGCAAGCAGGCAAGCCTGAGAGCCATGAGAACACAAGCTCCTTCCCAACTACCAGACATGTTTCCAATGCAGCCCCTCATCCCAGGAGGCAACTCCTTAGGAGAGTCAACTTAGGAAATGTATTACAGGATTCTGCTATCCCTGCATCCTTAGCAACCATAGCTATTAAAGAGCCAGGAAGGAAAGTTTTTCACTCCCAAACAGCTTGACACTGTCAAATGATTCAACATCAGAAGCTAATATAAATTTATCGGTGGAACTGATATTAAAGAAGATATATTACCATCTGTTTTGCTGATAGACCCTAAGGACCTGGAGGCTTTCCATTTGATGTGCAGATGAAACCTACATGAATTGTCCCTCATTAGAAGGTGAACTCCCTGAGAGCAGGACCTGTTCCTGCTTTTTAAAAATTATTTATGTAGAAATACACTTACACAGGTCATGTGTGCTTAATAAATTCTTCCTTATTGATTCAATCATTCAATCTTTGATTCTAACTCACCTAGCCCAACCTCTTAATCTTAGAAGTCAGGAAATTGAATCCTGGGGAGTAGAAGTGACTAGCCGGAGATTACATGGGCTGTAAGTAACTGAGCTGACATGAAAACTCAATTCTTCTGACTCATAACATTCATTGTTCTTTATACCTCACCAGCCTCTCTTACAATATAACTTTTACAGATTGGTAAATTAATGCTCACAAAAGGGAAATAGCATGCCTAAGGTCACATAGTGTTATAACAGAATACAGGTTAGAAGACAGGTATTCTACATGTCAGGCCAGATCTCTTGCTTCCACACTATGCTGCCACATTCTAAATTAAAGCAGCAGCTTCATTGAAAAACCAAATCGTTATGTTGTACCCAGCCAAACACACCCTGGAATGTCATGAAGTCCCCTAAGCTCCCCATATGATTACTTCTAAACTATGAAATCTTGCCAAGGTCTACAACTAAAAACACCTAATTTCAAGGAGTATTCAGTTCTCTATTAAAACACTGTCTACTGATGCCTACGGATTTTAAACATACAACTTTTGCCACCTGGGGGAAGATGGGGGGGGTAGGGTTTTTTATGGTTCAATCTATTTCTTCAAACATTCTGAATTATAATTAGCGTTGATTTTTGCATCTATTCATAATGATAGCAGAGGGCAAGGCACAACAGAAAGGGGGTTACAAGCTTTCCACTTAGCAATTAATTCTATTATTAAATACTAAGAAAAAAATAAGTGCCTGCCAGCTGTAGCTTTATTATGTTTTCCCAGAAATAATAATGAGAAGGCTGTGAGGGTATATTATTTATTTCTCTTCCTCTCCCACTTCCCCATCCCCGCCTCCCTTCTCCCCCCCATTGGTAGCTGACTGTACTCATTGGGGATAGGGGGAGGGGCAGTACAGAGGCAGATTTGCTTCATATGAAAATAAAAATATTCTACTTTCAGGCAGCTACTTGGATATTGAACACAAATGCATGATGGTTCAAAACATTTTTGATGGTATAATTTCACCAATACACATCAAATTCCTTCTATGTGCAAGGTACACATGATCATTAACCCCTTATTCCCAAAGAGGGCAATGCAGAGACAGCCTGAGGTCATGTACAAGTGCATATGAAGTAGTCCTGGTAATTATTTCTCCTACCTCTTGAACCCAAAATTTATTTTAAGAAAATAAATATGAAATGCTGAGGGATTATAGCTTTAAATATCCCAGGATCTATAGAGAGAAGAAAAATTAGACATCACATAGTTCAACTCTGGGGCAATTAGGTGGCACAGTGGATAGAGCTCAGGGCTTGAAATGAATAAGAATTGAGTTCAAAGTTGGCCTGATTCACTTACTATTACAAGACCCTGGATAAGTCACTTAACCCTATTTGCCTCAGTTCCCTCATCTGTAAAATGAACTGGAGAAAGAAATGGCAAATCACTCCAATATCCATGCCAAGAAGACCCCAATTGAGTCACAAAGAGGTGACATAACTAAAATGATTGAATAACAAGTCCAATTCTCTAATTTTACAGATGAAAAAACATTCTGCAGAGAGGTTAATTGTTTTCTCAGAAGTCACACAAATAATAAGTAGTAGATATGGGATGCTAATGTAGGTTGCCCTGATTGTGAATAAAGAGGCATTTTCTGAATAGTTCCATCTCTTCAGCAGCCTTGTCTAACTTGGAGTTACTTTATCCTGGAATATGCTCTCCTGCCTAGGGAGTCACTGATTGGGAAGTCCAGTTCTTGAGAAGTCTTAACCAGGCTCATTTCATTCCCAACTTATTCATTTTTTTTTATTCCAAGCAGGTAAAGCCCCCTGATTTTCAAGATCACTTTACATGTTTTCCTCCCCATTAACATGTAAGTTCTTGAGAGTCGAGACCATCCTGTTTTCTTTTATTTTTATCTCTAGTGCTTACCATAGTGGCACTTAGCTTCATCTAGTAAATACTTCATCTACCTATCTTTGTGAAACAAGAGAAACCATCCATCTGGTGTAGGATGATCTTTGGCGGTTAAATTTTCTCTACTCTCCAAATGGAAACTGAATCCTAGACACATATACAAGTTTTTAGGTCAACATCTGCCCCGAACAGTTCAAAATCCCCCTTTTAAATGTTCTTTTTAAAAGACAAAACCAGAGGATTTGAGGACACTTGGTTAACCAATAGCAAGGTAAATAACAACGAATATCCATCCATATTCAGAAACTGGCAGGGAATATTCTTCCAAACTACCCTTGATAGAGAGATATGTATAGATCACACAAATAATACTCCTAGGGCTCTAACCTATTTGGAATAAAATACATTTCTCCCTCAAAAGTTGCTATTTCTTGCTTTTTCACAGAGCTATTGATCTAATTTGCTAGCATGAATTCTATACCGTGCTGTCATTTCCTCATTCTCACTTAAACTCAATTTGTTTTCATTAAATTTAACTACAGTGTGGTCTCTTCCCCATTGAAGGTGCTAATGGGGTTAGCAATAGCTATATTGTAAAATATTCCAGTCTTAGGCCAATTTCAGCTCTTTTATGAGTTAGACAGATAGTCAGAGACCCTTTCATTCAAATACGTCTTCTGAACTCCAATGCTTCCCCAAGTGGCAACTCTTTCAGATGAAGTTGAAAATTGGGTGGAGGTAAACATGTATTCATTTTACCTTCAATCACACTCAAGATATTCATAGGCTCAATGTGGATCTTCAATCAGCAAAACTGGAGAGGAAATACTAGAACCAATGGCTCTTGCTCTCTATTCTTGAAACTCTATTCAAACCATTTCTTTCCCTGTATAAGGGTAGAAGAAGACCATTTAGATTCACAGGCTGTTTATTCATTAATTAATCTGCTCTTAGGAGTAGTATCTAAAACCTTGATTGGTAGACAAACAGCAAGTAAAAGAAAGACAACAGATAGGTAAAGATGCTAATATTCTGAGAATCACCTGCTTATAGAAAATTATTCTTAAGATACAAGTATTAGAATTATTTAAATTGCATTTATTAAGTACCTACTATTGGCCAGTCACTGTACAATGTGTGTAACATAAAGCCAAAAAAGTCTTTGGCCACAAGGAGCTTCTCTAGATAAGCAACTATAAACTGATTTGAAGCAATAGAGAGCATTTAAAATTAGTACACCTGGGAATTCAAGGATAAGGTAGTGCTTTGGCTTAGTTTTTAAGGAAAATGAAGATCCTGAGAGGTAGAGATGAAAAGGTTGTACATTCTAAACATGGGTAACATCCTGAGTGAGTGCATGGAGAAAATAGGAGACAGAATGTATTGCTTTTTACAGAACTACCGGGAATCTTTGCCATTGTTGAGTCATTTCATTCTCTGTAACCCACTTTGGGGTTTTCTTGGCAAAGATATTGGAGTGGTTTGCCATCTCTTCCCTATTTTACGGATGAGGAACTGAGTCAAAGAGGGGTTAGTGATTTGCCCAGGGTCACAGAGCTGAACTCAGGTCTTCCTGACTCCAAGCTCAGTGTTCTCTCCACTGAGCCACCTAGCTAACTGCCAGCATCTAGGTACGTTCAAACGTAGACTACAGGGAGAAGCATAAATTGAAATAAGACTGAGAAAATAAGCTCAATCCAGATCACATAATATTTTAAACATCAGGCTGAGGAACATTTTTGAACAAAGAAATGGCAGTTCCCATTTCATGGATTTAAACCCCAAGCAACCTTACCAACACAATCCTACTTGCTCTCAGTGCAATCACTATATTTCTCCTTCTCCTGCAGAAGTGATGGTAGACATATTAGGAAAAAGCAGATTTGACAATACTCAGTGGGACAGAAGGGATTAGGGAAAACTAGAAGCTGAGACAATTGCACAGGTATAGAAGGAAGGAAGATAGTTTAAGGATTCCCAGAAAAGGGGAATGGGATTTGCCTGGTTCAAGATGGGCACATATGCTAATGGCTAATTCTATATGCCCAGAAAAATAAGATCTGAAATTGTAGCAGTTTTCAATTTTGGAGAGACTTAGAGTGAGAAATACAAATGACATTTATTTCCATATGTTTCTGCTGCTCCTCTGCCCACAGGTGGAATGAAAATTGGAGCTGTGGGAGGAGGGCAATCAGGATTAGAAGAAAGAATGAGGGAAAGCAAACTAAAACCATGAGAATAATGATTTCTGACTTAGGGGCTAAGTATTTTTGTTCTCAGTTGAGCAGACTATTGTACAATGAGAAGATGTATTGTGGATACATTTCCAAACTGCAGTTATGAAAAACATGTTAAGCTGAATTGACCGAATTTGCATCTTATTAATTATCTCCAAGAGGGGTAGAAAATTGCATTGTATAGATTTCCAGAAATAATTTTTAAAATGTTTACTGAATTTAAAGGGGATTTGTGTATCACAATAGATTCCAGTTCAGAGACAACATGGGAAATGTTTTGGTAATGGGGAGGGGGTTAGATTGTTAAAATACCATCAAACTAATCTACATAAATTCTGAAGTTTCCCAGACTTGTTATGGTATAGTGAAAAGAGCACAAAATATAGAGTTAGGTATATAAGGTTCAAATCCCAGCTTCTATTATTTACTATTGTACTTGTATGATTTGTGACAAGTAATTTTACTTCTGTGTGGCTCAATTTCTTCATGTGTAAAATTAGAAAAATGGACCAACTCAGTGGTCTCCAACCTATAGATTTCAGGTTCATAAAGCCCTTTGGTCCCTGTAAGTGGCCCAGGCTCATTAAGTGACTCGTTATCGTGGCTTATATAGATTAAAGGAGAAGAAACATGCATGAATAAATATTGGTAGTTTGTAAATGCCTGTACATGTTGGATCCATTGGTGCCGTTTCTTTAAAAAATAAAATTCTCCTGATATATTTTATTCTTACATTACCTAATGCCTCCCTTGTACTCCTCTTCCCATGCCTCTCAGAACATCATCCCCTGTAGCAAAGTTGCTACAAAATAAGAAAAGCAATGTGAAATTATATGAAACACCCCACCAAATCTGCACAAACCCTGCTTGTAATTGCTTTTTTTCTTATAAATTAATTAATTTATTTTCTTGTTTACATCATTCATTTCCAGGAGATTCTGAGTAACAAATTTTCTCCCCATCTTTCCTCTACCCACCACCTCAAAACAGGCATCCCACTGTATAACCCCTCCCCCAATCTGCACCCTCCTATGTCCTCCCCCACACCCCTCTTACTTTCCTGTAGGACAGGATGGATCTCCCTCCCCCCAGTGCCTGCATATTTTAATTCCCAGTTGGATGTAGATAATAATAAGAAGTAGTAGTAGTAGTAGTAGTAGTAGTAGTAGTAGTAGTAGTAGTAGTAGTAGCAGTAATAGTAGTAGTAGTAGTATATACACATATTTTAACATTTGATTATACAACTTTAAATTCTAGATTCTTTCCCTTCCTCACTTGTCACCCACCCCCATTGGAAGGACAAGGAATTCCATAGAGGCTATACATGTGTAGTTATGTAGAACATCTCCACAGTGGACGTATTACAAGAGACTGATTTTATGTCCATCCTTCCTATTCCGCCACCCCCTTTGTTCTATTCTCTACCCTGTCCCTGTCCCTTTACAGAAATGTGAGCTTCCAGCAACCCTCCTCCCCACCCTCCCTTCCCTTCTGTCATCCCCCCTCTCATCCCCATTCCCCCTACTGTCTTGTGAGGCAACATACCCATTTTAGAGGTTATGTCATTCCTTCCCTAAGCCAAATTCAATGAGAGTAAGGTTGACCTTTTCTGTTTTGCCTTCCTGTTCTTCCCCTCCATTGTAACTATCCCTTGCCTCTTCTATATGAGATGATTAAACTCATTCTGTCTCTCCCTGTGTCCTCTTATTCTAATCCTCTCCCACCTCAGAATTTCACGTTTTAGAGTATGGTCCATTCCTATTCAATTGATCTAGTGCCCTCTACATACTCATATATACACATATTCAGATATATGATTATATATATGATATATTACATATATGATATATATATGAATACACACACACATATATATACATATATATAATAGTTTTATAACTTAAATTATCATTTTTCCATGTTGGCATGTTATTATGTATACAATGTATATATAATGTATATATTCAAAATATGTGTATATACATAATATTTTATATATAATGTGTATAGATGATGTATACATATACATAATGCATGTTTGTATACATACATAATATATATGTATATATAATTATATATGTACATATATAATTATTATTATTATTAACTACATGCAACTGGGAATTAAGATATACAGGCACTGGTATAAGGAGATCCATCCTGCCCTACTGGAACGTCAGAGGGGCAATGGGGGAGGATATAGGAGAGAGCAGATTGGGGCAGGGGTTTTACAGTGGGATTGGGCTGTTTTCAGGGGGTGGGCAAGGGAAAGATGGGGAAAAAAATCTGTAACTCAGAATCTTGTGGAAATGAATGGTGAAAACAAGAAAATAAATTAATTTTGAAAAAAAGAAGTTGGAGAAGCACTTCATCATATTTTGAAGTTGTATGTGGTTTTGCAGCACACTGTGTGAAAGTCAGAGTGGCCCAACATTGAAAATGATGCTCAATTATAGGAATGCCAAGGTCTCCCAGAATGACTGGGGGAAAAGGTTAGCTTGTATGCCTTCCATTAATTAGCACAGTTTCTAATAGTGAGTAGACAAAGCTGTTGAATCTGATTTGCTATGGTTTAGTTTTGTTTGTTTTTTTCTAGTAAGAAGCTTTCAGTGTTATGTCTTCTTTAGAATCATAGAAAAACTCTAGAAGTCATCTAATCCAATCCATTTCCAAAGCACAAAACTAATCTATAACTTTCCTGAACATGCCTGTCATAAAATCTTCTTGAATATTTCTGGTCTTGGTCACCTCACTGCCCCCTGCAGAAGACCACTGAATTTTTGGTTCTATGGTACCTCAAGGCTAAGAAAGAGCTTATAATATACCTGAAAAGAGCAAGTGAAATTTTTTTAGTCATATTCTATGAATGAGGAAACTAAGTATCAGAGAGATAAAGTGACTTGCCAAGAACTAGTATGCATGGAATCATATACTCAACATCATTCAAGGAAGAAAATAATAAGAGGACATCTATCTGCACTTGTTGAGTTCGACTATCTGGTCCAGATAAAGTTTATCCTCAGGGAGTGAAAGAGCTAGTTGTTGTGATTGCTGAGCCACTGTCTTGACATTTTAATAAAGTAAAGACAGAGAACAATAGCACTTTGGTGTCTATAGTGGATAGAGTGCTGAAGTTAGGAAAATTTGAGTTCTCTCAAATTCCTATTAGCTGTGATACCCTGGTCAAAGCACTTAGCTTCCAAATAAGAAGATACATGTATAAAACTTTGAAAAATTTAAAGCATTATACAAAATTTAGCAATTATTATTATTACTTCACTACTCCTCCTCCTACTTCTACATAAATCTGGCAAAGAACAAATTATATTTTTAAAGGAGTATACAACCTATAGACCAGCGAGATTGATTTGATTATTGGTGAAATCTTAAAACACAAGAGTAAAATCATCTGTGATTATCTAGAAAATGAGACCTTTAATTTCAAAAAGTGTACATGACTTTAAACAGGAAAAAGTCCTGTCAGACCAACTTTATTTCCTTTTGCTGGCAGCTACTCAAGGGGCAGATAAGGAGAACATAGTTGATATAGCTTATTGAGATTTTCATAATGCATTGCGAAACAATGAAAGACAAAATCTCTCTTTTTATTGAAAAGTTAGAAAAATTTTGTTTAGATGACAATATAATTAGATGGATTTTGAACTGGATGAATTATCAGACCCAAAGGCTAGTCATCAGTGGTTTAATGTCAGCTTGGATGGATATCGCCAGTATAGCGGTTCAGGGATCTATTGTTGATCCAATGTTGTTTAAACTGTATCAATAACTGAGACATATCAGTAGATGACATGTTTATGTAAATCTGAATGTGATATAAAACTTAGGACAATTGATGACTATTTGAGAGAATTAGGACCCAAAAAGACCCCAGTCAATTAGATAGTACTGCAAATTGAGCCATGATTTAATGTATTTAAATGTAAATTCTTACATTTGGTATCATAATTTCATATTCACAAATATAACATGAGGGAGTGGAGGGAGGCAGAGAAAAAAACTTTTGGAAGTGAATGCTGAAAACTAAAAATAAATTAACTAAGAAAGTGTAAAATGGGGGAAAACATTTAGATAATGTCTGATATGAAGATATAAATGGATTGTAAACCTAATAGGAATTTATAGTGTGATACAATAGCTAACAAGTAGCTTTATTTTTAAAAAATTAACTTTTGACTGTGTCCAAAATATATGCCAGCCTCCCCCCAATTTTGTTGAAGTGGTAAGCTTTAACTTATAAGAAAAATACGTAAGTATATGTGATCTAAAATATACATAAAATATATCCAGGGTGATTCAAAAGTCTTGATATAGTTATAAGCTTTAATAGCTTAAAAGTACCCTAATTAAATAGATTGATGATAGATAGATAGATAGATAGATAGATAGATAGATAGACAGATAGATAGACAGAGATGATAGAGACATAGAGATATTGAGAGAGAGAGAGAGAGAGAGATACAGGTATAGTTACAGGTATAGACATAGACATAGACATAGACATAGACATAGACATTGACATTGACATAGACATAAATATTGGTATAGATGTGCTTTAAAAATATACAGGGTGTCCTAAAAACTTAGTGCATTGGACACGGATGATGAAGAAAGCATGCTTTGCTTCACTATGCACATTTGTTATAAGGACTTTGATTGTTTTCTTTGCATTATTAAAGTTTAAAATTGCACTGAGACTTTTGGGGTACCCAATATTTTTCATTTTCATTTTGTACATTTAGACCATTACCTCAATTAAGAGTTGAAAACCAATCTTTGGGGGCATCTAGGTAGCACATTGAATATATCACTGGCCCTAGTGTCAGGAAGACCTGATTTAAAATCTGGCCTCAGACACTTGACACGCTTACTAGACTGCTTTCCCCCCCTCCAAAAATCAAGAAGAAAAGAAAAGCAAGCTTCATCTTCAGTCCTCTGGAATAATGGATTTTATTACATTGATCAGTTTTTACAACTTCCAAAGTTGTTTATTTTTATACTGTTGTTATTCTGTAAATTTGTCACCTAGTTCTGTTAATTATATTCTTAAACAGTTTACATAAGTTTTCATAATTATAGTATTTTATAATAATTATACTATAATATAAATTATTCTTCTGGTTCTGCATATTTCACTCTCTCTCTCTCTCTCTCTCTCTCTCTCTATATATATATATATATATGTATATATCTTTTCATGTGTCTTTGAAATCATCTAATTCCTCACTTCTTAAAACACAATTCTATTATATTAATATGTACAACAATTTGTTCAACCATTACCTGGTTGAAGGGTTTCCTCTTAATTTCCAGATTTTTGTCCCCATAAAAGGAGCAGTTATAAATAAGATAAAATGGATAATCGTGATTATATAATCTTTAAAAAAATGGTCCTATATATGTACAAAAAGTTGCTTTAAAAAAAGCATCATCTCAAGGAATAATTAGGTAATAACCCTCCTGTGTTATATGCCCCTTTGGGGTTTAAGGAAAACCCTTGCATGGTCCTAGAAAAGATGCTTTTCTCTAATGCTATTGCTTTAAGTCCCTTTTCAAGTATGCTCTCCCTACAGACACTAGAAATTAGCAAACTATTTATATTTAATCAATTGATATCAATTAAATTTTACAAAGGAATGTTTAGTATTAAGATATAGCAAGAAGAGATATACAAACTTATCCTTTCAACATATGAAAGCACATTCTCTCCTATACAACCTTGGGCCCTGGAAAAAGTAGGCTCAGTATCAACATTATTTTTCACAAAGCATTGGTTCAACCATGATCACTTCTAAATGTGAGGGATGAGTTCTCTTCTCAACTATCATTGTATTAGATCTCCCTGAACCTAACTGATGGGCTGGCTGGCTATACTCGGCATGGATTTGGATCTTCAGACTTCTTGGTGTTTTGACAAATTGACCTACAGAAGGTCACAAGCTAATAGTTTTTTTCTAATCACTTTTTACTAAAAAAAGAAGGGGGGAGAAGATAACTTCAGAGAGAGAAACACTAGTAGAAGTCTCCTTAATCCTGGTGGTGAGGTAAAGGTCTAAGGCTTCTTTACTCACTGAGTGCTTAGTCATTGATTTCTGACTTGAACACAGTCAGGCCAAAATGAGGACTTACATCCAGTCTGGCTACTGACTTTTGAATGCTGGTTATATATCCAAACAATAGTTTATCTGTTCATAATAAGATAAGCCAAGTAGAACTAGTTATAGAATGATTCAGCATGTTCCAAATTGGGAAGAAAAGAACCTCTGTTATGTATTTTGATACCTCTTCCATAGTGAATCCTAAGGCAGATTTTCATCAGAATCTCAGCTACCAAATGCATATCTGGACTATGAAACTCTCTAGTTATCTTAAAGGCACTTATGTAGAAAGCAGCAAGCACTGAATTAGGTTGCTTAGAAATCACATAAAATGTGTTTGGAACCTGTGCAAGTAGAATCAAATTTAATAAGGAAATTTATTAGGGAAATTTACTGTGGATGCAATAAATTGACAAGAAAAAATAGCGTGGCATACAATTCAAAGAACAGTAAATTTAAAGCTGGAATAGCTGGATTTCAACTAAACTGGATTTAGTTCTTAACCCTGACACAATGAAACATACATGCTAGAGAGTAAGTCAATAATCTTATACTCAATTTTCTATTCCATAAAATTCAATTTGACAAATAATTAAGTGACTTTAAGTTTCTTAAAATCTATGAGGGGAGCATACAAGAAAAGAACTAAACACAAGGTCATAATAGCATAAATTTAGCCTTGGAATAGAACTCACAAGTCATCTAGTCCAACCTACTCATTTTACTAATAAGAATGGAAGTTCAAAAGGGTAAAATAACTTCCCCCAAATCACATATGGAGTAACTGAGAGAACTATGATTCAAACCCAGGTCCTTTGACTTCAAATCAAGGACTTTTCCCCTGGTCCAATGCAAACTTTCAAGGCAATTTGAGGAGAGAGGAAAGACTGTGAATCAAGGCAAACTGGGAAGATTTCTAACAGGAGATAATAACTGAACCAAGTCTTGGAAGAAGATAAGAATTCTAAAAGGGGCAAGTCAGAAGTGAGTTTCAGACACAAAGGATATGCTATATGAAGGTGCAACAAGGAGGGGGAAAAAGAGCTAGAATATAAAGTGACAGGAATGGTTAGGAGTGAATTTTTGCTGTAACATAAATTATATGAATGGGAATAGTGGGAAATATTGCTCAAAAGTATTTTGAAATAACAGTATTTGTCCCATCAAACTCTTGAGGTTATTGTGTTCTCTGTAAATCATAAAAGAAATATGAGCTATTAGTAAGATGTGTTATTAGGTAATGCCCTCAAAATGCCTTTGATGGCATTGGGGGTTTCTCTCCCCCTCCTTCATATTTCACTTTCCCCAAAGGTTGGAAACTGTTTAATACTTCCTTTCTGGCCAAACACCTGTCAAATTCCTATTTTCATTTGATTTTAATTAGGAGCAAGAACTAATACCCTTTTAATTAATTGCACATCTTCCTTTTCTAATTCCTCTGCTACCTCTTTCTCCAGCAGATAACCCCCCCAAATAGGATTGCTGCAGAGCCATGAAATTTTCTAAAACAAGACTATAAAGTTAATAAACACTGAGACCAGCAAATACTAATATATTCAAATTTATTCACACACCCTTAATTAGTAATAATTCTAATTTAGTTTCAGAAGACTATCTCCAATAATGGGCAATTTGTCCAGAGAGTACCCCAAAGTCATATTCTATAGTTTCCTTGTGCTACATGAACCACTAAAAAAGAGTCTTCAATTTAAAACTCCTCCTCTTGTCTCTCCTCCTACAACTGGACTACAGACAAAACTATCATGTTTTCCCCACTGTATACATGTTGTAGCAGAGTTGATATCAAGAAAACCTAAACTATTATTTATACTAGAAACTTTTTGTTGCATACATATTTCTTCTTTTGTGGCAATGTGGCATAGTAGAGCGCTGTGCTGTCTGCAGGACATGGGCTGAAGTCATGTGTCTGACATACTAGCTGGGTGAACCTCAAGTGATCGAGTCACTGAAGTTCTCAGGGCCCTCGAGAAATATCCCAAGACTACAAGTTGTATAAGACTGCACACACACACATACATCTGTATATTTATGCACATCACATCCTTCCATGTATACATATATGTAGACATGTATATATGTACACAAGTGCAAGGGTACATACATATATGTGTTTCCATCATGTATGAGTGTATATACATAATAAATATACATAATATGTTTATTCTTTAAATTACACACAAAATTATACATAATATATATTCATAAACACTACAAACATACATATACACATGCATATAGGGGAAACAAGCAAATTCTTTTTATATACATGAGTACATATATGTATATTATGCATGTATGTTTATGGAGAGACAGAATTACATACAGATGCTGGTATCTCTAGATACACATATAATATATGCATATAAAGATAAAGATATGTATGTACATGGTACATGTTTATAACTATATAATATGTGTGTATATATGTTAATGTATATATGTGTGTATATGTACATATATATATGTATACACACACACATACACACACATTTGTGTCCTAGTCCTAAGACTGAAATCCAGGTGAACTAGAAACACAAATGCAGTAGTATCACAAAATCTCTCATTTCAATATTTTGAGAAACAACTTTGTGGCACAGTAGAACAATAGTTTTAAATTGTCACTTCAGGTTTAAATATTTGTCTACATCACTTTTTTATTCTTTCATGTTTTAAGCACCTCTTTTGTGCAGAAGAAATGAATAGCTTCCCTACACCTGATCTGCACTGGACATTGAAGAGCTTTCCAGGACCTTTTGGTGAGAACATAAAATGAGCTAAATCTAAGCTGCAAGTGATACTCTTAAGGGCTCCAGGGCAGGGGTATAAACAGAGAGTTAAGAAGAACAATCTACCCATAACTGTTCACAGCCAAGCAGGCCCCACTAAGATGGAAGCCTACCCATGCGCATTATCTGCAGCTGAAGGACCCCTTTTACCAAAGAAGGCTATTACCAGAGCTACTTGGGGTCCAGAAATGGGTTGTATTGGTACACTTTTAGTCATGTGACCAGAAACAAGTCATTTACACTCTATGAACTCCACTTTTCTAATGTGTAAATGATAATGATGCCTATTCTGCATAGTTTTTGTAAGGAATATGCTTTAAGATCTGTAAAATACTGAAAAGTAGACGATTTATCTGGACAGTTTATTATAATATCCATTATCTTTTCATGCTTCTAGGTCCTGTTTACACAATTAGATGATATGCTCCCTGAAATCAGAGACTATGTCTTATATGATCCTGTTGGGAAATGTATAAGGTACCAGAGCAACCAGAAGAGTGCTTTTCTAGAAAAATAATTCAACAAATATTTGTTAATTAATTAGTTGAGAAGAACGGGGAAATCTAGGCCAAATGATTATCCCATTACTATGTATTTAATTATGTCAACACCAAAGTTTGACATGTTGCCTCATTGTTTTCTATTTGATGCTCCATGTCTTTCAGATGAAATGATTTAGTCTCTAATTTATTTTAAACTCTTTCTTTAGAGGTCCTTTATTTAGCATAATGTTTATTTCATTTTTGTTAGTAATCAATATGTTTAATATTTTTTCTTTTCTGCATTTGTTTGTAAAGTTTTTTTTCTAATTTTGTTTTTGTTTTTTTGCCACAATATCTGATGTCTCTAAAATTCTATTCAGGTCCTCAATTTCATTGTTGTCTATTGTTCTATAGATTTGTGTATGTCTCAAAGGGTTTCACTACTACTGTGTTACCCTAATTTTATAGCTCTACTATATTTTCTCTTTTGGCAATTCAATTAACTTTTCACTTAAGTGTTTAGATATTATGAGGTATGTGCATGTACATGCATGTGTACATATGTAGTGTGTATATAAATATTTATATAGATACATAAATATATAATAGCAATTCATTGTGATAATTTTTAAGAATGGTAATTTCAGTCTTCCTTTAATAATATCTATTTTATTGTCTTCTCTTTTTTTAAGATTGTCTTAATAAGACTTAATAAGATAATTTAAGATAATTGCTGCCCCTGATTTTTAAAAAACTCAGATAAGTAGAGGTGCCTCTCAACACACATTTTAATTTGATGAACTTTTATGTTTCAGGGTTGTTTCTTATAAAAAATTGTTTTGTTTTCTAATTAATTATTATATTCTCTTTCATTTCATGGGTGTGTTTATCCTATTCACAACTGTCATAATAATTATTATTTGTGAATTTTACAGTATCACCAATAAAGACCTCATTTCTAAAATATATAGAGAATTGAGCCAAATCTATAAGAATACAAGTCATTCCCCATTTGATAAATGGTCAAAGGATATGAACAGGCAGTTTTCAGAAGATGAAATTAAAGATATCTATAAGCATATGAAAAATGATCTAAATCATTATTGATTAGAGAAATGCAAACGAATACAACTCTGAGATACCACATCTCACTGCTCAGATTGGCTAAGATGACAAAACAGGAAAATGACAAATGCTGAAGAGGATGTGGAAAAATTGGAACACTAATGTGTTGTTGGTGGAGTTGTGAACTAATCCAACCATTCAGAAGCACAATCTGGAACCATTCCCAAAGGGCTATAAATAATCTCATACCCATCAATACCACTTTTAGGGTTGTATCCCACAGAGATCATAGAAGTGGGAAGAAGACCCATATGTACAAAAATATAGCAGGTCTTTTTGTGGTAGCAAAGAACTGGGAAATAAGGGGATGCCCATCAATTGGGGAATGGCTAAACAAATTGTGGTATATGAATGTAATGGAATATTATTGTGCTATAATAAATGAGAAGCAGATGGACTTCATATTTACCTGGAGGCTTATATGAACTGATACTGAGTGAGAATAGCCAAACCAGGAGAAATCTGTACACAATTACAGACACAGCGTTTGCATGATGACCAACTTTAAGAGACTGGACTTTTCTCAGCAATGCAAGGTTATCAGATGACTCCAAAAGACTCATGATAGAGAGAGATGTTTGCATGTAGAGAAAGAACTAGAAAGAAGAGCGTTTGAATGTAGAATGAAGCAAACTACCTGTTCTCTTTCTTTTTCTTGTTTGATTTTATTTCCTCTTTCCCATTGTTCATTCCATCTCTTACAATCCTTTTTTATAATCTGACTAATGTCTAATGTGAAAGTATTTTCAGATCCTATACTTGAATGCATGCTGCCATGGGGGCAGGGGGAGGCAGGGAGGAGAGGGAGAAGGAGAAAAATTGAAATTAAAGGAATTGTAGAACTGAATCTTTTTTTTTGTTTTTTTTAATTTTTTTTAATTTTAATTTATTTTCTTGGTTA
>CM053595.1:165509307-165526989 GCA_028646575.1 Pseudocheirus occidentalis | reverse complement strand
GAAGTACACACCTCTGTAAAGGGACAGGGACAGAGTAGAGAATAGAACAAGGAGGGAGCAGGATAGGAAGGAGGGACATATAATCAGTCTCTCATAATATGTCCACTGTGGAGATATACAGCCTGTATTGAAGTGCTTGTCTTTCCAGTGGGGGTGGGTGATGAGGGAGGAAGGGAAAGAATCTAGAATTTGAAGTTCTATAATCAAATGTTTAAATATATATATATATATGTATATATATATATATAATTATTATTATTATTAAACTACATGCAACTGGGAATTAAAATATACAGGCACTGGGGTAGGGAGACGCATCCTGCCCTACCAGAAAGTCAGAGGGGCATGGGAGGAGGACAGAGCAGATTGGGTGAGGGGCTTTACAATGGGATGGCTGTTTTGAGGTGGTGGGTAGGGGAAAGGTGGGGAGAAAATTTGTAACTCAAAATCTCGTGGAAATGAGTGACATAAACAAGAAAATTAATTAATTTTAAAAAAAGAATATGTAGGTAGTTCAGGCTGGTAACTAGTACATTTCAACAACCCCAAGCACCTCTTTATTACTGAGAAGCTCCACATAGCACTGTTGGGTAGACAGGGTATAAAGATACTACTTTGCTAAACTTGACTAAAAATAATAATAATAATAATAATAATAATAATAATAATAATAAAGACCTCTTATTGTTGTTTGGATTTACCAATTAAAATTAAGTGTGGTGCTTTTTCTAAGTCTCTGAGGAATAGTTTTGAGGGAGAGTGGACTTGTATTGGCTACTTTCAATGAACCATCTTGACTGGATTACTTCCTAAAAGTTTTCACAAATGAGCTGATATTCTACAGTACTGTCATGCATCATGGGCATCTATTTATTTGTCAAAGAAGTCAAATTTTTGCTGACAGGGATGCTTTATATTCCATTTATATTCCACTGTGGCATTGAATTTATATGTGTTAAATTTCCATAGCAAATGATAATACCAGGGATACTGGTTCCTCTTTACCATTTTTCAAGATCAATAGTTCATTTAAATCATTTATGCTGAAGTCACTTGAATTACATTCTATAGTTGCTTATTTTAATTAATTTTTATGTTGCGCATTGATGGGATTCATTTCAGAACATACTTTTGATCATATTGTTACTAATGTTTTATTTATTTTTATGAACATTTTATTACCTTCAGAAGATTGTAATCTTCTTGTGGGCATACAGTGGCAAATATATGATATATACATATATACACATGCACACATGTATATGCATATATACACACATATATAAGTGTATATATACATGCACATACACAATTTATATATATGTATTCCCCCATTACCTAACAGATGTAGAGAAGAAAAAATCTACCAGTCTAAATTTACATTTAAGAAATGTAAATAAGCATTTATTAAGTACTTATTATTTCCTCAGCAATATGCTAAGTCCTGAAAATACAAAAAAGAGAGAAAATAGCCCCATCCTCAAGGTCCTCAAGAAGCTTATATTCTGATGGTAGGTGGAGACAATATGCAAATATCTATGTGCATACAAGTGAGATAAATCAGAGGGAAGGCAGCAGTAGTAAGGAGGAAAGGGCAAAGGTTCCTAAAGGTAATAGATTTTGAAACTGAATCTTGAAGGGAATCTTGGAGGTAAATGGTAGATATAATGACGAAGAAAAAGAACAAGAAAAAAAAGAACAAGAAGAAAAAGAACAAGAAGAACAAGGAGGAAGAGGAAGAAGAGGAGGAAGAAAAGGAGGAGGAGGAGAATATTACAGGCAAAGCAGCCCTGCAAAATGTACAGAGACTGGTGATGGAGTATCCAATGCAAGAAGCAGCAAATGTGGCAGTGTGGTTAGATCATAGACTTCATGGAAAGGAGCAAAGAGACTAGAAGATAAGAAGGTATAATGTCATGAAGGGATTTAAATGTAAAATAGAGAATTTATTAAACTGTTACAGGAGGTAATAGAAAACAAATTGAATTTATTTAATGGGGGTCACTACAGTATCACTTGAGCTTAGGCAAATCATTCTGGAAGTGGAACTGAAGTTGTACTGCAGTAGGGAGATACTTTAGGCAGGAAGTAAGAATTGTCTAATCATGAAGCCATGTAAGAAAGCATCAGGTTAAAGGATTTATGAGTGAAGAGAAGGGGAAATATGAGAGATTTCAAGAAGGTAGAAATAATAAGACTTCACAACAGATTTTATATGCAGGGTGAGTTTATGTGTACCTTTATATGCAGGCTGAGTTTGTTAAGCTTTGGTGACTGAGATAACAGTAGTGTCTTCGACAATAATATGAAAGTTGAAAAGAGCAAAGGGTAGAGGGGACAAGATTATGGTTTTTGCTTTGGATATGTTGAGTTTAAGAGAATAAACAAGATCCAATAGATGATTCAAGGTAAGTGCAGAGCAGAAATTAGGCTTGGCTACACACACACACACCCTACACGTATGCATTCATATATATTTATACATATACACATGTATTGTATATGTATGCATATATCCACATATGTACACATATGTATTATTTATGGATGTATGTGTGTATACATACATAAATCTGAGAATCATCATCAGAGAGATGAAAATTTAATCTATGGTTGAAAGGCTTGATGTTGATGTAGAATGTATAAATCAGTGACTAAATTAATAAAATTTATTCCTTTGTAAACCTTTGCTTTATAATTTGAAGAAATTAAGCTATTCATAGAGATTCTAGACAGAATCATGTTATCTGTGTAAATCTTTAAGACTACAAAATTATTATCTATTAGCTTTCTTATTTTGAAGACGGAAATAATGGATACAAATACACAGACGTGTGTGTGTATACTATAGGATCTACTTGACAAACTGTGCTTTGAAGAATATAAGCATCTCCTTTTGTTCTATATCTGATATACCTTTAGGTCTATAGATTTACTCTTCTTCACGAAGTTAGTATGATACAACCTCCCTAAAAATATACAGAGATATCAGGCTCTTAAACCCATAGCTATATTCATTCTTTCAATCAAGTTAGCTTGAACACTTAGAGGAAAATATTAATGGTCTCTTTTTCCTAGTTCACTTTTCTTCTAGAAATATCTGTACTTCAGAAATCAGTTTTCCCTAGTCTTGAAAGCCATTACATGTCTCTGACTTCCAGGAGAGAAACAGTACAAAGCATTCTATCATTTTCAAAACAAAGTAGAAACTCCACTATCTGCCACTGTCTGCTTAGAAAGCTATACATCATGTTCTCATTGCAGTCACTTACTTGCTCCTTTTCCAAATACTTCCTTCTACAAGCAGTAAGAAAAGAACATAAAGGTAAGGACATCTTAATTCCCCAAAAAGGGAAGTGAGGAAAAAAAATTAGAAAGGAGGAAAGAAAGTGAGGGAAGGAAAAAAGGAAGGAAGGGAAGGAGGGAGGGAAGCAGAGAGAATGGAAGCAAGCAGGGAAGAAAGGAATGAATTGGATGGAAAGAAGTGGGAGGAAGAAAGGGAAGGAACAGGGAGCTAGGGAAGGAGAGAAGGAATGGAGGAATAGAAGAAGGAAGGAAGGAAGGAAGGAAGGAAAGAAGGAAGGAAGAAAGGAAGGAAGGAAGGAATGTGGGAAGGAAAGAATGGGAGGAAGGAAGGAAGAGAGGGAGGGAAAGCAGACAAAGGAAAGAAGAAAATAAGCAAGGAAGAAAGGAAGGAAAGAGGGAGGGAAGAAGGAACTAGGGAAAGAAAGGCAAAAAGGAATGGAGGAGGGAAGGGAGGGAGGAAGGAAGGAAAGAGAGGGAAGAGAGAAAACAAGCAAGGAAGAAAGCAAGGAAGGAAAGATATAGGAAAGAACCAAGCAAGGAATGGAGAGAGAGAAAAAGGGAAGGAAGAGGGGGAGGAAGAAAGGATGAATAGAGTGAAGGGGGAAAAAGTAGTAATAAACTAAGGAAGAAAGAAGAATGGAAGGAGAGAGGCAAGGAGAGGGAAGGAAGGAATCAAGGGAGTCAGCAAGGAGGGGAAGGAAAAGGAGGAGGAAGAAAGAGACATAGGGAAGAAAGGGATGGAGGCATCATCATTACTGAGTTCCTTACTTTTTTAAACTGATATGGTGAAAATATCATCTCAAAGATCTATTACTGGTTGAAATTCCCTAATTCTATGTGACTTGCTCAAGGCTACATAGTTTATAAGTAGATATAGTGGATAGAATCTTGGGCCTAGAATCAGGATGACCTGAGTTCAAATTTAGGCTCAGACACTTACTGGCTGTGCAACCCTGGGCAAGTCATTTAAATTCTGTCTCAGTTACCACAACTGTAAACTGGGTTTAATACTAGCACCTAATTCCCAGAGTTGTTGTGAGGATCAAATGAGCTAAGAATTGTAAACTGTTGAGCAGTTCTTAGCACATAGAATGTGCTGCATGTTTTATTTATTTTATTATTAATATTACTACCATTGCCACAACCTCAACTGGAAATAAAAGGTCAGTTGTCAAACTGCAAAGACTAAGCTAAAGGCAAAAGAAAGAACAAGCACTTCAGTTATGTCTGTTCCTAATTGTTAGTGAGAGCAAGTTAAGTATTTAGTACAAGTGTTGGTTAATATCTGTTTGGGATTTGAAAAGATGTAGATCAGTTCAAAGCTAACAGCAATGTTGTTTTACCTCAGAGAGATTTACAATATTCTATTGAAGTCTCTTACCTGAAACTGATCAGCAAGGATCCTCAAAGCAAGAGGCCTCAGGGTCATTGATCACAACCCTGGGCAATTAGCTGGATGCTTCCTGGTGTGGCTATACCGTTTATTCAAAAAATCTCCAGCTAGCTGCCAGCCCATCATGACCAATATCAGCTCTGTTCCTTAAAGTGTAAATCCTTTGTTCCAAGGGTAGCCTTTATGTATTCTTTGATGAAATTTCCTTTGTTTTTCCTCCAACAAAACTGAATGTCTCCAGCTCCTTCTTCTCCTTCTTCTTTTTTCCAGTTAAAAAGAAAAGAAACCCATCATTAACTTTGTTAAATGCAAGTTTGGTATTGTCTCCCTTCAACTAAGTAATAAAGTAAATGGCAATGATGAATTCTCTGATGGGTAACATCTAAATGAGTGCCACGTATTGGATGCCTTTAAACTCAAGTTAAGTAGAAATGGTGTACTATGAAATAAACTCAGTTACTGTTTTTAGTGTTTATAGATAAATGAGTTCAACAAAGGAAAAAAATGCTTTGCTAATTTGTAATAAAATCAAGCCAGATTGATTTTGGCACTTCCATTATTCATACATGCTGTTACTATCCTATCTCCAAAGCCTTGCCATGTATCTGGATATCTTGGGTACGTCTTCAGAGAATTTCACAATTTAATTTCTTTGTATATCCTAGAATACCTTCTGCCTATAAAAGACATTCTAACTGCCTAGTTATATAATAACACTTACACACCATCAGCCTTCCTTTAAATGCATGAAAACAATATGAGGGTTTTTGTTGTTGTTGTTCAATTTGAATATTTTTCTAATGTGAACCATTCTGTATATTTGAGTGCTGTTTTTATACAAATTATAAACACCAAATTTAATTCATGTCTTCAAATTCACTAAGCAAAATTCATGCCCTGATCTGAAAGGGATAGTAGGATGTCATGCCTTAGTCTTTCAAATTAATCTAACACAGCAATTCTCAACCTGTGGGTCATTACCCCTTTGGGGGTGGAACGACCCTTTCACAGGGGTCACAGAGGTCACCTAAGACCTTCAGAAGACACATATTTCTGATGGTCTTAGGAACCAAGACACTGCTTCTCTATCTGTCTCCAGGTGTGTCTGCCCACATGCAAATAAACCCACATATGAGTATTAAAGGGTCGCAGCTTTAGGAAGGTTGAGAACCACTGAACATCTTGAGTAACTTTTGTTTAGATGTGTTTAAAATGCTATAATAGATTATATGCAAAATAAAATATAGAAGAGTTATGTGGAAAAGAATAACAAAGTTGAAAAATATATCATATGATAACCTAAATATAGATTATTTAGTTCTTATTTTAAGCCCCCTTTTAGGAGAAAAGATAAAGGAAATTTTCACTTGAACCAGCTGTTCATTAAAGGAAGGGCATACATAGTTTAGTGAAAAAATACTAGACTAGGCATCAAGAGAACTAGATCCTTGGCCTGTCAACAGCAAGCTGAGAAATGCTGGGTAAACCATTTACCCCCTCTGAACTTATTTCCTCATCTTAAAATAAAGAAGAAATTAGAATAGAGCACTGGTCCTGGAGTCAAAAGGATCTGACACTTAACTCATACTCGCCATGTGACGTTGGGCAAGTCATTTAATCCTAATTGCCCTGCCCTTCCCACCTCCAAAAAAAAAGGCAAAAAAAAGAAAGTGATCAGACATGGTAGACAGAACTTGAACAGGATCCCAAGATGAAGAGAGGTACCACAATGGGATAAAGGAAGTCAAAATTCTGCCTCTACTTTTACTACCTCAATGACTCTGACAAATCTTCTAACTTCTGTAAGATCACTCTTTCCTTAACTTTCTAATGAAGGAATTGGAAAATAGGATCTCTAGGACTCATTATTGGTTGAAATTCCACAATTCTAAGTGACTTGCTCAAGTTTACACAGTTTACAAGGAGACCTAGTATCGTAACTCTAGACCTTTGACTCCATATCAGCTATAACTTCTGCTATATGAGGCCTTAACAAAAATTCAAATAATTTTGAGAAATTGAATAAACCCTGGCAACTCTAGAAATTTTCTTTGTTTCATTTTCCTTATTTGCACGAATGACTTCTTCAAAACACATTACTCTCAGTGAACCTTATCTTCACACTTTCCGCATAATTGATTTTCTGTTTAGTTTTTCTTTTTTAAGCAGTTTTTCTTTGGAGGATAATGAGGTGGTGTGGCTTCTATGTCCTTAGGTAAACATACCTAGCACAAATAGATGGCTTTCATTGATAAAAATAAAGTTCTCTTAAACATCAAAATATTTATAAACAACACTTTTTGTGATAGCAACAAAATGGAAATAAAGAGGATGCTCAAAGATTTGAGAATTGATAAAAACTAGTAATACAAAATCACTGTAACAAGTGACGTGTGTGATGACTCTAGAAAAGTCTCAAAAGATTTACATAAACTAACACAAAACATAGTAAGCAGCCTCAAGGAAACACCATACAAAATAATTACAACAATGGAAATAGAAAGAAGAACCACATACCCCACTAAAAATGAAATTTAGCAAATTTATAAATATGAAGCATGACTCAAATGAAGAGATATGAGGATACAGTTCCAATTCACCCTTTTGTGGAGGTGAGGGGTCCAAACTTTTTCAATTAGTTAATCATTTGTATTGATTCTCTCTCTGTCTCTGTCTCTCTCTCTGTCTCTCTCTGTCTCTCTCTGTCTCTCCTTCCTTTCCTCCCTCCCTCCCTCGATTCCTCTTTCTCCCTCTTTCTTTCATCTTCTAAAAAAAAGCACTTTGTTGTTTATGACTTTCTTGGAAAGGGAAGTGAAGGGATACTGTGGATAACTATGATGATGACATAACAGAAAGTTTCAAAAAAAATTTTTTAAATAGATGGTTCAATTAGATTTCACATTCTGAAAGAGCTTATCTAATAATGTATCTCTTAAATGCTGTTCCTTGATTCATTTATGAATATCTTCCTTTCTTTAACCTCTTAAAAAGCTCCATTTTAGAAAATAAGAATCTCTTTTATGGGGTTATCAACACTTGAGAAGAATGAAAAAAATGGAAATGGGAAAAACTTTAATAGGAATTTATACATATTTATGGTTTCTAAACAGACTAGTATTTGAGATAATTATGAATCAGTCCATATTGCAATTGAATCAGGCTCTATTATCCAACCTGCCAAGCTTTCAAAGAGGTCATTAATCAAAATGCTTAATTTGAGTATGACACTAATCATAAAATTAGTACAAAGTTTTAGTTTCTGAGTCTGATTCATTTCTCTTCCCTATCCTTTATTCACATAAAGAAAATGAGGATATCATTCCATGGAATCTGTAGCACTTTAATCCTGTAATTTAGATAGCACATTAAGGTAGATAATACTGACATTGGTTCTATGATCTACTTAGTGGTCTTAGAATTATCCAAACTGTTTTTGCTCTAATCGGTCAGGTAATAATAGTAGGAATCACCTCTGAAAAGAGGAAGTTCTTGAAATTAGTCACCCATACCCAGCCAACAAAGTCCAAGTGAAGTGACCCCAACCTAAGATTTGGGCTTACTTTTTGACTAATATTTCTAGAGAGGAATTAAATCCTTCTTTTAGAAATAACCATCTAAGTAGTGAGACGCTTTTAGGAACATGGCTTTGTCAGAATCATCAGGATAGAGTAGTATCATGAAAGTCTATTGAGAAGAGAATTTCTAGAAGGAGAGAGTGGTCATTAGGGTCAAATCAAGTAGGTCAAGAAGGACAAGGTCTAAGAAAATTAGGTCTAATGGTTGATTGTTGTCACTGGTAACCTTTGATAAAACACTTCAAATTAGAAAGAAGTTTGTAATGTGGTTATAAGGTATATTTGAGAAAAGATAACAGTAGCAATGGATGTATGTATATATACAAATACCCATAAATATGCATTTGTCTATATATGTATACAGATACACATACACACATATAAACACAGACATGCATATACACATACATACAAGCACATATGTGTCTATATATGCACAGAGATGTGTATATATACATTGTGTGTGTATTCCCTTTAGGAATGTGGTTTTAAACAGATGGATGAAACATAGAGTGGTAGCTCAAGGGAATTAGAATTATCAAGTTAAATCACACTTTTTGTTTTGTCTTGTTTTCAAAGCTTAGATGAGAGTATCAGACAATGAATGACCCAGTGTATAAGGAAACATGAAAAACTATGGAGAAAAGAGGAAGATAAAAAGGTCAAGTTTCTTAAGAAGATACGATCAAAGACACATGTAGAATAAGAATTTCTTAAATCACTGGCAAGCAAAAGGTCCTCAAGAAAGGAGCAAAAGAAGAGAGAGTTAAATAAATTCACTAGAGAGAAGCAAGAATTTTCAACCAGGGCTCTGTGTGTGTGTGTGTGTCTGTCTGTCTGCCTCCCAACACAAGAAGTATGAAAAGATTTTCTGTTTCTAAGGAGGGAGACAAGGTGATATAATTATTTGAAGAGAGAAGAAGAAAATCACCAAGGACAGTGGGACATGGAGTCAATCAGGCAAGAGTAAAAGGATTCTCATGAGAGAGTGAGGTCCCACATGAGGTCCTACTATATTACATAAAATACATTTGTAAGTACAGTTGTATAATTTCCTCTATCTATGTTCATCAGTGTACATATTAGTATCAAGGAACAGTATATATATATATATGCTTGCTTTGCAAAATGATGAATTGCAATAGAATAAGGGGGAGTGGAAATGTCTATAATATGAGAGAATATCAATATGAACTGGTTAACTATAGGGTCAGCATTTTGACAGAGGGAAAACAAGGCATACATTGGGAAACCATGAAGGGGTAGAGTAACCCAAGCAAGTGAAGAAAAAGCAGAGGTTTAAGAGGGGTAGGTTACAGAAAGAAATGAATGATCAAAAGATTGTGGTCCAATTAAGGAATTTCAGAATTATAGATGATGACAAGACCAATGATAAACATCAGCACAGCTCATTTCCTCCATATTTATATGACAAACCTGAAGAGAAAGTAAGAATCTATGAATATGAAAGAAAATGCCTATTCTCATGGATATTTCCTTAGTTATTTTAATAATATGTATTTGATGATCACACACACATATCCAAGGAGACACCACCAAGGCACAGGGGAAGATACCAAATTCAGTAAAAGATTAGGCATAGCTATGGTTATTTCATAGAAGCGATATGTACAAATAAGAGATGGTCTCTTGAGTGATTCTTCTGCAAAGGGAACAAACAGGACCAAGTCTGCTTAGTAGGATTTTTTTGGGTTTTTTGTTTTTAAGACAAGGTTTTTTCTACCCAGTAAATCTATCTTTAAGCACCCAAATCGTTTCTTTCCTTTTGCAACTGACTGAAACGTCCATAAATTTTCACTCCAGGATACTCACATATAGTTGTAGAATGGCTGTTAGTTTATCTAATTATTTTTTGAAATTAAACCAATGAACTGGAAAAGATGAAATTTCAAGAAAAAATATAAATTTAAGAGAAAATTTCAAGTGGAGATACCTTTAAGAAAAAGGTATTTCTTAAATAATCAGGAAACCCATTGCATGCCCTAAAAGCTAGACATCAACAATTTTTTTGCATTTATATTCACATACTTAAAGTTATCCATGTTCTTACAAACAGGTATGTTTCTCCAACACCAACTGTGATGCATCTATATCTGTCCATCCTTTCCAACTGTCTCCCCCAATCCTAAAAGGACTACAACACTAAAATGTCAACAAGTGAAAGAACTGAAAAAACAGACTTCTTCATACCTCTTTCCTCACAGACAGCCATTCGTCACTTTCTCCTGACATCATCAATATGTCTGTGTGATTTTACAGAATCTCAAAATATGAGATTTCAAAGAATTCTTAGAGATCCCGTGAGGTAATATGCTTTTATAGAAATTTCCTCTACATCCTTCACAAATGATCACCCAGAGTTCCCTTGAACACCAATAGGAAAACGGAATGTGATGCTTCTCGAGGCGGTCCATTTCACTTTTTTGAGAATGCTTCAAAAACTAAATCTTAAAAAAAAAATCAAAGTCAGCATCTCTATACTTCCACCTATTGTTCCTCTTTTTATCTTCTGAGAATAATAAAATTGAAACCTTCTTTAAAAAAATATTGTCCCATGTACAGGAAGAGAGCTATCATATTCTTGCTATTTGATCACTTCTAGTATATACATATGCCTAGCTCTTCCAACAAATTCTTGAATAACTTGATTTTTGAAAACCCTCCATATCTTGACCTTGCTCTTCAGGATTCACTCCAGTTTATTAGAATATTCCTCCTTACATTTGTCATTAGTGACCTTCCTATGGAATGGCACCCTAAACTGAATACAATCCTATTGAGAGGGACTAACCAGCACAGAGTACAATGGGATGATCACTCACACTCCCCATCCCAATATTCTGAATGTTAACACGTCATTTCGCAAAAGATGAGTTTCACAGATTCAAAGTTGGGCAGGAAAGTCACGTTCAACTCCTTTACTTTTTGGGGGGAAAATGGAGGTTCTGAGGGGTTAAGAGATATTCTCAAGGTCATATAGGCAGTAAGCAGTAGAACTGGTTTTTGAATCTAGGTCCTCTGACTTCAGAATGAGTGTCATGGTTTTTGTTTTTCCCTTACAGTAGCACATAGAGGTTAGGCTACCTTTTCTATTATTTTTATTTTCTTCTTTAAATTTAGGTGACTCTGAGAGTTAAGTGACTTGCCCAGGTTCCTACAGCTAGAAAGGATAGCTTTTCTTAAGTTCCTACCTCACAAATTCTATGGTAGCTTTTCCTTAAAAGTTAATGTCCTCAAGACCAAATTAAATCAAAGAACTCAGGCTGGAGATTTTAACATAGCTTTCTGGTTTTACCCTGGCATAACAAATTCAGGAACCATTCCGTCAGATTTCTGATTCACAGACCATGTTGCACAACACAAATTTGTTAAACTACACTCAATATATCTTTGATGATTAGCCTTTCCCTACAATTTTTGAATACCACCAATTTTTGATAACTGTTAGATTTATTATTGATGATTTTCTCCTTTATTCTAAACTCAATACTAAAGTTATGTTCTGGAGTCAAGTATGGACTACCAAGTATCTTGTAATAATTGCTCACATCCATATAGCACTTTATGGTTTAAGAATATTTTTGTAACTATAAGCCTGTATGAACAGGATAGAAACCCTCTGAGGTAGATGCTATTAGAATTCCCCTTTACAAGTCATAAGACTGAGATCCAGAGAGATCAAAATACTTGCCTAAGGCTGTATACTAAATATCTGAACTGCATTCAATCTCAGATCTTCCTGATTCCATATCCAGTGTTCTGTATGTAATGTTCCATTCAAATAAATGTCTTGGTAAAAACATAGATAGACAGATAGACAGACAGACAGATAGATAGATAGACAGATAGATAGACAGACAGATAAATAGACAGATAAATAGAGAGATAAATACATACATATATATACATAAATACATACATAAATAGGATGTGATATAATATAGATGAGTGATAAAATTTTTATAGAAACAGATGTTTACCTAGACAGATGTTTACATAAATAGACAAGGATACGGATATCTATAGATACTAAAGCAGAGATATGGATTTTCATTTGCTCAGATCCACATTCAGCTATTAATAGAAATAAATATTCTCTATCCAATACTATACCCTCTTTTAGGACATGGAAAATTAAAACAAAAGCACATTTCTTTAAAATTTTATGAATACTAACATAGAATCTAGATGGTATTTGTGCTTTGAAGTTGTCATTAAAAAGCAAACCTCTAACTGCTATCTATCCACCCACATGCCTCCTTTTTAATTTTTATGAAATTCTAAGACAATAATTTCTGGAAGATCCATGGGAAACCATGGAAAAGAATGTCACAGGATGAGAAGGTACACATGGACTGCCCTGTGCAATCACATCTATTCACTAATAAAATGACGGCGAAACCAAGAAATCTGCACACTGTCTTTCAGCTTTGTGCTACTGAAAAAAATATGGGAAACAATTGTCAGGTCTGTTCTCTGAATGCTGCTCTAGGAAAAGAAAAATGATCCCACTCATGGTTGCAGGTGGCACAAAAACATGGTTAAATGAGCATCAGAGCAGGAGGCAATAGACCTGTGTGGGAGTATTGACTCTGCTAGGCAATCTCTTTGTAATGGTAAGAAAAGCATTCTGTATTTCTTTCTAAGCCTCAGTTTCTTCCTCTGACCATCCAGGGGTTTGGGCTGGATAACCCCAAAGACCCCTTCTACTGTAAATGTTCATTATTTAAGCCATCCTACAGATACTGAGAAGACAGATTCCATTCTGAAACAGCAGTATAATTACCTTTTATAAAGTTGGTGAAGGAAATCTGCCCTTAAGAAAAATTTCAGTGAAGGTAGTTTTCCCCCCTCCCCCCGGGTAGGGAAAAATTGTAGAGCCCTAATGGATTTCCAGGCACAACTCTTCCCTCTTTGCCCTGGGGCTCACTGCTGTTTCCAGCTACCTCAGGAAATTGAAATATTCACCTTATTGCCAAGAAGATCAATCTCTGCTCACATAAAGAAACTTGTAATAGCCAAGCCTGTTCCAAAAATTTCAGTTTTTATTTCATTTAATTTTTTAGGGCATTCTCAAGATAAGGCTAACATCAAGTGCCTACCTGACACTTGACTTCCATACACCATCGAAATCTGAGGAGAGAAAGAAATGGACTACAACCGTATTCCAGCTTGTGCCACTCACTGATTTTTCTGCAAATTAGTTGCCCACCTAAAAAAAGTATTGGATTCTATTGTGTAACAAGCGCTCAAGTCTCTGTTTAAAGAGACCCAATTTAGGGCTACCATAAAACTAAATCTAATAAACCTTCTCTTCTGTGGCTGTTTTGCTGTCTCTGTCATTGTCAAATCCTTTTCTTTCAGTACCCATCTGCAGATTTCCCCGCTGGTGCTATCTACCTTTTTAAACTGAATGCATACAGAGCCTGCCCTTTCTCAGACACTCTAATTTTGCTGCATTTAACCTTTTAAAAATTGACAATTTTTCTCCTCTTTACAATTTTATGACTTTTAAGTCCATAACTGGTGAGAAATAAAAATGCCACTTCCTTTCCTCAAATTTAAAAAAAGGAAAGAAATAATAACTGAAATGCGAACAAAAAACAGATTGTTGGTCCTGTCAGAATCTGCCATGATAATGCACCAGGAGAAGATCATCAAGGGTAAGTAAATTCATATTTATATTCAAGTACACTTGTAAATAGAGCACTTTTGCAAACATCAAATTCTTTTTATTCTTCCATATTGTGAATTCAGGGTGATGCCATGGCATGCAAGTAAATTGGATTATGTGAGGGAGGGCTGTGCAAAGTCACCAGAGTCACTTTGTCCTGCAGAGTCATTTGGGTCCAGTGGCAAGATACAGATTAGAATAAGTTGGAGATGGCCCTAGATGTGGCGGGAGACACTGGTCTTTTTAAGTTAAGATCTTTAGCTGGTCTCAGTTCCACTGAGGCAATACCCATTCAGTGATGAAGGCTAGGTAAGAAATGACGCAGAGAATGACCTCTTTTACCTAGTCCAAAAAAAAAATCAATCTGGGAGGGGAAGACTGGGTTTCTGTTCAAAACAGAAACGAATGTTATTTACATTCACTCTGAACTAATCAGGATTCAAACAAAGACTAGGACCAACCTACAGAGTGAGGGCAGGTGTAAATTAATTAAGCAGACTTTCCTACTCCAATGAAATCATATTCAGTAGAAATCTGGCTGGCTGGCTGTCTCCCTGCCATTCTGTCACTCTTGTCTCTGTCTCTCTGTCTCTCTACCCCTCCTTCCCTCCGATGGCTTTTATTTGAATATGAAATGGATATTCACTTCCAAATTTTAAACAACTGAAATATAGCCATGTACTCTGTTCATTTTTTTAAAGTAAAGAGACATTGAATTTGTGTTTCCTCTGCTTTGCCCTTTTCCCCTCAAAAGTTAGTGTGTGTAGTGAGTGTGTTAAAATAAAAATAAATGGTTAATACCTTATAGCGCATCATCATAGGTAATAGATAAATAGTTCTGTTTTAAAGAGAGATATTAATTTTGAATGGAAGACTTGTCCCAGAGCTGGATAACTAATTAGCAAGAAAATCTAATATTTTATTTGGTAATACAGTACTAACAAGGGCCCTTGCCTCAGGCCCTGGCCTGACATGTTCCTATCAGTATTCAACAATCTTAGGTTGGGGCAAAAACATTTTCCTCTTAATGTAGACTGAGAAGCGACATTTATAACAAAGTAAAATAAATTATGAATTTAGTTACTATTTTTAATATCTTGAGGGAAAAATATTGGGATATCTCAGGGTAACAGGTGACTCTTTACCATGATAATGTGTTTGAACTATATTATTCCCTGACAAGACAATATAGCAATGAATATTTTAGATTTAGATGAATAATAAATGCATTACACACATGTGTGGGAAGCTAGATGATTCAAAGGATAGAGTGCTAAGATGAATTAGGAAGACTACTCTTCCTAATTTCAAATCTTGCCTCAGACACTAGCTATGTGACCTTGTTCGCCTCAGTTTCTTCCTCTGTAAAATGTGCTGGAGAGGGAAATGGCAAACTGCTCTAGTATCTTTGCCAAGAAAACCCCAAATGGGGTCCCAAAGAGTTGTATGTGACTGAAAAACAGCTAAACTCAATGATCATGCCTAGTACGAAATCCATTGTCTTCTTTGCTAAAGAGAAGCATGGCTAATCATTAAAGAGAGAGTAGAAACAAAATGTCTTATTATCACTAAATTGTGTATAGATAAGATAAAATAGAGGCAGCTAGGTGGTGCAGCCATCGAGTCAGGAGGACCTGAGTTCAAATCCAGCCCCTCTCCAAAAAAAAAAAAAACAAGAAGAAGAAGAAGAAGAAGAAAAAAAGAGTGATATGGGACTTTACTGGCCTCTTTGCTCCTTCCTGTCAATGCTAACCAAAAAGTTACATATATATATATATGTAACTGATTCCCACTGAATCCTAATGATATGTGTTATAGTAAGAAAAAAGAAAAGAAAAAGGTTTTCAGTGCTAGTTGGAATAATTTAGATTATGAATTCATACTAAATTGAATGCTGCTACACAGTTTTATGATGTTATACATTTTTTGATTCCCAAATTGATTAGAATCATGTATTGTTTTCTGGTATAGACTTAATTGAATTTTCTCTGTTGATTTAATTTTGAAAAAGTGAGTATAATTTACCAGCATTCTCACTGACATGAAATAATGCCTGTGAGCTTTATTTCAGAAATAATACATTCATTTCCCTTTTTCTGGTACTCCATTTAAAATTTGCATATTTAATGCAAACATTGGTAAAAATAGGAATATGCTTCATGTATCTTTTTAATATAGTGGTCCAGTTTTTACAACTACATTTTAAATAGCAAAAACTATGGTTTTATTTTGTGTTTTTTAAACCTATTAGTATCTCTGATTCTGGTATGACTTTATATAATAGATATTGAATAAATGTTTGCTACTAATGATGATGATAATCTTTGTTCAATGAATTTCTGAAAACAGTATATCCAATACAACCCATATCAAACAAACTAGCAATTCTATAAAAAAAGGAAAATTAACATAGTTGGCATGACTTTTCCTCAGTGAACTCCCCACGATCATTTAAAATTTACTAAATAATCAAAAATCATTCATTTATTCAAGGAAAGGAATAGAGATTTAGAGCTCACAGGGACTTTAAAAGTCAACAGATCTAGAGGCAGCTAGGTTGCTCAGTGAGTAGCACTGGCCCTGGATTCAGGAGGACATGAGTTCAAATCTGACCTCAGATAAGTGACACACTTACTATTTGTGTGACCTAGAGCAAGTCACTTAATCCCAACTGCCTTGTTTCCTCCCCTCCCTAAAATATATTAATCAAGTCTAAGTGTCTCATTTCATATATGAGGAAACTAAGTCTCAGAGAAGTTAAATGATTTACTCAGGTCATGAAGCTAGTACATATCTGAAATGGGATTCAAAACCAATTCTTCTATACTCTAAGTGCATTGCTATATCCTCTAGACTGTGATAATTCAATAATTAATATAGAAATTCTATAACTATTCAACAAATCAAAGTAAAACTTTCTAAAGCATATCCCTGAATCAGTCTAATAGCTCCTTCTTTTATTTTTTTAACAAATTATAATGTAGTATCTGCACATTTTCTTAAATAAATGCTTATTTCTTCTTTCTTTATTGAGATCCTATAACCAGCAGAATAAAAGTTCCTTGAAGGCAGGGAATATTTCATATTTGTTTTTGTATTCCCAGAACTTAGTATAGTTCCTGGTATCTAGTAGATATTTAATGTATATTTATTTAATGATTAATTGATTTATTCCACATCTCTATCCTCATTGGTCAAAATAAAATACCAATAATTCATCTTGCTTCCTTTAACTGTTGAGACATGAGATTGTCACTGAGGCAAATGAAGTGATGGCTGCATTATTTCTCATGGAATCTTTCCTACTCTGTCAAATATTGCCTTTGGGCTCATTTCTATTCACTTTCAAGAAAACATAACGAATTTTGGGACCAATGATACCACTAGGAATTCTGAAACTATTGTTGGAGATTATAATTTCTTGGACAAGTAATTTAAGACCTATACAGCTAATATCTTTTTTTTAACTTCGTTTTTATTTGTTTTCTTGTTTACATTATTCATTTTCATTACATTTTTTGAATTACACATTTTCTCCCCGTCTTGCTCCTGCCCCAACCCCATGACAGCAATCCCACTGTAAAGCTCCTCCCCTGCTCTGCTCTCCTATTTTCTGGTGGGGCAGGAGGGCTCTCCCCATCCCAGACCCTGTACATCTTAATTCCTAGTTGCAGGTATTGCAGAACTTTAAATTCTAGATTCTGTCTATTCCT
>CM053595.1:165485358-165508807 GCA_028646575.1 Pseudocheirus occidentalis | reverse complement strand
GATAGGATGGAGAGACAGAGGATCACTGTCACAATATGTCCACTATGAAGATGTCCTGTATAATCACGCATCCACAGACGGTATTGAATTGAGTGTCCTTCCAGTTGGGGTTGGGGACAAGGGAGGAATTGAAAGAATCTAGAATTTAAAGTTCTGTAATACCTGCAACTAGGAATTAAGATATACAGGGGCTGAGATAGGGAGACCCTCCCTGCCCTACCAGAAAATAAGAGAGCAGAACAGGGGAGGGGCTTTACAATGGGATTGCTGTTTTAGGGGTGAGGCAGGGGTAAGATGGGGAGGAAATTTGTAATTCAAGAATATAATGAAAATGAATAATGTAAACAAGAAAACAAATAAAAATAAAGTTAAAAAAAAACTCTTGGTTAAACTGGGAAATAAATAGTATGGCAGAAACTGGGCATAGACCAATGACTGACATTGTATGCCAGAATAAAGTTCAAATGGGTAAACAATCTAGGTATAAAGACTCATACTATAAACAATTAGGGGAGGGAGGGATAGTTTATCTGTCAAATTAATGAAGAATGGAGGAATTTCAGATGAAACAAGACAAAATGTTATGAAATACAGAATGGATAATTTGATTACATTAAAATAAAAAAGTTTTGCACAAACAAATTCAATGCAACCAAAATTAGGAGGGGAGCAGCAAATTGGAAAGAATTTTTACAAGTAATATCTCTGATAGAGGCATCATTTCTAAAATATATAGAGAACTGAATCAAATTTACAAGAACACAAGTCATTCTCCAATTGATAGATGGCCAAAGGATATGAACAGGCAGTTTTCAGAGGAAGAAACAGTCATACGGAAAAAATGCTCCAAATCACTGCTTTTTAGAGAAATGCAAATCAAAATAACTCTGAGGTACCTATCAGATTGGCTAACATGGCAAAACAGGAAATGATAAATGTTGGAGATGATATGAGAAAATTGGACCACTAATTGTGGAGTTGTGAACTGATCCAACCATCCTGTCAAGCAATTTGGAACTATGTCCAAAGAGCTATAAAAATGTGTATCCCTTTGACCCAGCAATACCACTTCTAGGGCTATATCCTAGAAACCATAAAAATGGGTAAAGGATCCACATGTACAAAAAATGTATAGCAGTTTTTTGTGATGGCCAACAACTGGAAATCAAGGTATTGCCCATCAGCTGGGGAATGGCTAAACAAGTTATGGTATATGAATGTGATGGAATATTGTGCTATAAGAAATGATGAATAATGGGATTTGAGAGAAAACAGGAAAGATGTATATGAATTGATGCTGAATGAGGGGAGCAGAACCAGGAGAACATTGTACACAGTATCAGCCATAGTGTGCAAGTACTGACTTTGATAGATTTAGCTCTTCTCAGTAATGCAAGAACCTAAAACATCTCCAAAGAACATATGACGGAAAATGTCAGTGACATCCAGAGAAGGAACTATGGAGTCAGGATGCAGAAGAAATCAGACTATGTTGTCTTTTGTTTTGTTTTGTTTTTCATTTTCATACTATTTCCCATTCATTATAGTTCTTCAATGCAACATGAGTAATGTGAAAATGTGTTTAATAGGACTGCATATGTAGAACCCATATCAGATTGCAAGCAATCTTGGGGAGGGAGGATTAGCAAGGGAAAGAGGGGGCAGAAAATTTTAAACTTATTGAAGTGAATGTTGAAATCTAAAAATACATGATTTAATAAATTAGGGAAAAATTAAAATAAAAATTTCATGAATTAACGAATGAAGGGATATGTTTAATTACAAGAGAACCCATGTAACTCACTGGCCTGGTAAGAAGCATGATCAAGGAACCATAAGACAAAATTATGATTATATAGTGACCACTGAATACACTCTTATGAGTGTTTTTTTTAATTTAATTGGAACTGTTACCTCTGTTCTTTGGCAATTAACTCAATCTGTCCTCTTAACTGAAAAAAAGGTCATTTGGTATCTGCTTCTAGGTAAGTCAAAGAGATATAGTGAAAATATTTTGAATATACAGTCAGGAAACCTAGGTTTGAGTCCCTCTTTCTAGCTGTGTGACATTGAGAAAGTCACTTCATGTTCTTTGACCTCACTTTCTTCATCTTTACATTGAGGGGGTTGGCCTATATTTCCTCTGATGTCCCTTCCACCTAGGGATCTAACAGCTTGTGATGATTTGTCCTTAAAAACAGACATTTAAACTGTCTCAACCTCAGATTCCTCTTTAGTAAAGTAAAATTTAGACAACTGCACACTAAGTTGCTCTGGGGAAAATGTTACATAATCCTTAATGTGCTTTAGAAATATCATTATTAGACTGAATGATTGAAGGAGAGTAGGGAGGTAGGCAGTCCAGTAAGTTTGTTAAATTCTTAAACTGACCATCACAGTGAGTTCATCACTACCAGTGGAAATTTTACCATAACCATGACTTTTTATCTTGTATGATTCACAAGTATGCCTTTTCATAAATCTACCAGAGAATCCGCTAGGTTTCAGGCATTCCTCTAGGTCTTTTAATATCCCATGGTCAAGTCATGGCATCATCTTCCTGACGTCATGGTCCTCTTTGACAATGAATAACAAACCATAGTACCTGTGAGTAGTCAGAGCAGCCCATTGGGTACCCAAATAGGAAGTTCCAGTTGGCCAACATAGCTCCCCTCCTTTTCTCTTCTCTCCTCTCTTCAGATGGGATATAAGGTCCTTACCAGAGTAGATAAAACTTACTTTGATATCTTGGGGTTTCTTCTTTCTTAAAGGTTACACTTCTTTCTTAAAGACCATGCCTTTAATCCAATTCACTTTGGCTCTCATTGATTGGACAATCACTCTCTGTCCAAGAACCACTTAGTAATTTTTTTTTTTTGTGGGAGGCCCTTATGACTCAGAGTGAATGTAAAAAGCAATTGTTTCTCTTTTGGCCAGGAACTCTGAGAGTCTTCCTCTCCCAGTTGATTCTTTAAGGGGGCCATACCTTGGACCACATCTTAATCAGTTCTAATCACTGAATGGTCCCTGCCTCAATCAAAGTGACAACTTGGAAAGACCTTTGCTTAAAAAGGCCAAGGTTGGGGCAGCTAGGTGGTGCAGTGAATAAACCACTGGCCCTGGAGTCAGCAGGACCTGAGTTCAAATCCAGCCTCAGACACTTAACACTTACTAGCCATGTGACCTTGGGCAAGTCACTTAACTCCAACTGCCCTGTCTTCCCCCCTCCAAAAAAAACAAAAAACAAAGGCCAAGGTCATACATTGCATCCTGGTCAGTCTCCAGATGTGGTGATCTGCATCTGGCCAATTGACCCAGGTGTCTTTAGAAAAGAAAGTGAGGCTCGTGACTTTGCCCAGCCCTCCCTCATTTAAATCCCATTCATTTGCAAGTCATGGCATCATCATCCTGATGCCATGGTCCTCTTTGAGAAGGAAGGACAAACCATACAACCACAACCTTAAAATCTCATGGTACTTCTGCAACATTCAGGTTGTCTGCCCATATTGTTTCTATTCTCACTGCATGGCCAGCCCACCTCTTTTCCCATCATATATTTCCTGAATAATGCGCTTGATATCACTTTTTGCACCTGAGTCCTAATTGGTAATGTCCTGAAGCTAACTTATGTCCGCCATATTTTCCTCTATAGTCTTTTTGGTTACTTGCGATTTTTGTGCTTGAGAGATGAAAGGATTTCATGAACATGGATTTAGAGTTAGAGGAAACTTTAGAAGTCACCTAGTCCATACTGCTCCCACGCATCCATTATTTTTCATGTGAGGGAGCTGAGACACATGGACTTGCCTAGGATACTGTAACTAATATGTATCTGAGGTGGGATTTGAACACAGGTTCTAACTCTAGGTCAGTGTCTTACCCAGTATATCCTTCTTTCTCTCATGGAGTCCTCTCATGAAAATATAGCATCCCTCAAAGTATATTGAAATAAAAAGGTATAACTTTGTGTATATGAATTGCTTGTGACCATTGAAGATAATAAGTGTCCCAAAATGTGATGCAGTTCACTCACTTTTCTTAAACTTATTTAAGTCAGCATTTTTTAAATGTTTTATATGTGCCATCAACTATGAGTCATGGATATAATAAAGAAAAGGAAAGTTATTGCCTGATTTCATTCTACTAGGCTAGAGAGGGGTATACCATATGGATATCAGGGATAATCAGGGAATCCCCTGATCTACTAGATTGGGGCACTCCCCATGGAGCTGAGCATGGGCCCTAGTACTTTTTGGTGGTTCACATATAGTTGTTTCTGTTGTTGTCAGGAGCTAGGTGGCACAGTGCAGGTCTGGATTCAGGAGGACTCATCTTTTTGACTTAAAATCTGCTCTCTGACATTTACTTAGCTATGTGACTCTGGGCAAGTCACTTAAGCCTGTTTGCCTCACTTTCTGCATCTGTAAAATGAGTTGGAAAAGGAACTGGAAAACAACTCTAGTATTTCTGCCAAGAAGACCACAAATGGGGTCAGGAAGAGTCAGATACAATTGAAAAATGACAACCACACCACCAACCATGGAGTTCATCATGTGCTATAGCCCTTTTTGATGGGCTGCATACTCTGACCATTTAATAAAGGTTCATTCTCATGTATCCCTGTGACCAAAAGTATTGTCAAAGATGACTTTTTGTTTTGTCAAAGATAACCACACTGCTTATAAAGCTGTAGAAAAGCTCTTCTTTTCTTTGAGGATTCTGTTTGATTTGGAACACAGGTTTCCCTTGGACTTATCTTCGGTAAAGGAGATGGGGTGAGACTTGTTATAGCCCAGTAAATTTTGTAGTGTTTACTTGGTTGCCATTACATACATGGTGATTCTTTGGCCATCTGCAATGTCTGAACAACATATATACACACACACACACACATAAACACACACGCATGCATACATATGTATATGTATAAATATAGAATTATTAACATATATGATATTATTTAATATATTATATAACATTTATTATATATATAGATATATATTATATATTGAATAACATGATGAGACACCAGCCCAAATGTACATGACTTATGTGCATATTTCATTCATTTTTAATACCTCTCACATAAGGCCCATCTCTTTCAGAATGGTCATGCATGTAGCATTTTAGGATAAGGAAATAAACACAAAGTCATCTGCTAAAAGGAGTATCTAGAAAATAATCCTTCCATATATTAGAATAGCCTTTTCTATTTAAACTTTACATTGGACACACTTCCTGATGGCTCTAAACTATTTTGTTGAGTATATACATATCTTCTTCTTTTGTGCCTTAATTGATACTAGTAATCAGATGATCACTGAACTAAATTGTTTCTGGTATTGTATCTATCAAAGACTGATATATGATATTATAATAGATGCCTTGTTAAAGGACAATTTTTGAGACTACATTTTATCCTACAAATATAGCCCTATCATTTTTGACTTTTAAAAGCTCAGTTAAGAGTCATACCCTTACTGGATTAACCTGACCAAGTAGTCACAAAAAACAAATCTTTGCCTTTGGTGACACTATTCTGAATGTTATCTTGGATTGGTGCCAAGGTTTGAAATATTGAAAAAATAATGGACAGTATTAACAACAATATCTTTATTAAAAGAAAATAGAAAACAAAATTAATTGAGAGCAAGTACCGAATAACATGGCTCTGTTCTTAAGTATAAAATATTTAGAAGATTGTCCTAGTTACATATTGGAAGTACCATTGAAAAAAATATTTAAAAAGAAAATATAGGCTATTCAGAGGTAAAGTTAACTGTCATACCTATGAAGTGGAGAGAAGAAAAGAAAAAAAGATTCCCCTATGTTTAGTATCTGTTAATTGAGCGCGCGCGTGCACGCGCGCACACACACACACACACACACACACACACACACACACACGGGGGTGGGGGGTGTAATAGCAATCAAGTTTAGCAGTTACTTAGCAAGTAGTAACTTAGGGCTAAGTAGCACTTAGTAACTTAGGGCTAAGTATGGAAAGTTAGAGTCCTGTCCACTGTTGAGAAGGTGTGAACTCCCCTGTTGACATGGAAGAAGGCTATTGGCTGAGACAGGAGGCCAGTGCTGTATATAAAGAAGAATTCTAGAAACAGAGAGACAGAATTGGAATTTTCCTGTGGAGCAAGCAGGATTTTCTCAGCATCTTGGAGCTGGGCTGCTGGAAGTGAGTTGGAATTTTCTTGAGAGAGAGAGAGAGTTTAACTACCTGCATCTGGAAGGTGACTGAGAACTGAGATGGGAGTTTTCCTGAGGATAGAATCTGGTGAAAGCCATTCAGAAGGACAATATTCCTTCTGGGTCCTAGGGCCAACTGAACTGCTGAAAGACTGAAGAAGCATTACCAAGATAAGACTTTGTTTATTCATGGCCTGGCTGATCCTTGAGTTCCAGGCAAGAGAAGTGGTGAAAGGTTTGAGATGAACTGGATCCCATGAACTTCAGTGTGTGCCAGGGACTGCCCTGAGGACTGGACAAGGACCTAGCAGCTGTCTGATTCTGTATCCAGGTGACTGTTTTGTGGATTCAGGAGGGAGCTGGGACTGTGGAAGGGGATCCAGGGAATCAGAGAGACCTGCAAGAGTCAAGAGGAGGAAAAGGCCTCCCCTGGGATGAAACTGAGGTTTGTTGAAAACTAAGAGGTGGAGAGTTTGTGTGGTTTTCTAATGACTGTATTAATGATTAAAGGTATTTAACTTAGTCACTCATCTAGCAGTCAGTAATCTAGTTTAGTGACTGACTGCTAGATGAGTGACTGATTAAGTTAATGGTTGCCCTATGAGTGGAAGATTGGTATATTATTAATTGATTGATTGAATGATTAAGTGAGAAGGGTTTCCCCCTTAGGGAAACCAGGTGCTTATCCTTTTGTTCATTGTTCTAAATATTGTGGCTGCTGTAGTGAAAACTGTGTGGCCATTCTACTGTTAAGCTGTTATAAACACTACAGTGTGACTTTCTGTGATAAGATGTAATTTTGTGAATATTATATTATGAATATTGTACTGAACTTTGATTTGTAATGGAATAAACAGAATGTTCATTATTACCGTGTAATCTGAACTTTAAAAGCTGTTCACAGTAGCATTCTTTTGTGAATCTGCTTGTGCATGGTGTTATGGGGGAAATGTTTGACTAGGTAAAGTTCTGAACATTACTTACAAAATATGTGTTTTGCTTGCATTAAACAAAAAAGCAAAATGTAAAAGCTTTTTTTATATCTCTTAGAACTAATCCTATTTCTATAAACTGAGAAACTGCTAAACATGGATAAAGGGTAGAAGACTGCATGCAGGTAAAGAAAAGACCAGCCCCATACCAATATCGTTTTCATCAGCTTAAAGTAAACTCTGAGATAACTTCCCAGCTGAAGACAACCCAACCAGAGACTGAAAAATCACAGGAAGGGAAGAAGATTAACATCAAACAAGAAGAGAAATCAAAGAATTACAGAATCAACAAATGTTAGAAGTACAAAGGGATCCTAAAGGGCAAATTCTTATTTTACCAAGAGAAAAATTGAGGCAACAAAATGTGAAGTGATTTAGCCAAGGTTGGCCATTGCCTAAGGCAGAATCAACAACAGTTAGTAACAGAAAACAGTGGAAATAATGTCAGATTTGGAACAGACAACATTGGTTCAAATCCCAGCTCTGCTACTAAGTACCTATGTTACTCTAGTAATCATTTAAGTTCTGTGGCTCCTAATTTCTTCACCTACAAAGAAAAGGGTTGATCTAGATAAACTTAATACCCTTTTTACTTGAAATTTCTCATCCAATTACACAGAAACATAAATATTAATGTTAATAAATTAATTAATTTAATAAGTGAATATTAGTTCACTTATTAAAATATATTTTATACAAATAATCAAACAGTACTCGAACAGGTAGTCTTGAAAAAGGAAGCTAAAACCAGAAAAAAAGTCATTTCAGAACAGTCAACATCTTATGTTTTACACAAAATAGGATCTTAATGGTTGTATATACTTATCTATCAAAATTGCAGTTAGACCAAAGTACAGAGTAAAGAAGCATGGTACAAGGTTCCTGGCCACAGCAATAATTTGAATGTGAGATAAGCAGTGAAAACTATAACCAAGGAAGTTTGTGGCCAGAAAAAGGAAGTGAGGAGAGATAGAGTGAGAAAGGAAACAACAGATGGACACTCTGGAATATAAGAGCTAAACTTTTATCCACGAAATAGAGCAAGATTTCTAACAAGTTGGGGAATATTCTCTTGAGGATTGACAGAAGGGCACAGCCAAGAATTGCTTAAGATGAGAAGGCATAGAGGAATTATGATTTGCACTTATGGGAGGAGTTTCTTCTTCCACTGGTGTGAAAATGGATCTATCCTATTATCTAAAGATACACTTCCACCCGAAATACCAGAAAGTGGAGTCTGTATTTCATATCTGAGGTCATTAATGGAAACATTGAGTGTTACAAATACAGAGGTATTAAACTGGTATTTGAGCTTATCAATCACACTGGAAAGTCTGAGAAGGGATAATTGGCTACCTTTTAGGAATAAAGGAAAAATCTTTAGGAGAATAGGTGTAGGAAAATTTAGGGAGCATGATTTAAAAATAGTACATGAACTTCCATGAAAACTTATCCCTGAAGGCAAGTGATGCAAAGATAGACAGGCTTTTTAGCTAAAAAATTCTGTAAAATATCAGCTTCATGTTCAGACAAGCACTGACAGATCTAATAATCAGACAGTATCAACCGTCTGTTAAATCTCCCAACTCTGACACCCTCAGATGCTGAGAGAAGGATTTTTTTTACTTAGCATATTTAAAATACACCCTCTGTCCAAAAGCTGTCCAGAAGATAATAGAAATAGAGACTTTTATTTAATAAGGAAAGGTTGGCAAGTCAGGTAAAACTCCCATTAAGTACTACTATGTCTTATGTCAGCAAGGAAAGCAAACCAAATATGAGACATCATACATTAAGACCAACTTTGGATGTTGAGAGGTTACCCAGACAATAGATTCTTTTGGATTACCTGTCAACTACAGCTAGAATTGCCATTTTCTGAAAGTGTTTGGAATAGGAAATATGTTTTATGGATGCCATTCTAGACCATAAGATCATAGATTTAGAATTGGAATAGAGTAGACTTTCAGTACATATAACTCTGAAAGTCTATGTTATAGATGAATTTCTGAACACAAGCATGAAAGGAGTTCCTCTGTGGGTCAAGGGAGGAAGGATAGGAGCGAAAATATAAAATAAACCTACAAAAATAGATTGTAGTCAAATTTTAAAGACCCAGAATTTTAAAAAAGATTCTGTATACTTTGTTTTGAGGGTAGATAATGATCAAACACTTAATTTATTTTACTTTAATATTTTATAAGTAGCACTAGTCATAATCAGAATAGTACTAACAAGTGGTTGGCTGGTGTCTTGTAAAAGGAATCACTTTCCTGCTATAACCTGGATATAATGGCCTCTCAAGTCCCTGAAATTTTGTGGTTATGTAACATTATGGAGGACTATATTAGGACCATTGTTTTATGGAAGATGGGTTGCAAGAAAAACTGTAGATGAAATCAGCTAGGAATCTTTTCCTGTAACCATGTTAGGAAGCAATGAAGACTTTACCAAATGCATTACTAATGGAAGTAGAATTGAGTAAATAAAAACAAATCTTTCCAAGGAAAAACTGATAGAATTTGTCAACTGATTCAGTTAATGATTGAGTTTGAATGAAGATTCATATGATTTTGGGGTTTTTAGGATTTCATCAACTTAACCATTCATGTTTTAGTCCTTCACCTTGACATGATTTGTGTCCAAGTTTGGATCAGCATCTGAGTCTCGTTTTCTTTTTACCACTTCTTTAAAGACTGTCTTAGGTATATTAGTTAACCAGAAGTCCTAGAGGAACATGATGATAAATGGGGCACAGGTTATCCATGAATTGATGCCCATGTGTTTTTGTCAATTAAAAAGTCAATGTTTAAAAACATCTGTCTAATGTGTGAAGGTCTTTCATATTAGATTCTAGGGATATAAAGGTAGATTTAATAAAAACCTTACCCTTAAAAAGTCACAGCTTAATAGGAGGAAGAAGAAAGATACAAATAATTAAGAAAGAAGGCATGAAATGCTGACCTCAGGATCAGGAAGGTCTGTTTTCAATTTCTGATTCTGACAAAAACTGCCTGTGCTACTCTGAGAATGGCACTTAACCTCTCTCTATTTCTAAAATGATAATGATGACAATTATGATGATGATGTGAGAACAATAATGATAGTGATAAATAATTCTTAAAAACCCCAAATATGAATGACTAAATCATAATTACTTCTTCATAGAAATAAGAGTTTATGAAGACAATTCATGAAGAAATCACTATCACCTTAAATTTTTAGAAGGTTTAGACTTTAAAAGCCTAGAATTTTGTTCAGTTCAATTTCTCCCATGAAATGATAGAAATTGTAACAAAACATTGTAGGATACCAAAATACAGAGCCTATTAAATAGCTAAAAAGACAACTTTATTGCTAGAATTATGATTAGAAGTTCACCATCTTCCATGAGATGATAAATATCTGGAGTTCAAATTTAGACTTCAAAATATCATTAATAATTCAACAATTAAGCCAAATTGACAATTGGCTATAACTATTATCTATAATGACTGACAAATAATACTGATCCATTAAACATGTAAGAACAATATTTTAAATAGTAGCCAACATACCAAATTCTCATAATTTTCAAGAAGTGTTGAATGAAGAGTTAAGTAAAATATAGAGTGGAAGGAATCAAGTCCATGTGGGAACTTGATAAGGTATATATCAATCTTGTTGTCATATATGCTCCTGAAGTTGTCCTAAGATGCTTAAAAACTTGCTTTTAGTTCATAACATTCATTTCCACAAGTTTTTGAGTTACAAATTATCTCCCCCTCCTTCTTTCACCCCCTCCCCCTCTATGGAGGTATGCAATCCAATATAGTTCAACATATTTCTTCACATTAAACATTAGTCAAGTTGTAAAGAAAAATTATAACCAATGGAATGAACAATGGGAAAGAAGAAAGACACAGAGAGAGAGAGAGAGAGAGAGAGAGAGAGACAGAGAGAGAGAGAGAGAGAGAGAGAGAGAGCAAGTAATTTGCTTCAATCTGCATTCAGACTCTGTAATTCCTTCTTTGACTATGGATAGCCTTTTTCATCATCAGTCTTTTGAAACTTTCTTATAGCTTTGCATAACTGAGAAGAGCCCAGTCTATTAAAGTTAGTCATCACATATATGATGTATCTGTAATTATGCACTATGTTCTCCTAGTTCTGCTTCCCTTACTCAGCATCATATAATGATAAATGATAAACTCAGCATTTTATATAATCTCTCCAGGTTATTATGAAGTCTGTCTGTTCCTCATTTCTTATAGCACAATAGCATCCCTTTATATTCATATATCACAACTTGTTTAGCCATTCCTCAATTGATGGGTATTTCCTTGATTTTCAATACTTTGACACCACAAAAAGAGCTGCTACAAATATTTTCACACATATGGATCCTCCCCCCGCCCCCATATGATGTTTTTGAGATACAGTGCTAGAAGTGGTATTGCTGGGTCAAAGGGTATGCACAATTTTGTAGTCTGTTGGGCATAGTTCGAAGTTGCTGTCCAGAATGTTTGGATCTGTTCACAACTTCACCAACAATACATCAGTATTCCAATTTTCTCACATCTTCTCCAGTGTTTATAATTTTTTCTGTTTTACCATGGTACCCAATCTTATAGGTGAGATGTGGTGCCTAAGAGTTGTTTTGATTTACATTTCTCTAATCAATAGTGATTTAAAACATTTTTTTTCATATGATTATAGTTATCTTTGATTTCTTCCTCTGAAAACTGCCTTTTCATTTTCTTTGGCCATTTATCAATTGAGGAATGATTTGTATTCTTATGAATTTGACTCAGTTCTCTACATATTTTAGAAATGATGCCTTTATAAGAGATAGTGTTTGCAAACATTCCTTCCCAATTCTCTGCTTCCCTCCTGATCTTGGTTACATTGGCTTTGTTTGTACAAAACCTTTTCAATTTAATGCAACCAAAATTATTCATTTTTCATTTTGTAATGTTCTATCTCTTGTTTGGACATAAATTCTTCCCTACTCGACAAATCTGACAGGTAAACTATTCCTTGCTTTCCCAGATTACTTACAGTATAAGCCTTTATATCTAAATCATCAATCTATTTTGTCTTTATTTTGGTATACAGTGTAAGATATTGGTCTGCTCCAAGTTTCTGCCATATCACTTTCCAGTTTTCCTATTACTTTTTGTCAAATACTGAGTTCTTATCTTGGAAGCTAAAGTCTTTGGGTTTATCAAGCAGTAGGTTACTATAGACATTGTCTACTGTGTCTCGTGTACCTAATCTATTCCTCTGATTCACCACTATTTCTCAGCCAGTATGAAATAGTTTTGATGACTGCTTCTTTATAATACAATTTAAGATCTGGTATGGTTAAGTCACCTTCCCTAGAATTTATTTTCATTAATTCCCTTGATATTCTGAAGTTTTGTTCTTCCAGATGGATTTTATTTTTTTTTCCTAGCTCTATAGCATCATTTTAAGTAGTGTGATTGGTATGGAATCAAATAGGTAAATTAATTAAGGTAATATTGTAATTTTTATTATATTAGCTTGCCCTAACCATGATCAACTGATGTTTTTCCAATTATTTAGATCCAACTTTATTTTTGTGAAAAGCATTTTGTCATTGTGTTCATATAGTTCCTGGTTGTTTTGTTTTGTTTTGGCAGACAGACTCCCAGGTATTTCATAATGTCTAAAGTAACTTTAAGTGGCCTAAGTATACTTTCAATGAGACTAAAGAGAATCAATTTGTATATTATATTTTTATTCAACTCAAAAAGGAATTATTTTTCTACCTATGCAAGAAGCGATAGAGCATGAGGTATGGAAAAATATCCAGAATAGTGCCTTGTCCCAGAACGGTTTCTAATTGAACAAGAGAGGAAGAATGAGATGATAATAATAGTAATGATAATTACCAAAATTGCAATTTATTATCCATGTCATTATGTGGAGGACCATTGAAGGGGATGGCAACATTATAATCAGGAAATTCTGATTGAGAATATGTATAGTGGAGAGTCTGTGTGTCATGAGGAAACTATGAAGTCCCAGTAGGAACTCTGGAGTTTTAGTCAAATGAGCACTGATGATAACCAGTGATTGGGTTAGCACGCAGCCAATGAATCTAAGAAAGACATGGAGTGTTACAGAGTCACATGCTATGCCTACTTGAAATTGTCATGATAATTTGATTTTCAGGGAATATAGTAGAGAAAATGGAGTCCCTTTGGGTTTAAGTGCCACAAGAAGGTTAAGATATTCTGGAACAAATGAGAAATCCCAATATAATGCCTGCTGGAAATACTTCCATCCGACACTGACCAGGAATTCAAGTAAATCATGAGTAAACATAGAATGGAATGAATAATATATGAAAGATTGCTTTTTTTATTATGTGCCAATATTAGATGGTTACAAAATCGGAAGCAGATATTACCATTTAAAGAAAATAATTTCGTGTTGTTTTTGCCAATGATATCTTCAGATACAAATTATACTTACATCATATTGAAGACCCAATGCAATCACAGAAAAAAAAATTGTTTTTAAACCTGGATTATATGTAGCAAGAACATAATTTGAATAGTTACTTAAACAGCAAAAGTGAATTGAATAGTTACTTAAATCTGAAAAAGGAAAATCTGAAGAACAGGTGTGTATTGAAAAATCTACACAACACAAAACCAGAAATCTTACCTATTAATGAAAGGGATAGTAAAATAATTTTCATGTCCTGAATAATTTAATCAATTGATACATATTTATTAATCACTAAATATCAAATACTATGCTAGGGTCTGGCAATATTTACTAGGGCAAATGATTAAATAATCTCTAATTCTAAGGATTTTACATTATAGTTAGGATGGCAATATATACATATAAATATACACATCGTAAATATAAGGTTAATAAATGCAAATATAGGCACAATGGTTAAATATGAGGAATTCTAGGACCATCAGGGAAGGTTTCCTATAGAAAATATTGCCTGACCTGTGACTTTCCTTAAATTAATTTTGGTAATATATTTTGTTTTTACATAGTCTATAATTTACCAACTATCTGTTCCTCTCACCTTCCAGAGTTATCTCACATAATAGTTTTGTTAAAAAGGACTTTAAAAGAGGAATAGAAAAAAAAAAACACAAAAAATGTTGTATGCAATGAAAAATATATGACTACATATCTCTATGTCTCTATATATGTGTATTCACACATGTATGTATATACACACATATATAAAAAATTCCCATATGTAGACTTCTCTTTATACCTCTTTTTAGGGGTCATGTTTATTACCCTTAATTTCATAACATTCAATATCTATTTTTTGTTCTTTCCATGTATATTATCACAATCATTGTGTATATTATTTTCTTGGGTCTATTTATAAGTTGCATTCATGGAAGTTTTTTTTCAGTATTCTCTGTATTCATTATTCATTAGAGTATGATAATATTTCATTATATTCATATACCACGATTTGTCTTGATTGCATAAATGATACACATCTACTTTGTTTATAATTTTAGCCATTACAATAAAGTATTGCTAGAAATATTTTAGTGTATTTAGGGCCTTTCTTCTTATCATTGACTTCCTTCAGGTTTAAACCCAGTAAGGAGTCTCTATTTAAAGGATATCAACAGCTTTCCCTTGGCCGGCCGCGTGGAGCCCGCACAATGCCCGGAGTCATAGAGAAGGGCGTGAACCAGCAGGAGTTCCTGCGGGCCCTGGCCTCCTTCCTGAAAAAGTCAGGGAAGCTGAAAGTCCCCGAATGGGCGGACACGGTCAAGCTGGCCAAGCATAAGGAGCTGGCCCCCTACGACGAGAACTGGTTCTAAACGCGGGCGACCTCCACCACCCGGCACCTGTACTTCCAGGGCAGCACCGGCGTGGGCTCCATGACCAAGATCTACGGGTGGCGCCAGCGCAACGGGGTCATGCCCAGCCACTTCAGCCGGGGCTCCAAGAGCGTGGCCCGGAGGGTCCTGCAGGCCCCTGGAGGGGCTCAAGATGGTGGAGAAAGACCAGGATGGGGCCTGAAGCTGACACCTCAGGGACAGAGAGACCTGGACAGAATTGCCAGAAAGAATTGCAGCTGGCAACAAGAAACATTAGGACAAGCCACACCAGATTCATTAATAAATTTCCTTGTTCTTAAAATCAAATCAAATACAATAAATAAAATAAAATGAAATAAAATGAAATAAAAAATAAAATAAAATAAAGGATATCAGCAGTTTCAGAATTCAAAGTTGCTTTACTAAATGATTATACTAATTAATATTGACCTTTATCTTGAAGGAAGAGAAGCACTCTAAAAAGCAAAGATAAGGAAGAAGTCCCTTCTAGGCATATAGGATGGACAGGGAGAAGGCATGGAAACAGAAGATGGAGTGTTATAAATACATTAAAAAAAAATCAGCCTGGCGTTATTTCAGCGTGTGGAAGGGGAAGTAGTGCTAACAGAAGTGAGTCTAGGAAGACAGATTGTGGTCAGTTTATACAGGATATTAAAAACTAAAATAGGTAGATCTATAAGGTTAATATTTTTAAGAAATCTAAATAGTTTTTATTTTATGTCCACAGCAATAGGAAGACACTGGAGTTGGCTGAGTAGGGGAATCATATTTCTAGATCTGTCCTTACAGAGAGTCACTTTGGCAGTAATGCATGGGATAAGCAGATTTTGGGTGAAGTTTGAGATAGAGAAACTTATGAGGAGGCTCTTGCCCTAAGATAGGTTACAGGTGGCAAGAAGCTGAACTAAATTTCTGTGAGTCAAGAGAAGAAGACATCATATAAATATCTTATGAATGTAAACACGGCAGTATTTTTCAGCTCACTGAATATCTGGTCAAGTACAAAAAAGAATACAGAATCATGCCATAACTATAGATTCGAGACATTAGAGGAATGGTGGTTCGTTTGACAGAAATAAGGAAGTGAAGAAGGGATGTTTTAGGAGGAATGATAATAAGTTCAATTTTATACATGTAGAATTTAATATATCTCCGGAAAATCCAGTTCAAATTGTCCTATAGGCAATTGGTGATCTGGGATTAAAGTTCAGGAAAGAAACTCAATTTGTGTGTATAAACGTAGAAGTCATATGCATAGAAACTACAGGTAAATGCATGGGAGTTGATGAAATTACCAAGAGAAAGAGAATAGAGGAAGAAGAGAAGAGAGAAGAGGAAAATACATTTGAAAAGAGGATTGACATACTTTAAAAAATTAATGGCATGAATTCAACCCACACCCACTATTCCAAAATAGTGTATTCCAGAAAAGCTGTTATCTGCTAAAACCATCATGTATGAACACATTCTCCCATAAAACTTGACAGAGAGTGTAAAAACATTTTAGTACTTGTGCATAAAAGTCTATATTGCAGCTGTTACCATGGAAAAGACTAAAGGAAGAAAGGTGGTACAATCTAGGTATAGTAATCTTAAAGAGAATACCACCATGTTTCAAGAAGCTATAGGGCATCTGTTGAAAACCTTAGGTGACCTTGGACATACATTGAAACATTACATTGAGAATTATCTGGAGTAAAAAAATACTTGAACAACTTGTTCAGTTAAAATCTGCAAGGGTAATAACACAACACATTATGGAAATCAATTATGGGAAACATAAGTATATGAGAGTACATATTACATATGTATATATCTATATATAAACACGTATATGTATAATACATATATACATATGCACACACACAAGCACACACACACACATATATTCTTATTTGTTGTTCATGATTCATTTTTGAGGAGGACCAGTGACATCGAGTGATATCTTGACTTAAATATGAATAGGATTTAAATGAGGCAGAGTTATGCAGTCATCAGCCTCATTATCCCTTCCAGAGTCATAGAAGTCCAATGTCAGGACAAAAGTTCAGATCACTGGTTTTGGTTAAGGATGTAGTAGATGACCTTGGCATCTTTGTGTCTGACTAAGCTCTAAGTACCCCACTCTACCTATATCAGTTGCCTTCATTGCCACTGGAACAAATTGTTATCATTCTCCCATTCCACTGGGAGAGTCTTTACATGATTGGGGTAGGTATCCCCTAAATCACTGTTGGATATGAGACCTGTCAATTACCCTAAACATATTTTAGCCCACCTGCAAAGATGATTTTACTGGGGTGCAGTTAGTGGGTATGCTACAGCTGTACTTAATACTACATACTTTTAATACTCTTGACATTCTTAATGCATAATTAAAAGTAAAAACCAGACATAGCTGGGCTTGATATGTCACTAATAACTATTCATTTGGACTAGCTAAGTAGTTGGGCAAAGCTTTTCCTAACTCCAGATGGTGGCATCCCAGCCCCCATCCCTCATCCTTGATCTCTGTCTCTGTTTTAGCTGCCTACTTTCTATGCCCCACAGAAGAAATCTGTCCCGACTATGACCCCAAAATGCACCCTTTCCATGAAGGGGCTGTAAAGATCCCTCCAGAGCCCGGGTCCCAGAGGGTTCAAATGGGCAAGATGGTCAAGTTTCTTCCCCCATCCTTACAAGATTTCTCCCTCTTACCACCTCTATTGCTACCTGCAGATGATTCTAAAAGGCTTCTCTTGGAGGAGCCTTTCTATCACCTCCTCTCCCATTTGAGGAACCATTACCCCTTGCTCTAGAAAAAAAATGGCATTCCCTTCCCTCCACCTCCTTAATTCTAGAAGAGGGAGTTAAATCCCAAGCACCAGCATGTCAGCCCAGAGGAAAGACTGGCAGCATTGACCTGGAGATGGACTCTCTGTCCTCCATGTTGTATAGGATGGCCCGGAATAATCCTTTTAAGCCCAGGATTTCATCTTCATCTGTGCTTCTCCAATCTGTCCATTAATTCCCAGCCAAGTGGAATGTTCCACCTGCAGTTTTGAGCATAGTACGTATTTTTCCTCCCCTGACTCCTACTGGTTCTCCTCATTCTCATCCTATTTATCTGTGGCTAAGACCACAACCACACAGCCTTTATGTCCACAGTTCCAGCTCCAGTTGTGGCTTCAGGTGAATCTCCATTTGTAGTTCCACCCCCAGAGGCAGCCTCACCCTTAACCCTATCCTTCATTCCTACTCACAAGTTTAATGCCGTGCCCCGCAAATGCATTATCGCTCCTAAGTTTAGCTGTCTGGCATCTGGGTTTTCCTTCATTGGAAGGGAAGGTTCACACACCCCATACTTCTGCAGGATCCTCTCAATGGCCTCCCAGCTTAACCTATGCTCAACAGAAGAACAAGCTTTGTGTTCAGGAGAAACAATGTCCATTGCTCCCTCCTGCTCAGGACCAGGCACATTGTCCTGAGTCCAGGTCCTCTAATACTTTGGGAAGAAGAAGAGTTGGAAAAATTTACATAGCAACTAATGAGGTACATGGAGCAGCCAGACAGCAACAAGCTCCTCACCAATTAAAAGTGTAGTTGGTGCTGCTAGGCCGGGTACATTCCCAGCCTGCAATCTGGGCACTTGGAAATTTAACATCATGTCTTCATTCTATTCATGCTCATTTCCAATTCCAAGCCATAAGAAAATTATCCGCTAGTGCAACACTAGTTCTTGTTAAGTTCTGGGGGTTAGGGATCTACAGCTACAAGTACATCTACATCAGCAATTCTCAACCTGTGGGTTATGTTCAATTTGTAACAATGAAAATACATCCTGCATATCGGATATTTAAATTACGGTTCATAACAGTAGCAAAATTATGGTTATGAAGTAACAACAAAAATAATTGTATGGTTGGGGATCACCACAATATGAGGAACCGTATTAAAGGGTCGTGGCATTAGGAAGGTTGAGAAGCACTGATCTACACCATGTGTATGTACACTCTACATATCTACATATCTATATACCTATACATCTATATATCTATATCTATATCTACACACACATACACACAATGTAATTATTCCAAATCATTTTTTAGCTCAGAAGTTTTAACTAGTGTGTGTGTGTGTGTGTGTGTGTGTGTGTGTGTGTGTAAAGGCCCGCTTTGTTAGCCTGATTTAACTGGTAGGCTTCTTTTCAGGATTTTTTAAAATTAATAATTGAAAGAAATGCTATATCTCCAGTAGAGGCAGAAAGGTTTATGTTTTAGGGATTCTATATCACTAAATTGAACCAGGTTGGCCCAGCGTGCCTTTTGTTTTATTATGAAAACTTGTCTCTTCTTGGGGAGGGCAGGATAGGGCAATAATTTCAAGCAGGCCAATTCTCATCATGAATCAGCTCTTAGATTACTCTATCAAAACCACTAACATCAGCTGCTATGGCTTTTGAGGTACCTGAAATGTGTCAAGCAACAGTTTGTGGAACAAAAGTATATAGGGCTATTCTCATCTAATATTCACGTGGTTCTCTTACGCCATTCAGATATGCTATTATATGAAAGGATTTCCATTTACTAGATACCTTCAAACAAAAACTGAATGAAGGCTTGCTAGATATGTTGGAGAGTGAATTCATGTATGATGCATATGACTAAGTGACTTCTACGTTTCCTTCTAACTTAAAGATTTTGTTGACTCTAACATTAGTATTATTCCTCATTCTTCACTTGATCTGTTTTCTGGCTGACTGTCTTCTCTACTCCTATGTCTTATATACTTCCCATGCTTCAAAGTCTATCTCAGTTTTAGTTCCTTGGTTTTCTTAGACTTCAGTTATCTTCCTCGCTCCATTTCTACCTCCTTTCTACTAAAGGATGGTATCCAAATAACCTTTAGAAGTCAACATTCATAAACTGCCTATTTGTCAAAACAACACTGATGGATGCTTGAAGAAATGCAAAGTTTAACCAAAAATGCTCTGCCCTCATAGACATTACATGTTAGTTTAAGGCATGGAAATAGATGTGTAAAATGCATAATTTTGGATTGCAAGTGCATTAAAGAAGAATTTTAAAAAAACATTAACTAGGTGAAGTCTAAAGATGAAGTTATTGTAATTGAAGAGGAAGGAAGTTAACCTTTGAAGATCAGTAGGGTAGCAAGTATAGAGAACATGTCCATGGGGCAGAAAGTCATCCAGCTCAGTTACAATATGTTTCTAGGTGACCTGAATATAGTGATGGAATTATAGTTCAAATTCTTCCTCAAACTCTTAATAGCCATGTGATCCTAAAGAAAACACTTAACTGCTTTGTGCCTCTGTTTTCTCATCCTTAAAATGAGGGGAATGAGTCCTATGTCATCTATGCATTTCTTGAAATTTAAGTTTATCATTCTAAAATGAAGAATACAAAATGGGGAATATGAGACTGAAAAGTCAGTCACTCAATGTGCATTTATTAAACACTTTGTTGGGGACTTCACTAAGCAGTGGGTATTCCAAGAAAGACAAAAAGAGTTTATTGTGTCAACAGGTACACATTCTATTGGAGGAGACAACATTTGAGTAACTGTGCAAAGATGTACATAGCAGATATATACAGTATAATGGAAGAGGGATAGGATTATGAATTGAAGAGGAAAATCAAGAGAGGAAAAAGAAAATCTACAGAAGGTGGGATTTGAAATATGTCAAAGACGTTAGGAAACAGTAATGTGGAGAGACTGCATTCTAGTTATGGGGGAGGGGTGCAGTTAATACAAATCCATGGAGATGGGAGACTGAGTGTCTTGTTTGAGGGAGAGTAAGTATGTCAGCACCTGCGTTGTGTAAATTGTAGCTGCATTATAAAATCTTTGGTGGGAAACAAAGTGTGAAAAGACCAGTACAAAGGGATCAAGTTATGAAGGACTTTAAATTCCAAGAAGAACTTCACCTTTTGTGGAGGAAACATTCCGTAACTATTTCATAATTGACAGACACTACTTTCTGGAGAAGTGAGGTCTGGAACAATTGTAAGCAGTAGAATGTAATATAATGAGTACTGGATATGGAATCAGAAGACCTGGGCAAATCTTAACTCTCCTGTTTATTAGCTGTATGAATTTGGACAAGTCATTTCAGTGATCAGGTAGTACCTAGTGTTTTGTAAATTCCTTTCAGCAGCAAAGGTCTGTAAGTCTACAGTTCCAAGAAGTGGTGGCCACCATTTAGCTTACTCAAGTCTGCTGCCCCCTTCTGACTGTTTGGACTTGTTTGGAATTGTTGGAATTTCCTTTCTTCCTCAAATTGGCTTGTACAGGTCTTTCATTATCTCCTTTTATACTACTAGGCACAAATTGGAGAGTATACAACAGTGTCTTTTGACAGGTCTCAGGGTTGGAAGCAATAGCTCCTACAGATGGTCTTTAAGGTTCATTGAAAAGCCAATATGAACTTGAAGTCAAATTATATTAAATGAGAAAGGGTTAGATTTTGTAAGTGACAGGGCCAAAATGAAGGTGAGGGGCAAGGACTGGGGGGAGGGTCTTGATGGGAAGGAGGAAATACTTTTGCCAAACTAAATCACAAAAGTAGCCAAGCCTCCATGTGTTATGTAAGACCAGAGTCAAAGTTCAGGCCAATCGTGGGAAACTTGTCTCTCATCAGCCCCGAAACCAAGGCCGCTTTCCTCAGCTTGGGGTGCCAAGATAAAAGTTCACTCCGCACACCTGTTCCATCTCCCTTCTCCTGCCAGAATCTTTTCTTCTTGGTGTGACTGTTTCGACCACTGTTATGTTTGGGACTTGGCAAGGGCAGGCATTCCTCACTAATGAGACAGTTTTGGTTTTTAGACTGCTTGACAATGGGGCATTTGTGCATGTGGCAGCTTCCTCCAGCAGAAGGGCCCAACCCAATCTCTCTCCCAAAGCTGTTGCTCCCGTTGAATTTCCAGACCCTGGGTCATGGGACCCATTACATTTGAACCTAAGAATATGAGAATGTAACATTCCACTTACCTTCCAGTAATTCTGACCCTCCTGAAAACATTGAAAGATGATTGAGCTTTCTTGTTATACCATAGTGACCAAAGGTGATATCTAACATGGTGACTGTGAGTTTTGGTTTTCTTTGGGGGGCGGGGTGGAGAAATGAATATTGGACCTACATCCAGACAGGCTGGTATCAAATCATGAATTTAATGTCTATCATTTCTTGGTTACCTCACTTTTCAGCCTCAGTGTCCTTACTTGCAAAATAGCAATAATTTATATTTGTATTACTTAAAGCATAAGGCTGTGAAGAAGAAATGGTATAATATATGTAAAGAGTCAGGTAAGTGTTAAAACATGAAATAAAACTAATTGTTTTTATAATAATATTGTGGTTTCTAGACTTAAAAATGGAACTAGCAATCATGGTCCTGACCTCCCTCACTTTACAAACAAATATATATGATAGAAGACAAATAAATAACTCTTCTAAGACCTCATAAGTAAATAGAAAACACTGGATTTGAACCCAGGTCTGATTGGCAATCTAGTGATCTTTTCCTACATCACATTTCTCTGTTTAAGACAGCAGAAGAATAGGTAATGGATTCATCCTGCTTCAAAATCTTCAATTAAAGAATGTCTTGGGATCTAAAAAATCGAGCTTTATTTTTCTGGGAAGTTATTTATTTTCACTGTATCACTCCAAAACAACTCAAGGAAAATAGGAACTATGATACAGTGTATTAGAGAAAGTGTAGCCTAGTCATGGAGTGCAGGACTTGGAGTTGGGAAAACTTGAGTTCAAATTCCATGCCTGACACTTTCTAGTTTTGGCCTCAAGGTACCTCATACAACTCCCTAGTATATATCATTTAATTCATAAATGAATTCATACCTATAATGGTAGAATAAGTTCTCTCATCAAAAGTTCATCCCAGCGATTAAATTTAAAACATATATATATATATATATATATATATATATATATATTTCTGTCTTTACATGATATTTCTATCATAGTAGAAAGGGTTATACTTAGAAGGGGCAAAAGAGCCCCCAAACTCTAGGCTCACATACATAGACTAACTCTTGGGGTCTGATGCCCAAATGGGTAATTTTCTCTCCATTGCTCCTTGCTCCCACTATACCTACTCCAGGTAAACAGAGAAATGTAACTTAAATTTAGGTCATGTCTAGGTTGCTCCTGAGTTCCCAGCTGCCATACAACATTCAAAATATCAAATGCAAATGGGTTATGGAATAGCATTTTATTTTTTCTAACATTCAATACAAAAGATTCAAAGGCTTCAAATGTGTGTCATAATATTTAAACTTTATGGATTATTGCAAAGTCCTTGATTTAATCATGTATTTCTTTTTTTAATTTAGTTTTTATTTGTTTTCTTGTTTACATTATTCATTTTCATTACATTTTTT
>CM053595.1:165463717-165484858 GCA_028646575.1 Pseudocheirus occidentalis | reverse complement strand
TTGCAAGTCTCCCCCAGCTTTGGCTTGCTGAAAGTGCACCCCAGGACCACCACCCAAGTCCACGATCTGGATCCAGGCCACTCAACACAAGAGCACTTGGCCCTGATCAATCAATTCAGCCCCCCTGTGGAGTCCGCAGGCCAGGGGCTCTGAAGCAGTCTGGTGGGGGCCACTGCTGCTGGTTCCAGCAGTTCCCCTCCCCCACTGCTTCCTTGCCCTGGGGGCAGATTGGCCTCCCCCAAATTAAGTTTCAAAGTTTCAACTTTCACTAACAGTCTCTGACTGAAGCTCCCCTCAGGCAGGTGCTTTAGATTTTCTTTGAAGTAGACTCATGTTGCTGCTTGGGAGGCTTCGCTCCTTGTGGCCACCCTGGGTCCTTGCCTGGCAGCAGCTGCGGTTTTGGGCTCCCTTGTCTCTGTTCCTCTGCGGGTGCGAGCTGCCCCTCTCCCGTCCGTTCCTCCTGCCTTGGCAGATGTGGAGGTGCTGGAGGCTGTAGAACTGCTTCTGTCTGGCTGCGGGGCTCACTCAGCTCCTTGCCACCGTCCCAGGGTCTCGGCTTCAAGCTGTTTCAGTCTCTGCTCCGGCAGCCGCACTGAGCCCCTGCTGCTTAGCTGCCTTCAGGAGATATGTGTTCTCTGTATTTCTGTGAGTCTGAGAGTCCTAGACTTTCCTAGACTTTGTCTGGGCTCATATTTTCTGGGTGTTTAGGGTGACAGTGTGGGAGCTGCGGGACCTTGCTGTTTCTACCTTAGTCATGTATTTCAAATATAAAAAAGAGATCCAATTAAAGTGAGAATGTTTGTAAAGTGAGAGTATTTGATGTGCATATGGAAAACTTTTCTATAGTTTTATTAAAGCATACCAGCAACACCGAACTTCCAAGAACAAATTATCTAAAATGTGGCATCTTTTAGGAAAATGGTTTAAGTTGGTATAGCTCTGTCTAACAATAAAACCATTATTATTTCTTCTAAATATAAGGAATTAGGATTTCCAAGTAAAAAAGGCAATCATACTGAAACATCTGATTAATTACTTGGGCTACACAATGACATAAAGATATATGGCTCCAAAGAAAAATACACCAAATAGCTTATCAATCTCATGGAATGTTTCTCCAATTATATAAAAATATTATTTAGTCTCAGTAAGCATAACATTTTTGATATACATGAAGGAAAAATAGAGAATGAATGGTCTGAACTTGAACACAGAGGCTAAATACTACCAAAGAATGAATGAAAACAGTATTTATTAATATTTTGATCTTCTCTAGGTAAGAAACACCAAGAATATATCTATAAAGGAGAAAGTCATAGCTATATATGACGAGCGTCTTACGGCAATTATGAAATAATAGCTCAAGGAGAAGAATATGTTTAAAGGAATAAGTTCTTTTAAATAAATAAGCCTACACATTTGCGCAGTTATACAAATATATAATTATATATGCTTCAGATTAAATTAATAACATTATTTTAATTAATAACATATATGTAATATATGTATATAATTTATGCATGACATAATTATACATATATATATGGTGTTACTTAATACATAATGTTCATGAGACATAGGTTTCATCACCTTATAGCAGCTAGGGAAAGAATAATGATTCTTTGAGAAAAAGAATGAGCAAGATTGATAGATATTTCCAGAGCACACAATAACATTTTAAAAATATAGACATTTTTGGGACCAAATAAATGTCAGTCCAACAAGAAATAGTAAAGATTGACTTTACGCATATACCATTTTAAGATGAAGTCCAGGAAATAGGTATGATCCAAGAGGAAAATCCCAAAGTCATTCTTGGGCATAATCCACATTAATTCAGTCAACATGCAGATGTATATACTGAAGAAATAACTAAGTCATGCAGATTCGTTTACAGAAATGGTGACATTATGGTGGCAAATCAGGACCAGGTCATTAACACCAGAAATTACAGGTGAATTATCCTTAAGCATGTTGAACTTAAATGATCATTGCAGAACATGTAATTTGTTGGTACAAACTCTGCAATGCATCATTTCATGATATACAATTTTAGTTTTTAACAACTATCCAGCCAAATATAGCCCGGTAGGCAGGAGTACTTATCAGAAGCTAACTGTGGCTCATAAACTACTAAGCAACTAATCGCTGGGCTTCAAACAGACTTCAAAACATCCCTGAGAGGTCAACAAATGAACTATATTGTGTATGGATCATTATCATAGATGGACTTGTTATCTAAAATTGTCAATTCATATGATTGGTCTGTGTAAATGTATGAAATATGACATTATTAGAATTTCTAAGCTATATAGAATAAAACCTTTTTGAAAAATGGAGTTCTAGCATAAAATTTTAAAATCATATGGGAACAAGATGATGTATATATTATCCCCATCCTTCCATCTGCCGCTGAAGTTGTCTCAAAGATGGTTTCGGTGAATCCATATGTTATTTTATTCTAATACTTTATGAATTAGAAAGCTTGATAATTTTTCCACCTACACATTAATCTGCAAGCCATAAATGTAAAAGAGCAATAAGAGGATAATGACTTTTCCTAGGGGTCTTTCTTTCTGAACACCATCCAAAAAGATGAAATAATATGTATAGCATGATGGTGATGATGATAATGAAGAGACAGCTGAAACATCCATCTCTTTATGAGACTCAAGTGAAATAGAATATGCAAAATGATTTGAAAACTTTAAAGTACTTTATCAATGCCACCTACTATTTGTTATTTCATTTATTTAAACTACACCTGAATGTTGGATTTTTATTCTATTTGAAGTTTACTCAATTGATCAATTGACATTTTCGAAAGTTTGTAGAACAATTTTCAAAATTCCCATGAATGACAAAAAAGACCCTTTTCTCTATTACTTGCCTTTTCCTTAATCAGCCTCTTCCATGTTAAGATTGTTTTTGTCCTCACCATAAGAAAGTCATCCTCCTCAACAATCCTGTCATTCTTCATTATCACTTCTCTTTCTCTGACCACTGTTTCTTCTTTTGACCTTCCTTCAGAGGGTAGTAGTACATAAAGATAAGGCATAAACATCATGCCTGTGAAAAACTCAGCTATAAAGCAAAGCAGAAGTATATTAAAGCTAATGTATTGAAATCTCAATTATATAAGTTTTGATGGCACTTGGGTATAATTCAGGTTTAATACATAGGAAGGTATTCAGGAATGACTTGAAATTGATCAGGATTCTGCAGAATATTTAACAGTCTTTTTACTAACTTCAGATTTTCATTCTTTTGAGTGGTCCCAGTTCTGAGATTTTACCAGTATTAGGAGAGGCCAGTGAAAAATGTACTCAATGGGTGGCTAGGTGGCACAGTGAATAGAGCACTGACCCTGGAGTTAGGAGGACCTAAGTTCAAATCCAGCCTCAAACTTAACACTTACTATCCATGTGACCTTGGGCAAGTCACTTAACCCTAATTACCCTGCCCTCCTAAAAGAAAAATGTACTCAACTTAAGCATCTCATACTTTCTCTGCAATTTATATAATCTTAGAGAGTTGTCTAGAGCAGCGGTGTCAAACTAAAAGAGAAATGGAGGATACAAAATCATATATTAGGATCCCTGTGGATAGTATAATGACTTAGAAAAATCATATCTTTATATATGTGTGTGTGTATCTATGTAGATACACACATACATATATACACATATTATATATATGTGTATATATATGTGTGTATGTATATATTAACTATTAAAATTGAATGGCAACTACATTTTAATTTGATTTGGCTATGCTTGAGAATGTTGTGGGTCATATGTGGCACTGTTTGTTTGGAACTTTTGACTTGGTGTACTCAGAGGTTGTTAATTTCTCAGGATCATCTAGCCAATATGAATCAAAGGTGGGACTGAACTCAGGTCATCTTTGTCCTGAGGTCCTCAATTCACTTCATTATACTAGAGAAATAGAGGACCAGGCACAAAGCAAAGAAGGCCTCCGTGCAAGCTCCATCTCTGACATATTCTGGTTGTGTGACCCTGGGACTTCTCAGTGCTCTCAGAAACTCTCTAAAACTCATTGTTGTAGGGAGGGTACTGACTTTCTCTGATGAATGTCCTCATCTGGGAGTTTTCTATATCATGGAAATCAAAGATCCAGTCCCAGTCTTATCCAGGATGGTGGAGCAATTATTTAGCCATTGCCTAAATTTCTATAAAGTTTTCTTCTTAATCACAGTTTTCTGTAAGAGGACACTATTTAGTGCTGGAAGGGACATTAGAAATCATCTGTTTATGGCACTGTAGTATCATAGGATTTAATACTAGAAGGGAACTTTGAGATCATATAATAATATTCATGTCAATAACAACAATTAATGATACCCAGCATGTATAAAACACTTTTTATGGTGTTTTCAGGTTTGCAAAGTACCTTACACATAGCTTATTTTTTCCTCACAACAATCTTGGAAGACAGGTAGCATTATTATCTCCACTTTGCAGATGAGGACACTGACTTGCTCAGGGTCACACAGGAAGCGTGAAGCTAGATTTGAATTCCCATTTTCCTAAATCCAGGGCAAGTGTTTTATCAGTGGTATCACCTACTTGCCTCTTAGCTAGTCCAATGTCTTCACTCTCCAGATGAGAAAATTGATTCCTACAGGGAACACGTGATTTCCACCAAGCCATACATTGCATGTTGTTTTTAGCAGAGCCAGTATTCAAACCAAAGTTCAATTCAATTGCTTCAAACCCAGTGATCCTTTCAAAACTTCATAAAGCCCTTAATATATATTTATAATTTTGCCTAAGTTAGGCCATAGACTATGATTAAGAGCCCTTTATGGCATGGGTTGTAACACTACTATGGTGGCCTGGTCAAGATGGAAGTTTGCAGTGGTAGCATGTTAATTGGTGAAGCCCCCAAAGCATGGGGGAGAGGGAAATTAAAGAGGGAACAAATTTACCATTAAAATAGGGATCACAGACAGAAGTGATGAAAAAAATGTGGTGGTGAGAAGAACCAGGGGCCATCAGGAAAAATGGTACAAAAGATGTTGAAACCCTTATTCAGATAGGGGTCTTGAAGGCAAATAATAGTAGTAAGGTGGTACAATGGAGATAGTATTAGACATGGAATAAGGAAGAATTGAATTCTAATCTTTTCCTCAGTATTAGCTGTGTGCCCCAGGGCAATTTACTTAATCTCTCTCAAACTCAGTTCCTCCTTTGTTAAAAAAATGAGGATTAATAATAGCATATCACTGGGTGATTTTCAGGATTAGATGAGATAATAGGTAAAGTGCTTAAAGTGTTTATATGAATGGTAGCTATGTGTTTGTTCTTCATACTTGAAGAGGACCATGACATCAGGGAAATGATAATAGAACTTGCAGTTGACCTTGATTTAAGTGATGACGGGCTGTGCAAAATCACCAACTTCACTTTCTTCTCCAGAGTCATCTGCGTCCAGTGGCCATATATTCATCAGGATGACTAGAAATGGTCCAAGATACAATGGGAGACCCTGGGCCTTTTAGGTTAAGGTCATTTCAGGTTCTCATTTTGAGTGAGGTAACACCTGTTCAGTGAATAGACCTCTTTAAAAAGTGAGTCAAGGGATGGTCATCATCATCATCATCATCATCATCATCATCATCATCATCATCATGTGGTAGGAGTAGAAGTAACAGGAGAGGAAGCCAGATGAAGAAGAGGGATAGGAGTTTGGCACATTCTATGTACTGAGAATGCTAATTTCTCTTTGAGCCTTAATTTATAAGGCTAGTATCTCCCTTCATGTGGTTCAGAATATTATCTAGTAGTGGACAGCTCCAAGCTACTAATAACATTTCCTTCACCAGAAACAGTCAAGTTTTCTATAACAACAGACACATTCATCCTGCTCTACTTCTCTGGACTGATTGGGATTGATCTACTCACCACTCCCCCTGTCTTTTCATTTGTGTCGCCACTGATTCAGTGCTTCCTATTTTGCAGATGTAACATATTTTGTTCATGATTCCTGTAATTAAAATGGGCCTCCAGGTTTCTGCACTTGGGGGAACCCTGCTTGATTTCTTCTGACAGAAATAAACCCATGGACAGCACTCTTTTTATGCCTCAATTTGTCCAACAGTTCATGCAAATTCAATAGACATAACTTATTTTTAATATAAAGCCTTGTCGTATCTGTCGACTTACAGTGAAGGATACACTTTCATTGCTGGCAAATTCTTATAGGAGTTTGGTTTTACACTTTTTAAAAAATTTACAGTTAATTTTCCTTTCAAGAGTTTGTATTCAGTTTGATAAAGAATATCCTGCTTTTAGGTCTTAGAGAAAGTGGAAACAGATGGTAGGGTAAAATCTCCTCTAATCTCAGTGATATTGCTAAGCAGGTTTATCTATTTCAAAACCAATATATTTTGCTTTGAATATATATTTTCGCATATTACTTCTTTTTGTTTCTTCAGAAAGTATTTTTAACTTCATTATTTTTCTATGCTCACCATAAAATGTAGTGTCATGACTACACTTTTATAGGGCAATGGGATCTATGTAGTGGCATCTAACCAAGGCTGATTCTTTCATTTTACACATACTGAATATATGGCAGAAGTTTTGCCTAGGATTGTCAGATTTAGCCCAGGCAGAGACTTTAGGGATAAGTGCTTTAACCAGTGTCATATATGTAACAGAGACAGGATTCTCGTCCACATCCTAGGATTCCAAATCCATGTTCCTCTCTTGATTTTGTATGATCCCTATTCTATGGGAGATGTATGTATTTGTGTATGTATATGTGTGTGTATAAATGCATTTATAAATATACTTATGGTCATATACATATGCATACATGCATGTACATATGCATGTATGTTCACATATAATATATAAATACAAATAATGTATTATGATTGCATTATATACTATATGTAAACAAATAGCATTAGAGATATGATATATAACATATTGCAGCATATTACATACATCATATATTATATTGTATTATATACACATCACATCATATACATATATATATACACATACATACATATATAATATATTCAACCACCAGAGAATATGACTAAAAGCTCTCCTTACCTACTTGTCACATAAATACAATCAGAAGGTTAGACTAGCCTGTTCTATTAGTCTGCTTCAGTGATGGAAATGTATAGTGCCATAATTTGCCTCAAGAGAATTATCTTTAGACCCTTACTCATGATCTTGGTTCATCTCTCTATTAGATTGTGGGCTTGTTGAGAGTAGAGATTTCCTGGCTTTTACATTTGTATCCCTAGATATTAGCATAATACTTTGCCCACCATACTCATTTGATGGAATGCTCTTTAATTCGTTCATTCATTTACTCATCCATTTGACACTTTCTGAGTTTACAAAGTACCTTTTTTTACAGCAATTCAGTGAGATAAGTAGTGTAAGTTTATTTATCATCTCTACTTTTAGAGATGAAAGCACTGAGGCCCTGAGAGGTAATGTGATTTGCTCAGGAGCATGCAGACGCTGAAGGGAGCAATAGGACACATACTGAAATCCATATCTTCCCAGAACAAACTCAGTGTCCCCCTAATTATTATTTCACAAGCCTCAGAGAATTTCAAACTGCAGAATTGTATAAAACTGTAGAATTCTGGAGTTCAAAAGCACTTCTTACCCAGATATACTATAATATTAGTTGCAGAACTTTTTTGAGATATCGAAGGATTGAATGCCCAAACACAAAATACATGCCCATTAAATGGAAATGGACACTAAAATTGTGGTACAATAGTATAATCAAATATAGCCATATGTTGGGAGAAAACAAACACGAAAGAGTCAGAGAACATAGGAATACTTTATGTGAACTAATGAATGGTTTAATAAAGTATCTATTAAGTTCTTTCCCTATACAAACAGAAATGTGAGACAGTCCCTGCCCTCAAGGAGCTCACATTCTAAAAGGGAAATCATATGTGTGTATATATGTATATGTATATGTATATGTGTATGTGTATGTGTATGTGTATGTATGCATGTATGCATATGTGTGTGCATGTGTATACACACATATACACACAAATATGTGTGCATACACATACACACTTGTGTGTATAAACATATATACATCCCAACATATGCATACATGTATGTTGTGTATCAGTATATACATATATGCACAAATATATAAACATATGAGAGTATGTATACGTGTGTGTACACGCTCATAAGAAAGGTTTCAGCTAGAAAGTCACTATGGGCATTACCCCGCAGCAGAAAAACAAGTATGAATGTGTATATTTTAGTATTAACTTCAACTGATAAAATCATATCTGTTTCTGACGCCTAACTTTTGACAGTGCTAAGTACTATGCCAAGAAATATGATCCCTTGAGACTTCAGTAACTGTGACTGTTGAACTATCAGGGGCAATTTCCAGTCTGCATCTCCAAAGGGATTGCTTCCCAGGATTATATTTGAGGGCATTGTACTGGAAACACTGTTATTCCCATGACTCTTTCCTTCAGAGTTCTGATCTGTCTCCACTGGGATTTGAGGGGAGATGGTGGTCAAGATGGTGGTGGTAGTTTGTCTTACCAGGGACAAAATGCCTTCTGTTTCTCTTTCAGGGTGACTACTTGAACTAGCCTGAATTGCTGCTCTTTGAGTGCCAGGTAGTTGGCAGTCAGTGAGGATGGCTGGTCCCTTCTGCACAGTAACTGCTTCTCCAGATGAAGGCCATGGTGATTGCATTGGAAGCAAAACCAGTGTGGTCTCAGGGATGCTGACAATCCCAGGACTCCTGTGTCTATCTGTCTTTTAGTAGCAACTAGCCAGCAGTTACTGCCAGTAGTGGTGAGGAAATGGAGTCCTCCCTTTACAATAATTTCTGCCCCAATAATGGTTATGAGGGCTAGGGAGGATAAAGTAAGCAAATTCAGGAAAGCAATATAATTAATAATCAATCAAATATTTTGTATGTGTGTTCTATGAAACAAGTATTTTGCTAGGTGATAGGGATGCAGAAGCCAAGTGAAACTGAAAGAAGTATATAACAGTAACCAATGAAAGAATCATAAAAAAAGAAACCTAGAAAAACTAGTGTGATCCAAAGCTTAGTGAAATAAGGAGAATCTGAACAACAACATATAACATGATCCTTATAACATAAATGAAAAGATGACTAAAAAGAAGTCAAAACTGAACAACTGGAAGAAGACTAGCTATGCTACCAGAGAATAATAAAGCATATCTCCTTTCTCACTGAAGAAAAGCAGAAGACTGCTGTTGCTGTGATTCAGTCATTTCTGAACGTTCATGAACCCACCTGAGGTTTTCTTGGCCAAAATACTGGAGTGATTTCTTTTTCCAGCTCATTTTTACAGATGAGGAAACTAAGACTAATAAGTTTAAGTGATTGGTCTAGAGTCTCATAGCAAGTAAGTGTCTAAGGGTGCACATGTTCAGTGCTCTATCCACTATACCAATTAGTTGCTGTAGAAGACAATGAGCCAGGATATCACATATATTATCAGAAATGGTTACTGCATTTGTAAAATTTTACTTAATTGTTTTTTAATGTTATACCTTATTTTGTAATTATAATGACTAGGTTTGTGTTAACAAATGAAGTGAAAAATACACCTCCCTCTCTTCATTGCCAAGGTAGAAATTTATGGGCATGAGATATTATAAATATAATTTGATGTGCTCCTTATGTTATTTGGTTTTGCTGAACAGTTTTTCTTTAATTTTCTTTTTTCCAAATTTTGGTTTTAAGGTAAGTTTTTTTTGGTTAAGGTAGGTGGGAAGAATATATTTGATAATTAATGTGATGTTAGGAAAATGTTAGGGGGTGACTAGGTGGCACAGTGAGTAGGGCACTGGCCCTGGAGTCAGGAGGACCTGAGTTCAAATCTGGCCTCAGACACTTGACACATTTACTAGTTGTGTGACCTTGACCAAGTCACTCAACCCCAATTGCCCTCCAAAAAAAAAGCAAAAAAAATGTTTTTTTTCTTTTATTTTGAAAGCAAAGGATCTCAGAGAAACAGGGAATTCTGTCCCTAATTTGGTTGTCTGAAGGCAGTCACTTGTAGACTAATGCTCCATTGGGTAATGCAGTGTTAAAACCTAATTAACACTGGGGCTGTAGTGAAACACTGAAAGAAGCTCATTCCCTGTGATATTCGATTCAAGGAAGACATAGCATTTAAACTTGTTCAGTAGAGCTAGGTGAAAATAAGCCTTCATTCACACCCAGGGACTTCTGGCATGTCGTTCTTAAGATGTCTTCTTCCCTTGGACTGCAGATGCCACCCAATAGGCAAGAGAAGATACACATGGAGAGAACTGACAAAGTAGATGACAGCAACCTCCAGTTTGCTGTCTGCTGAATATGAAGAAGAGTGAAGGCTAAAAGTGCTATATGCCTTGAAATCTCACACAGAAAAGAACAGGGAGTTACATAGGGCAGCTCACTGAGCGATTTTGGTATGCTGGTTTCCATTTCAGAGCTCTCTCACCACTCCATAAAGCCCTTGTGAGGCCCAGGGTGCTTTTGAAATGGGCTTGTAACTTCTTTGGTTATAGATATGCCATTCAAAAGCTCCCCAGGAGGCCTCTCCAAACAGCCTCCCCTACAGCCTGAAAGGGTGATTGCTAAGTGTAGTTAAAATAGCCTAAGAAAGGAAGGAGATGGAATTTGACCACAAAAGGAAAAAAAATGTACAAAAAAATTAGGATGAGAATGTAATCATTCCTCTACCTCCTAACCCCTTTTGGTCAGTTAGCTGTTTTATTTGATACCTTATACCTCAATGATCCTAGGGAATAGGTGTATTATTCATTTCCATGTATGTGTTTGAATGTATAAACACATTTCTGGACATGCCATACATACGCGTGTATATTTGTACATGCACATATATAGGATATATGTACACATTACATACACAAATGTGCATACATATATACATTTGTCATTCAGCTAAGCATGATCTCTGTATCCCCTGTGCATTTCATGAATGTATTTCTCCCAAGAAAACCATAAATTTCAACTCAGTCCTTATTTCATGGAAGTGATGAGAAAGAAAATACCAGGCTGTCTATGTTGGCTAAACAAAGCATCAGCATACTATAATGGAAAGAACATTGGATTAGAAGGCCAAAGGACTGAATTTGAATCCTGGTTCAACTGTCTTTGCTTGTGTCCCTTAAGTATTTCACTTACCCTATGATAATTGGCTAAAGAAAATGTGATATATGAATGTAATGAAATATTATTGTGTTACAGGGAATGATGAAATAGGCAATTTCAGAGGAAACTAAGGTCTTTATGAATTAATGCAGAGTAAAGTGACCAGAAGTAGAAGAATTTCTATAATGATACAATATTATAGAGGAAAATAACTTTTTTTGCCTTTTGGAGGGCAATTGGGGTTGTGACTCACCCAAACTCACATGGCTAGTAAGTACGTCAAGTGTCTGAGGCCAGATTTGAACTCAGATTTTCCTGACTCCAGCGCCCATTCTAGCTGCCATGAGAAAAATAACTTTGAAAGATTTTAGACTGTGATCAATAAAATGGCAAATTAGGAATCAAAAAGAATAAAGGTGAAATGTACCATTCACTTACTGACAGAGAGATAATAAACTTAAAATGCAGAAAAGATAAAAACATACGGCATGGTTCATGTAGAAATTAATTTGGGGCAGACTATGTAGATACATATGGAAGAATTTGTTTTAGAGATTTGTTTTATTTACTTAAAGAGAGAGTTTATTTGATTTGCTTAAGAAGAGGGAAATAGAAAATAATTTTAATGGAATTATTAATTTTTTGTTAATGGAAAAATTAAGGAAATTTTTTAAAAAGTTCTTCAATAAATATCCACCAATTCTTGCAGAGAATATTGTTCTTCAGAACAAGATGATCCAACTTCATCACTTCAGTCTGGAACCTCCATGCCCCCCAAACTTCCCCTCTAGCCCTTCAGCAAACGTGCTTCCAAAGAAGTCTGCTATTTGGAAGAAGAATTTGATTTGCTCTGCTTAACCCTAGGAGACAGAATTAGACACAGTTGGAAGAAGGAGAAGGAGAAGGAGAAGAAGAAGAAGGAGAAGAAGAGGAAGGAGAAGAAGAAGAAGAAGAAGAAGAAGAAGAAGGGAAAGAAGGGAAAGAAGGGAAAGAAGAGGAAGAAGAGGAAGAATAGAAAGAAGAGGAAGAGGAGGAGGAGGAGGAGGAAGAGGAGGAGGAAGAAGAGGAGATGGAGGAAGAAGAGGAAGAAGAAGAGGATAAAGAAGAGGAAGAAGAAGAACAGAAAGAAGGGAAAGAAGAGGAAGAGGAAGAATAGAAAGAGGAGGAAGAGGAGGAGGAGGATGAGGAAGAGGAGGAGGAAGAAGAAGAGGAAGAAGAAGAAGAAGAAGAAGAAAAAGAAGAAGAAGAAAAAGAAGAAGAAGAAGAAGAAGAAGAAGAAGAAGAATCCCTAAGATTTTTTCCAGCTTTAATTTATCCTAGGAGCCAAAACTACTCTCCATCCACTCCAGGCCCCCTGTGGTTTCTTTGCTTTGTCTTCAGAAAAGAACCTAACAGGGTATTTTCATTTGGTTAAATCAAGGCCTGTGTGTGGGTGTCTGTGGTTGTGTATATTCCCCACCTACCCACCTTATGCCCTAGGTGGGTGGGAGGGGAAGATGCAAAAACTTTAAAGATTTAACACATCCAGCCATAATTAAGGCCAAGACTAAAATAAACTGAGGAGAGGGATATATTTCAATAAGACGAAACATTTGCATAAGAGGAATGCTATTTTAGCAGAATAGCTGAGAAAGACCTGAGGGCTGCCCAGAACAAATAACCACTTCAAGACATCAAAGGTTGACACTTTAGCAAAACAGCAGAGAGAAACAAAGCTTGAATGTACTGAACTCTTCATTTTTCTATCATTCATGGAAAGGAAGTTCAGCATGGACCTCATAAATTGTTTATTCAAACATCCTCATTTTTCTACTCAGGAAATCAATACCTAAGGAGGTTAAACATATAGGTCAAGGTCACACAAATAATAAACAACAGAGGTAGGTTTTCAAGCAAGTTTTTATACTCCAGAGACCATTTATTATTCGTTCCCCATAGTACCATGTTGACTCCAGGATTAGTGATGGGAAGCAATGGATAGAGTGCCTAGAGTCAGGAAGACCTGAGTTCAAATATGGTCTCAGACAGTTACTAACTATGTGACCCTGGGAAAGTCACTTAAACCTGTTTGCTTTAGTTTTTTCATCTGTAAAATGATCTGGAAAAAGAAATGGCAAAGTACTCCAGTACCTTTGCCAGGAAAACCCAAGGAGGGGTCACAAAGAGTTGGACAGATTGCAATAAATGAAAGTTGATACCAGAGAAATGGAGTGGGTAGAACTTCTCCCCCCCACTTTGATCAGGAAGACCTTCTGTTTTAGTTCTGCCTTTGACATTCACTTGTGGTGGGATGAGTCCTCAGGTGACTCTAAATCTGTAAATTACAAGATTTAAGTCTATTAATCTATATCGATGAAGGCAGTTTTCACACCGGAATTTCCCACAGTGGAACAAATCCCATTTGGTTCAATTAAAAAAAAATGATAGTCTTCTGTTTGTTTCCCCTTAATAAAAGTATAAATGTCTACCTGACTCTAAATACAAATGTGTTAGAAGAGACAGAAACCCATCTAACCACTGTTGGCCTAACAGATAATCAAACAATCAGCTAACAAAAGTGCATCTCTCCATGATGGAACTCTGAGTTCCACCATCACAGACCCTCCCAAATCCACTTGTTTTGCACATAAGCAAACTCTGTAGACCGGGGAGACCTTATTTGGTAGAACAACAGGACATTGCCCAGTCTGGCTGTCCTCAAAGATTTCTGCCTTAGGAGTCTGTCGTTTTTCAAGCTTCTCTGTGAGGTCTGGGCTTTTTCACTTGGAAACAATCCACTCTCAAAATACAGCCTTGGCTTGGCAACTGACCACTGCCAGATAACAACTGACACCAGGACTAATTTGGTAAACGTGCAGCTCTAGGGAGTGACATTTACTGTATCTGCTGGTGTAACTGACACAAAGCATACAGCAACAGCCAGTCCAGGATTTGCCTGATGTCAGCTGGAGGCAGGCAGGCTGGGCTTTGGCCGAGGTGAGAGCCCCAGTTCATCAAAGCCACCTCCCCGTAACATAAACACAGGGATGTCTCCTCTGCCCCTCAATTGCTATTCTGACCATTACTGGTTATTTCAACTGTCAACACTCTGGACTGAGACTGATGCTTGGGAGGTGGAATATGTACCAGAGATAATGGTTTCTCTAAAAGAATAAAGTGACAGTGAACTGGTCAGGGGGAAAATAAAGGATTTTGTGGCCTAATAAAAAGTCAGGCAAGGTAGCCTTCAGCTTCCCAATAATGATACCTTAATTTGTAGAGTACTTTACCATTTACAAAGTGAATTCACAATTATTATTTCCTTTAGGCCTGCCATAGCACGTGCATTCAGCAAAGTTGCTATGCTTATCACTCTTCTTTTGCATTATATTCATCAGGCCTTCCAAGTTCTTATTATCTGCAGATTTGATAAGCATGATTTTTATGACAATTATAAAATTATATCCCTTTTAATAAGAATGATTTTGTAGCTTTATCCAAATTATTGGTAAAATGTTGATTTATTCAGTCAAGATTGTAAGCTGCTAGGTAGCTCAGGTGAAGAGTGCTGGACCTGGAGTCAGGAAAACCTGAATTCAAATCTGGCCTCAGACATTTACTAGCTGTGCGACTCTGGACAAGTCACTCAATCTCTGTTTCTCTTAATCCACTGGAGAAAGAAATGGTAAACTACTCCAGTATCTTTACCAAGAAAACCCCATAAAGTCATGAAGAGTGAGACAAAACTGAAAAACAACAAAAGATTGTAACTCTTTATTATATCCTTGATACTTTACTAGGATCCAGATCAACAAGTTTTGGTTGACCTTTGATCAGTTCTTACTCTTCTGTTTGACACTGAAAGTACTCCATAACCTGCTTCAGGCTTTTTTTTTTACTGACCCATTACACATTATTCCCCTTAGAACTCTCAGCAGTCTAATCATAATGGTCCCTTTGCTCTTCTTCACACATGTCGTTCCATGATTGTCTAATATGCCATAAATGAACTTCCTTCTTACCTCCATCTCTCCTTCAAAGCTTAGCTCCAGTTCTTCCACCAGAGTGCATATCCTCCCTGCCTTGAAATTACCTGGTACCTTCCTTTGTACAAATGTTGCACATGCTTATATCTGTGCATGCTATTTACTCAGATAGATTATGAAATTTTTGAGGGCAGAGATTCTCTCTTTTTTCTTTGTATCCCTAGCATCTGGCATATAGCAGTTACATAATAATGTTTGTTGTTTGATTAGTCCTTTATTTACTGCTTAGTGGAAATAGTTATTCAACAAGTATACATAATTGTGATTTCATATAGGCCATATTTTCTCTCCTTTTATTATCTGATACAAAATGTTAAATAACTTTCTGAAATGAAGATATACTATAAATCTATAGCATTCTTTTTGATCAAGTATTTCACACCTCAGTTAAAAAATGAGAAAGGAAGTTAATTTGATCTGACTTCTAATTCTTCTTTCTTCTTTCCTTCCTTCCTTTCTTCCTTCCTTCCTTCCTTCCTTCCTTCCTTCCTTCCTTCCTTCCTTCCTTCCTTTCTTCCTTCCTTCCTTCCTTCCTTCCTTCTTTCCTTTCTTGAATCTATCATGACTCAGTAATTACAGATTCTTTTTTTCAAATTCTCAAATGTTTGATTTTTCCCTAGAAATTTGTCAGGAGACAATTCCTATCTTCCTATATCTTCTAAAATCTACCATTGAAAAATCCGGATAATATTTGACCACCAGGATGTTGCTCATTTTCATTCTCCAGTATTCCTCAGAGATTATAGGTGGTGACACTATAATCACTCCTACTGATTATTTTGCTGCTATGGAAGTTAACATGGATCTAGAGATTTGAACTAAGTTTTAGGTCTCAATGTACTTCAACTGTATCAGCAATAATAATGCCAACAGCAGCAACGACATCTTACATTATGTGTCTTAAGTATTAAAAAAAATGCATTCACATTCCTTATTTTTGTAAATATTCAGTACTTCCCAGGTTCCCTGGTCTAAGACATATGTATCTACAACATAAATTCACATCTTATTCAGACCTTGTCATTCTGTGCCATCTATGTTCATTTTTTCTATCTTCAGTTCATCCCTCAAATGCATGCTAAAGTGAATGTGTGAAGCACATTTCTAATTTTTTCACTACCCTACTGAAATTTCTCTATTGCATCTGGAATAAAACATAAACTCCTGTATTTGCCTTTCACAAGCTAGCTTTAGACTGTTTCCAGGTTCATTGCATGTTACTCCTCTCCTATGGTCCATCCAAACTTGGATTCATTCATGCATAATATTCCATTTTGCATCTCTGTCTGTGGGGAACCCTAACTTACTTCAAAGCTCAGCTCAAGCACCACATCACAAATGATGTCCTTCCAGATGCTCCCATAAGCCAGTCAACCTCTACTTCATAATCTTATATTAACTTTGTTCATATTTTACACTTGTTTATATGTGTACTTTTTTGGCGTTGTTAGAAAGTAAGTTCCTTAAAGGCAGGAAATTTTTCCTTTCTTTTTTTAATATGTTCCTAGCAGAGTGCCTGGAGCATAAGATGGGCTTAATTGATCCTTGGTGATAACTTGATTGTCTGATAAATTCTCTCTAGAGCATTTTTTCAACACGTTAGAGAGTAGGTAATTTAACATTACAAGGATATCAGTGCAGCACTCGGTCTATCAAATAACTCATCATCATACAAATAACTCGTATGGAGTGAAGGAAATCCATGTGTATGTACTTATGTGTATGTATTTATGTATGTGTATGTATGCATATGTATTTATGTGTATGTGTGTCTTATTGCATGAAGTCATAACTGGTTATATTGTCCAATATTTTAATGCCTGACATTAATCTCTTGACATACATTTGTACCAATTTATAACCTTAATCATTAGAGATTTTTAATATAAACTATTCTTATTTAGAGAAGCAGCAAAACATAGTAAAAATAGTATTCAATTCAGAATCAAGAGATCTAATTTTGTGTCTTTTCCCTAGAGATTACTAAGTCTATGACCCCAAGAAAGTTTATTTCTCTGAATCTCTATTATCTTGTCTAAAAATGTAAGTAATAAAACTTACAGTAACTCTCTTACTGGGTTCTTGTGAATAAAATATTTTATAAACTTTAAAAAATATATAAAACATCTACTCTGCAGTGAAGAAAATATTACATGAACATTAAGGAGCATAACATAAGACAGAACAGCAGTGTCAAAATCTGGCCATTGAGGATACCATACTACAGTGTACAGCTTGAACTAGATTAAATGTAATTGGGAAATATTTAACAAAATGAAAAAAAATAAAGCATCCTTATTCTTAATATGTGATTTTCTATGTCAATGTGTGCCTGCAGGCTCACTTACGTAGGGTTTAGTGGCCCTATTCCTGTTTGAATTTAACTCTAATGAAATAGTGTGTGATGGAAGAACAAGGATGATTAATACTAAATGCTTTAGGGAAATGTTAAGAAGGAGAAATTTATTTCCTGGTGTTGATCTGAGAAGGCTCTATGAAGGAGATGAAGCTTGATCTAAAGAACATCTCAAAAAGCAGAGATGAAAAAGCAGTATGTCACAATAAAAGGAATTCAGATGAGACTGCTGAAAAACTGGTCGCTACATTTGGTTAGAATACAGAATGTGTCAAGAGAGGCAATAAGCTTACAGTTTTATAATGTCGACTAGCTTGTAACCTTTTCAAAGACATTGATTTTTCTCTTTTGTTTGTTTTTTCTTCTAATACTATGACCAGGATAGTACTCAGAAAAAAAAGTAGAAGCTATGAACCTGTACAGAAACCTGGAGATTTAACCTGAAGGTCAATTTCTTAACTTGGTTAGGTGATCTGTCACTCCTAGGTAAGACAGGGATTATCAAACTAGGGACAAAATTCCAAATACAGCCTATTTTTGAATGGCCCATGAACTAAGAATTTCTAAGTACTATAAACTTTATTTTAACTTGTAAAAATCATTCTTAGCTTGAGGGTCAGACAAGAAGGTGCAAGGCAGAAGATTTGGTCCATAGGCCATATTTTGATGACTCCTAGCTCTGTCTTGTGATGCCTCAGCAGTTAACAGTCATTCTGCTTGATAATTAATGGCTATGTTTGAAAACAGCCTTCCTAGTCAGTTAAATGTGCAGAAAGAATGCATGGACATGGAAATGACAAATGAATAATTCTAATAGATTTTCTCCAGGTAAGGAACCCTTTTGGGATCTCTAGCAAGCTGATTTGAAATACATTCACTGTCTTACCCCCAAATTCCATAAGGCAAAGTAGAGAGAATGATGATTCACAGTCAGAGTGCGTGGTTTTGAATATCAATCCTGACATTTGTCACACTGTGTGACCTCTGACCTTGTACAAGACATTTCATTTCTCTGTACCTTTATTTTCCTAATTTGTAAAATGTTAGGGTTTGACCAGATCAACTGTAAGGTGCCTTCTAGCTCTAACTTCAGGAATCCTATCATTCACATAGGGATGATAAATAAAACAAACAAATAAAAGAGGCATAGATGTATATACATACTCTTCTCTCCTGACCACAAATAGTTAAATAACTTAAAGACTGGTGTCGAAATTGAGTGTGTTTGTGAGTGTGTGTGTGTGTGTGTGTGTGTGTGGTGTAGGAGGGAAAGGAAGGAGGGAAGCTGGTTTTCTAAATATTAGAACCCATACACACTCCATATCTATAAGATTTAAGGGATCAGAGCACTATTGTAAATAGTCTGGAATATGTCAGAGGCCAGCTACTGATCTCTTTCCATAGACAATTTGTTTTAAGTAATAATTTTATTTCATTATGAGTATGACCACACAATAATTATTTAGGCTAGATTGAGTGGCCTACACAATGGGCTCTGTGTGAAAGAATTCCAAGGAAATCTGTGTTTTATGGGAGAACTCACAATCTCATAGCTAGAAAAAGCATATTGTGATGGTCAATTCTGTGCGTTATTTAATATATACTTATTTAATATTTAATACTTACTTATAGGTTCAGACGCCTCCTTTCCTTTAGGATGAATTCTATCCATAGGTAGTTTGTATATCAGGAACTTTAGGTCAGTAGTTAATAAGAAAATGTAGTTTTGTGGCACAGTAGAAAGAGTATTGGATTTATTTTGAAAAGACCTGGATTTGAATGCTGCTTCTGATAGCTGCAGTTAGTGTGACCTTGGGCAAAGCTCTCTCTGGGTCTCAGTTTCCTTATCTGAAAAAAGAGAGAATTGAACTAAGTGATTACAAAAGTCCCTCAAGTGTCTTAACCTGGTCCTTGTTCTAATACCTCAATCACTAGATTGTGGCTTTTATGACTAGGTTTTATTGCTTAGTAATGTCAGTTGAATTCAACTCCTTGTGAACACATTTAGGGTTTTCTTGGCAAAGATGCTAGAGTGGCTTACCATTTTGTTTTTCAGTTCATTTTAGATATGAGGAAACTGAGTTAAACAGGGTTAAATGACTTGCCCAAGGTCACACAGCTATTATATGAGGCCAGATTTTAACTCAGTTCTTTCTGACTCCAGACCATTTATCTATCTACTGTGCCCCAATGCTTTATTTCCCTAATGTCTGTATATATTACCTTTGAATATAGTCTACTATATTCACACTGGGAAAATATTTTGCATTTCAATAGATTTTGCATTAACTTCTCTATTTGCATATTATTTCCCTTAGTAAATTGTAAGTTACTTGAGATAGGAATAGTTTTCTTTGTTATTTTCTTTTGCTTTTATACCTTCTTTGCCTTTGTACGTAGCTAAATCCCTACTAAATGCTTGGAAATTTGAGTTACACTGGTTTCCTGGCACTCTTTTTTCGTTAGGGTATTCCTTGGTAAAAGCTACTCCATACAAAGTGGATTTTTTAGTCCTGAACATGGATGTTCACATGCATGTTTTAGGATACTCACAACTTTTAAGACCAGAAACATCAGTGAAAATTAGGAGTCCTCTTTTAGTCCTTTCCTCCATTTCTGTCCTGATCTTAAACCATATAAATACCTTTGAATATTTGTCTGCATCTATTATCCAGGTCCATTTTAGGGGTCTTTTTCTTACATTTTCCTTTTGGCTTGGAGATGGGATGGAGGGAACAATGATAGAATTACAGTATCTTTGAAGTGTTAGTGATATTTGGAGAATATAATAATAGTCTTCAATTATTTGAAGATATTACTTGGGTTTCCTGGAAAAGTAATTAAAAATACCCAGTGGAACAACAGGGAAACCAATTACTTTCCCTCAAACTCTGCCACCACACAGAGAAATGTATCAGGTTGAGAGGCACAGATACAGAAATCCAAAGTAGCCCTGATTATTTTACATCAAATGCTTTGTGCCGTACTCTGACTTCTAGATACACCAATTTAGAAAATGACGAGCTAGTGGAAGGTGAATACTCCATATATACTTATTTAATTGACATTTTCTTATTTTCTATTGTAAATTGGAAGCTGATAGCAGAGCCTTGAGTGATTGCTACTGTCCTGCATTCAATGGTATCTACTCTTATTTTCTTAACCCACTTTGACAGTTTCATTCATTAACTTAACCTCTTTCTTTTCTTTGTGGTTTTTTTACTTCAATTACCCACTCCATTTCCAACATGCCACAGTAAAGCCTTCCCTTAATCATTTCACTGGATCAATTTATCTCCTGATTTTCCTTTCTCCTAACTCATACTGGACTGATATCTTGATATGTAATCAGTTATCATTAAGGGTGTGTAAAGCCATGCTCCAACCTATCCCCAAAAGAGCATCTTTTAAGATTTGGATTACACAGCATAGTGAACACTCTGTTTATTCCATTACAAATGAAGGCAAACATTCACAATATATCACAATATAATATTCACAACATTACATTTTATCACAGAAAATCACAATATAGTGTTCATAACAACTTAACATTAGAATGGCCACACA
>CM053595.1:165449516-165463617 GCA_028646575.1 Pseudocheirus occidentalis | reverse complement strand
ATCTGGTTTCCCTAAGAAGAGAACCCTCCTCATTTAATCATTCAATAAATTCACAATATATCAATCTTCCACTCATGGGGCAACCATTAACTTAATCAGTCACTATTCTCGATTCACAATTACTAAATATCATTAATCACTAAGTATAGTCATTAGAAAACCACACAAAGCCTCCATCCCTTGGTGTCCAGCAAACCTCAGTTTCCTCCAAGGGGAGGCCTTTTCTTCATCTTGACTCTTGGTGGCCTCTATGATTCCCTGGATCCCCTTCCATGGTCCCAGCTCCCTCCTGAATCCACCAAACAGTCAGCTGGATACAGAAGCAGACAGATGTCAGAGGTAGACAGCTCCCAGGTCCTTGTCCAGTCCTCAGGGCAGTCCCTTGCCATGCACTGAAGTTCATAGAGTCCAGCACATCTCAAACCCTTCACCACTTCTCTTGCCTGGTACTCAAGGATCATCCAGGCCATGAACAAACAATGTCTTATCATGGTCATGCTTCTTCAGTCCTCCAGCAGTTCAGCTGGCCCTAGGATGCAGAAAGAATATTAGCCTTCTGGGTGGCCTTCACCAGATTCTGGTCTCATAAAAAGTCCTTCTCATTTCTCAGTCAGCTTCCAGATGCTGGGAGAGAAACTCTCTCTCTCTGTCTCTCTCTCTCTCTGTCTCTCTCTCTGTCTCTGTCTCTCTCTCTCTCTCTCTCTCTCTCTCTCTCTCTCTCTCTCTCTCTCTCTCTCTCTCTCTCTCTCTCTCTGTCTCTCAAGAAAACTCCAACTCACTTCTTCAGTCCAACAGCCCAGCTCCCAGATGGTGAGACAACCCTGCTTCCTCCAACAGGAAAATTAAAATTCTGTCTCTCTGTCTCTGGAATTCTTCTTTATATACACACATTGGTCTCCTGTCTCAGCCAATCCCCTTCTTCCATGTCAACAGGGGAGTTCACACCCTCTCAACAAGGGACAGAGCTCAGACCTTTCATACTTAGCCCTAAGTTGATAAGTACTAAGTATCTGCTAAACTGATTGCTATTACAGAGGGCTCATGGCAAATGTTTCCCCATACAGAATGATGATGGTGGGAGAAGGACAAAAGCTTCGATACTGGGAGAGGGTAGCCTGCCAATTCTCCTGAAAGCAGATGACCTGGCTGATATCTAAAATCTCCTCCAGCTCTAAAACGGGATGATATAAGAATGAAATTTCTGCTGCATGAATATGGACCAAGGTTCAATCCCCACCATATGTGGGCCACAAGAATTAATCTAACTTCTCTAGATCTCAGTTTCTTTGCTTTTAAATGAAGTGGATACCTAGAAGGAATGTAAGCTCCTTTCCAGTTTTGATTTGTGATACTTGTGATCTAATCTCCTCGTGATAAATGATCTCTATGTTAAGAAAGTAGCACGCTCACAAGTTTTGTGGATGTTCTGAGAAAATTTCTTAAAGGAGTTTTAATGAGGAATGATATGAGAACAAACATATGAATCCTAGGTCTGTCTCTCAAAAACATGTATATACTGATATAATAAATATAATAAATAAAAAATAAAACTATTTATATACTGATCAAATTGGAGAGGATGAAGTTATAGAATTTCTATGTAAAACTCACTGAAAGCTTCTGAAGAAACTCATGACATTTTATATGTGATTATTGGTGCTTTGAATTTGTGAATGCACATAAGGGAGGAAAATTAAATACGCATTAGAAAATATATGTCAGGGTTAAGAAATGAAAAAAACCATGGTTTTCTACAACATAGAAATCTCAGCCACTTACATCAGGAATACTTTGTTTTTATGTTTTTATTCATTCATTCATTCATTCATTCATTCACTCATTTATTTATTTGTTTGTTTATTTATTGATTCATTCATTCATTCATCCATGCAACCATTTATTTATCTGTTTATTTATTTATCTATTTATTTATTTATTCATTTATTTATCTATTTATTTGCTTATTTAGTTATTTATTTGTCTTTATGAATTTGTTTGTTTAGTTTTAGTTTACAAGATTCTGTTCCACCATCCTCTGAGTTTCAAATTTTCTTCCCCTCTTTCTCCTCCCCCAGCCTTCCATGGTGAAATACAATCAAGTATAGGATCTGCAAATACTTTGACAGTAGATATGAGTCAGGTTATAAAGCAAGGTTGTAAAGGGTGGAATGAACAATGGGAAAAAGGAAATAAAACCAAACAAGAAAAAGAAAGAGAGCAGGCAGTTTGCTTCAATCTGTGTTCAATCTGTTCCTTTTAGTTCTTTCTCTGAATGTCAACATCTCTCTCCATCGTGAGTCTTTTGGAGTTGTCTTATAACCTTGCATTGCTGAGAAGAGTCCAGTCTATCAAAATTTGTCATCACACATATGTTGTATCTGTAATTGTGTACATATTTCTCCTGGTTCTTCTCACTCAACATCAGTTCATATAAGCTTCTCCAAATAAAGGTGAAGTCCATCTGCTCCTCATTTCTTAAAGCACAATAGTATTCCATTACATTCATACACCACAACTTGTTTAGCCATTCCTCAAATTGATGGGCATCCCCTTAATTTCCAGTTCTTTGCCACCACAAGAAGTGCTGCTATAAATATTTTTGTATATATGGGTCTTCCTCCCACTTCTATGGTCTCTTTGGGATGCAACCCTAGAAGTGGTATTGCTGGGTCAAAGGGTATAGCATTATTAATAGTCCTTTGGGCATAGTTTGAGATTGTTATCCAGAATGGTTGAATCAGCTCACAATTCCACCAACAATGAATTAGTGTCCCAATTTTTCTGCATCCTCTCTAGCATTTGCCATTTTATTGTTTTGTCATCTCAGCCAATCTGACTGGTAAGATGCGGTACCTCAGAGTTGTTTTGATTTCTTGATTCAATAGTGATTTAGAGCATTTTTTCATATGCTTATAGATACATTTAATTTGTTCCTCTGAAAACTGTTCATATCATTTGATCATTTATCAAAGGGGAATTACATGTATTCTTATAGATTTGACCTAATTCTCTGTATATTTTAGAAATGAGGCCTTTATTAGAGATATTGATTGGAATTTCTTTTTCAGTTTTCCACTTCCCTCTTGGTCTTGGTTACATTGGCTTTGTTTGTAGAGAAATTTTTCAATTTAATGTAAACAAAATAATCCATTTTGCATTTTATTATTCTTTCTAATACTTGTTTGGTCAAAAAGTCTTTGCCTCTCCATAGATTTGATAGGTAGACTGTTCCTTGCTTTCCCTGACTGCTTACAGTATCAACTTGTAAACCTAGATCATGTACCCATTTAGACTTGATTTTGGTATACCATATTAGATAATGGTCTATGCCCAGTTTCTGCCATGCTATATTCCAGTTTTCCCAGCAGTTTTTGTCAAATAGTGAGTTCTTATTCTCAAAACTGGGGTCCTTGTGTTTATAAAACAATGGATTACTATAGTCATTGACTACTGAGTTTTGAGTACACAGTCTATTTCATTGATCTACTACTCTATTCCCCAGCCAGTACCAAGTAGTTTTGATGACTGCTGCTATATAATACAGATTAAAATCTGATATGGCTAGGCTACCTTCCTTAGTATTTCTTTTCATTAATTCCCTTCGTATTCTGGACCTTTTGTTCTTCCAAATGAATTTATTACTATTTTTTCTAGCTCTATAAAGTAATTTTTTGTAGGTTGATTGGTATAACCCTAAAATTGTAATTTAGTTTATGTAAAATTGTTGTTTTTATTATATTAGCTCGGCCCAGATCTGACTATTTGAGTGAAAAGTGTTTTGTAGTTGTGTTCATACAGGTACTGGGTTTGTTTTGGCAGGTAGATTCCCAAATATTTTATAATATCTACAGTAACTTTAAATGGGGTTTCTCCTTCTATTTCTTGCTATTGGATTTCATTAGAAATATATAGGAATGCCAAAGATTTATGTGGCTTTATTTCATATAATATAATAAACTGAAACTTTGCCAAATTTATTTATTGTCTCAAGTAGTTTTTTACTTGATTCTCTAGGATTCTCCAATTATATCATCATATCATCTGCAAAGAGGGATAGCTTATTCTCTTCTTTACCTAATTTGATTCCTTTGCTTTCTTTTTCTTCTCTAATTGCTACTGTTAACATTTCTAGTACTAGATTGAATACAAGGGGTGATAATGGACATCCTTGTTTCACCCCTTATCTTATTGGAAATGCTTCTAGCTTATCACCATTACATAAAATAGATGCTTAATAAATGCATGTTTACTTTCTTTCTTTCTTTCTATTTATTTATTTATTTCTACTTTTATTTTTTAATTTTTAAAAATTGATTTGTTTATTTACTTTTTGTTTACAAGATTCAGTCACAGAATCCCTTGAATTTCAAATTTTCTCTCCTCCCTCTTCCCCCCTCCCATGGCGGCATGAAATCAAATATAGGCATGCATGTTTACTTCCTTCTTAAGAGACCTAACTAGTCAAAATTATAACAAGGGTATTTAAGGGTAAAACTGGAGCTTAAACAATAAGGTATGAAATAGAAAAGATCTGCAAATACTTTCCAGGGCTACCTTCTCACCATCAAAGACAATTTTGTGGCTATATTTTGACTCCTGTGACACAGCTCAGTATATGCTGCTGGAAGAGGTGGAAGTGGCACTGAAGAAAATAAAAATGGTGAAAATAGTTATTCTAGACCTTCTACAAACAGACAGTCTTTGGTAAAGGAAGTAAAATTGTGAGAGCATTCATGAATTGATTCTGAAGTTCTGCAAAAGATGGGAGAATACAAGAGTCATTGAAAATACGTTAGACCTTATTACTACAAAAAACCAATAATGCAATATTAACTACCAATAACTAACAATATTAACTACCAGTTCATATCAATACTTCACAATCTATGTAAAAGTTTAATTAGAATATTATATACACAAGATGCAGGAATGATAGAGAACTCATTCTGGAGTCAGGGAGACTAGGATCAAGTCCCATCTTTGAAACATGTTGGCTGAGAGACCCTGGTCAAGTCACAACCTCTATGACCCAGATAATTGTCTAAAGGTAAGTTGAAGAGTAGATCCTGATTTCCTTTAATAGAAGAATTTTTGTTCTTCCTTATATTATGAAATCACAGATCTTATGTACTTCTCAAAGCTACCATTTAAAAATACAAACAAATTTAAAACAAAACAAAAATTTACACATTCATAGAAATAACTTTTGATGAATGATTCACAAGATAATAGAAAGGATTTCTAAAGCAATATTCTACTGTAGGTAACATTGATTCACAATCATGAAATTGATTAAAGATTGGAAGAAATCAAGATCCCTTTGTGTTAATGTTACTGTTCATTTTTTTTCAAAAACTGATTCAATAGAGAAAGATCCTCTGATGTTCTCTACCAGTAAGATGTCAACCATACATCTTTGCCAAGTCATACCTTGAATGTATATAACTCATAAGAATATTATAGTAATAGCTACAATATAAATGTCATAACTAAAGAGAAAACTGGCTAATGATTCTCTAATAATTTAAGATCAACAGGAGACATGACTGCCACTGAGAGGGTAGACTTAAGTGTTTAAGTTGAAAAGGAATTCCCTAAAATGAGGAAGTGATCCTGATGCTCATCTTTTGAAGATAAAATTATGTTATTTACATTGAGCCCTGGGACAGGGAAGAGACTTCTAAAAGAGAAACATAATCACTCCAAACAGTTTAACATAATTATCCACACAGGAAAAGCTGAATGTATGAAGAGGAATGAGTCCTATACATACTTTAATATGCAGTTGTTTAGATAGCCCAAGGAGTATATCCTTCCATACACATTTTTGAGGCAGAAAGAGATAAGCTGGGGTGGATTGTCTTTTTTTCTTTTTTAGCAAATGTCTTTTGTTTGGTCATACAAAACATATTGCAATATTAGCCATGTTTCAAAGAAAAACAGAAAAAAAAACCATCAAAAAAATTGGAAAATGTATACTTCAAACTGCACTCATAATTCATCAGTTCTGTCTCTGAAGTTGAATAGCATTTTCTTTATGGGTTCTTTGAATCCCTGTCTTGATCAGAGTAGCTACGTCTTTAATATACAGTTGATGATCTTTACAATGTTGTTATCTGTGTACAATGTTCTCTTGGTTCTACTCACTCCACTTTACATCATGCACATTTGCAGAAGACTTCTCAGGTTTTTCTGAAATTTTCTTGTTTGTCATCTCTTATTGCACTATATCATTCCAACATAACTGTATACCATGATTTCTTCAGCCATTCCCCAATTAATTGGCATTCAAATTTCTATTTTTTTTACTACCACAAGAGTTGCTATTAATATTTTATACAAATAAGTAATTCTCTTTGATCTCTTTGGAATACAGAACTATTCAGTATACAGCTTTATAGCCCTTTGAATGTGTTTCCAATTTATTCTCCAGAATGGTTGGAATACCTCCCTCAACATTTGCCATTTTCTTTTTATATCACGTTACCCAATTTGATAGGTTCCTGTTGTCTTTCAGCTGTTTTTCAGTTGTATCCAAATCTTCATGCAAAACTATTTGCAGTCTTCTTGACAAAGATACTGGAGTAGTTTGCCATTTCCTTTAGCATGTCATTTTAAAAATGAGGAATTGAGAAAAAAAAGCTTGGTTAAGTGACTTACTCAGGATCACACAGCTAGTAAATGATTGAGGTAGGACTTGAACTCACAAAGATGAGCCTTTTTAGCACCAAGCTTGACACTGTATCTACTATGCCACTTAACTGCTCCTAATCTTAGATACGAGGTAGTATCTCACAGTTGATTCAATTTGCATTTCTCTAATAATTGATGATTTAAAACTGTTTTATGTGACTATTAATCAATTGATTTCTTCTTCTGAAAACTGCTTGCTCATACCCTTTGACCATTTATCAACTGAGGAATGGCTCTTATTTTCCTAAATTTTGTTCTGTTTGCTCTAAATTTGAGAAAAGATGCTTTTATCAGAGAAATATTCTGTAATTGTTTCCCCATTTTCCTGTTTGCCTTCTAAATTTGGCTACATTCGTATTGTTTACAGCAGGCCTTTTATAATTTCATGTAATCAAAATTATCCATTGGGCTCCCCATCATCATTTCTATATCTTATATAGTCATTAACTCTTTCCTTATTCTTAGATCTTCTCCATACTCCTTTAACTTACTTATGAAATCACACTTTATGTCTAAACCATTTATGCTTTTTGCAGGCATTTTGCAGGATGCAGGCAAGCAGGCAGGTAGGATTGGATTATGAGTCTTTGTTTGTGGAAAGACTTTGTGATGATGTTGCTTCCCGTGGTGATGAGGTATATTAACTTCTTTGTTGCTATGATGGATTCAGTTTTCTGGTGTTGGAATTTGATTTTCTGGTGTCAGAACAAATATTTTGCTTCTGTCTTCTATATAGAGAGTCTATTATATTTTGCAATTCAGAACTATGCTATCATATTAATAGCCTCGGTCATTGCTGTGAAAATTGCCTTGGAGATAAAAGTACCAATGAATCAATCACCCAGAAAGCTAAGCACAGTGGTAAGCAGTGAGGACTCAAAGAAATAGCAAAAACAGTGTTTACCCTCAAGAAGCTTACATTGAAATTGGAGAAATGTGTACATTAATAGTTAATGAATATGTACACAAGTTGTACAGAGTATGATTCTCTTAGCAAAGAAGGCATTAGTAGCTGGGGGAACCTGGATTGGTCTCTAATAGAAAGTAGCTCTCAAATTGAGTATTAAAGAAAGTCAAGGATTCCAAGAAGTAAAGGTCAAGAAAGAGAACATCCTAGGCATAGGAGAGATCCAGGCATAGTAAGTAGAAAGTCATGGAAAGTCCTATGTGGGGAAAAGCAAGTAGATCAGTATAACTGTACAGAGAAGCATGTGTCTGATCCCAGAAGTAATGGGTAGTCACTAGAGATTACTGAGTAGGGAAGTAATATGGTATTATTATATTTTAGGAAAATCATTTTGGCAGTTGAGTTAAAAATGTGTTAGAGTAGGAAGAAACTCAAGGAAGGGAATCAAAGAAGAAAACAATCGCTTGGGTGAGAGATGGTGGCTATGTGAGTCAAGAAAATGGGAGATACTGGAGAGATGTTGGATATATGGGGGAAACAATTACAAAAAATTTCTCTGATAAAGACTTCTTTTCAACTAATAGACTCAGAGTCAGAAGGCACCACAACCCTTGTGATTCAGTGATTAAGTAGCCTAGTACCAAAAGGTGTGAAAGCCTTCCTACAAGCAAGCCTCTTCCTAAGCAAGCTCCTTCTTAGGCAAATTCCTCCCCCAATGGCTTCTATGTGACTCAGGATGTATCATAGCACAGCTGTAATTAAAATACCTGTGTACCAGCAGAGGCTAGTTGATGCAATGAATAGAGCACCATCCCTGGAGTCAGGAGGACTTGAGCTCAAATATGGCCTCTGTTACTTAACACTTACTAGCCATGTGACTTTGGGCAAGTCATTTAACTCCAATTTCTCTGCCCTTCCCCCTCCAAAAAAAATACATGTATACATTTAGACCTGGGAACATGGCTCTCATTCCAAGGAAAAGGGAACATATGTGGTTACATAGGCCTATTAATGGATGGGAAAGATCTTATATTCCATTAACATTACAATCCTCTCCTGTCTTTTCTAGCAAAATACACCTCTTGTTATCCCCACTATCTCTAATTTTCAATGTCAATTTCTTGGTTCCTTCCCTTCTACTTTGCAAGCATGTGTATACCTGCCCTGTCCTTAAGAAAAGAGAAATTGAAAGAATCCACCAATTCCCTCTTGAAAGATATATAAAAAAGAAAACCCTTAGGAATATTGTAGCCAAATTCCAGAGTTCCCAGATCAAGTAGAAACTATTGCAAGCAGCCAGAAAGAATCTGGTTATTGTGGAAACACAATCAGTATGACACAAAATCTAGCAGCTCCTATATTAAGGGATCAAAGCCCTTGGAATATGATATTCTGGAGGTCAAAACGGCTAGGATTAGCCAGCTATCACCAATCCAGTAAAACTGAGTATAATACTTCAGGGGAAAAAATAACATTCAATGAAATAGAGAACTTTCAAGCATTTTTTGGTGAAAAGACCAGAGCTGAATAGAAAATTTGACTTTCAAATACAAGAATCAAGAGAAGCATGAAACGGTAAACATGAAAGAGAAATCATAAAGGACCCATTAAAGGTGAACTGTTCATATTCCTATATGGAAAGATGATATTTGTAACTGAGACCTTTCTCAGTGCAAAGATAGTTGGAGGGAGGATAGATAGTTAGACAGACAGAGAGACAGACAGACAAACACAGACAGAGGACAGGGTGAGTTGAATATAAAGGGATGATATCTAAAAACAAAACTAAGGGATGAGAGAGGAATATATTGGGAGATGGAGAAAGAGAGAGATAGAATGGAGTAAATTATTTAATATAAAAGAGGCAAAAAATGGTTTCACAATGGAGGGGATGAGGGGGTAGGTGCAAGGGAATGAGTGAAACTCTCATTGAATTTGGCTCAAATTCAGTTTCCTAGAAGAAAGTAAGGGGGAAGGGGAAAAGGGGAAGGGATGACAGAATGGATGGAATATTGGGGGTGAGGAGGGGGTAATCAGAGGTAAAAAATTTTAAAAAGGTACAGGGTCAAAGGAGAAAATAGAATAAGTGGGGGGCAGGATAGGATGGAGGAAAATATTGTTAGTCTTTCATGATATGCCCATTATAGAAGTGTTTGGCATAACTACACATGTATAACCTATATTAAGTTGCTTGCCTTCTCTAGGAGGGTTGGCAGGAAGGGAAGAAGGGAGAGAATTTGGAACTGAAACATTTAAAAACAAATATTAGAAGTTGTTTTTACATGCAACTGCGTAATAAGATATACAGGCAATGGGGTATAGAAATCTGTCTTGCTGTACAAAACAGTAAGGGGGAAGAGAAAGGGGAAGGGTGATAGAAGGGAAGGCAGACTGGGGGAAGAAGTCATTGGAATGCACTCCATTTGGGGGTTGGGGGAGGAAAGAGATGGGGAGAAAATTTAGAACTCAAAATCTTGTGGAAATTAATTAATTAATTAATTTGAAAATACTCTTCACATTATATGTGCTAGTCAAACTGGAAAGTGTAACTAGCAGAACTCTTTTCTGAAGTGTCATATCTCCACTTCTACCTGTTGTTGGCATTTGATTCTTCCCATAGTATGTATAGTTTACTTGTCACCTTCTTCCCTACATCTTCTCTAGTAGAATTCATGCAATTAATTTATCAAACAATTATTTATTAAGCACTGCTAAGTAACAGGAACTGTGCTAAGTTCAGAAGATCTGAATAAGGTAAAAAGGGCTGTTTCTGCCTACAGAGAGATTATAATTTAATAAGGGAAGACAATACACAGAAAAATAAGCTAAAAAGGAGGAGATGGAGGTCGGGCAAAGCTGCTTATGAAAAATGGAGTGAGATACAAAATCCAAGTTCGCTCTCTATAAAGGAAATCTCCACCCTTAAGGCCTGTGATCCAAGGTGGAAGGAGGCTGAGGGTGGTGGGAATGCTTTCAGTATATCCAAGGTTGAGTCAATCATAATGATAAAATCTTATCTAATCATGGGAGTAGGGAGGAGAGACATCTTGTTTCCTCAAATTGAGAGGAGAAACAAAAAAATAAGATTGAAAAAAGAGTGAAATGAACAGTAAGTATAACAATCAATGTCACTGGGATGATCTCACCCGTAAAACAGAAGTAGAAAGTGAGCAGATTAGAAACCAGAATCCAATAATATATTGTTTAAAAGATACAAACTTCAACCTGAGGGAAACACAGAAATAAAATAAGGATATGGAGCAGAATCTAGTATACTTCAAAATACAGAGGAAGCAATCTTATCTCAGATAATGCAAAAGTAAAAATAGAGCTAAATAAATGGAATAAAAAGAGAAACTATATTTTGAAATATGTGTGTTTCATATATAGGATAAAATAGAGAGTAAAACCATATTAGTGGGGGACCTCAATGTTCCTCTCTCAGAGCTAGATAAATCTAATAAAAAAATAAATAAGGAAAAAATCAAGTGAAAAAGATCTTAGAAAATTTAGATATTATATACCTCTGGAGAAAACCGATTGATCATAAAAAGGATTCTTTTTCTCAGTTATACATAACATCATCACAATAACTAGCTATGTACTGGTGTATAAAAAACTCACAGCTGAAGGTAAAAAAAATTTTAATCACCTATTTCAGAATAGAATATAATAAAAACACATTTAACAAAGGGCCATGGAAGCATATATTGAAAACTAATTGGAAAATAAATATTCTAATACTAAAGAAAGAGTGGATTAAAGGACAAATTTTACAAGCAACCAATAATTTCATAAAAGAGAATGATAGCAATGAGGCAATAAAACCAATCCTTGGAGGAAAATTATATCTGCAAATGCTGTTGTTGATAAAACAGATAAAGAGTACATTGATGAATTCAGCATGGAACTTAAAAAAAAACTATAAAAAGAGCAAATTAAAATCCGTATTTAAACATAAAAAGGGAAACCCTGCAAGTCAAAGGAGACATTAGTAAAATTTAAAGTAAAATACCTTTTGAACTAATGCATAAAAGCAAAAGTTGATTTTATGAAGAACCAAATAAAATATATACTCACTGGTTTATCTGATATTAAAAAAAGAAATCCAAATCACTAATATAAAAAAATTTTAAAAGGCAAATACACCACCAATGAAGATGAAATTAAAGCAATTATTAGGAGTTACTTTGTTGAATTACATGGCAGTAAAACTTATTATCTAAGTTAAATGAATGAATATTTACAAATATATTAAATTGCCCAGATTAACAAAAGAGGAACTAAAATACTTAAATAAATCTCTTTTAGAAAAAAAAAAAACATTTAACAGGTCATCAATGATAATGATTCACAAAGATAAGGATTCACAAATAAATTCTATCAAACTTTTAAGAAAAAGTTAATCCCTTATGTTTAAAAATCTGTAAAGAATCCTACCAAATTCCTTTCATGACACAAATAAGATTTTTTTAAATTTAATTTATTTATTTCTAGTTTTCAACATTTACTTCCATAAGTTTTAAATGTTCCCTCTCGCTGCTCCTTCCTTCCCCAAGAGGACCAGCAATCTGATATAGGCTTTACATATTCATTCCTATAAAACATATTTTCACATTAGTCATGTTGAAGAGAAGAATTATAATAAATGGGAGAAACCATGAGAAAGAATTAAGAAAACAAAACAAAACAGAAAGAAAATAGTCTACTTCATTGGGCATTTAGACTACATAGTTCTTTCTCTGGATGTAATTGGCATTTCCCATCATGAGACCTTTGGAAATGTCCTTGCATTGCTGAGAAGGGCTAAGTCTATCAAAATCAGTTATTGCCCACTGTGGCTGTTAATGTGTACAATGGTATCCTGGTTCTGCTCACTTCACTCATGATCAGTTCATATAAATCTTTTCATGTTTCTTTTTTCCCCCTGAAATCTGCCTTTTAATCATTTCTTATAGCAAAATAGCATTCCATTGCATTAATAGTACCACAACTTGTTCAGCCATTCCCCAGTTGATGGGCAACCCCTTGATTTCCAGTTTTGGTCCACGACAAAGGAGCTGCTATAAATATCCTATTGGCTAACAATGCAAAATAAGAATTTAACATATGCTGTTGGGGATGTTGGGGAAAAAATGGGACAGCAATGCACTGTTACTGGAGGTGTAGTCTAGTCCAATAATTCTGGGAGAACAATTTTGAACTGTGCTCAAAGAGTTGTAAAACTGTGTATATTCTTTAACCCAACTAGGTATATATCTCAAAGAGATCAAATAAAAGGGAAAAGGACCTATTTGTCCAATATTTATAGCAGTTTTTCTTATGGTGGCAAAGAATGGGAAATTAAGGGGATGATCATCAATTGATGAATCACTGAACAAGTTGTAATGTATGACTGTGATTAAATACTATTGTGCTATGAGAAATGGAAAGCAGGATGATGTCCAGAACACATGGGAAGACCTAAATGAATGCAAAGTAAAATGAGCAGAATCATTAGAACATTGTCCCACATTAATAGCAATATTGTAATGATGATCAGTAGTAAAATATTTAACTGCTCTGTTCAAAACAATTATTCAAGAAAATTCCAAAGCACTCATGATGAAAAATGGCACCTGCTTCCAAGGACAGAACTGATGAATTCTAAATGCAGGTTGAAATATTTTTACCTTACTTTTGCTGTTTTATTGTTTTTTTCTTTTGAAACATGGATAATATGAAAATGTTCTACATGATCTCACACGCATCATTGAAATAAAAGATTTTGCCTTATCAATAAAGGAAGTGGAGGGAGAAAGATCATTTGGTAATGAAAATTTTTTAAATTTTAATTTATTTTCTTGATTACATCATTCATTTCCAGTTTTGAGTTACAAATTTTCTCCCCTTCTTCTACCCCCAAGCCCAAAACAATGATCCCACTGTAAAGCCCCTCCCACAGTCTGTTCATTTTTATGTCCTCCTCCAACGCCCCTCTAACTTTCTAGTAGGGAAGGGAGGGTCTCCCTACCCCTTCCCCGTCCCTGTATGTCATTTTTCCCAGTTGTATTTGATTGCATAGCTTTAAATTCTAGATTCTTGTGATTCCTCCCTGTCACCCACACCCACTGGAAGGAGCAGCAATTCAATAAAGACTGTACATGTGTAATTACGCAGGACATCTCCATGGTGGGCAAATTGTGAGAGGCTAATTGTATGTCCCTCCTTCCTATCCTGCACCCGCCCCTTGTTTTGTTCTCTACCCTGTTCCTGTCCCTTTACTGAGGTGTGTGCTTCCTGCAACCCTCCCCCCGCACCCCGCCCTTCCCTCCATCACCCCTCCTTTCATCCCCATCGCCCCTACTCTCCTGTGTTGCAAGATACTCAGTTTAGAGTTAATGTCATTCCTTCCCTAAGCCAAATTTAATGAGAGTAAATGAAAGTAAAGTTGTAACAGTTATCCCTTGCCTCTTTTATATGGGATGATTAACCCCATTTTGTCTCTCCCTGTCTCCTCTC
>CM053595.1:165414299-165449016 GCA_028646575.1 Pseudocheirus occidentalis | reverse complement strand
AAATTAAAAAAAAGAAATGATGAGTTAAATAATTTTAGAAAAATACATGGACTTTCATGCAATAATGAAGATCAAAATGAGAAGAACCAAGATAATATTTTAGACAGTCACAATATTGTTTTAAGAATGACTTTGACCCAATGAGTTATTTTGACTATTTTCAATACCCAAATGAACTATAAAAGACATATAAACAAAGACATTACCTGCATCTGTAAGTGTAATTAATTTAGCAGGTACTTGGTCCTTAGTAACTAAGGGCTAAGTACTTCTGTAAAAGAGTCAGAGGGTGTGAACTCTGTCTCCTGTGTGAAAGAACCAGAAGGTATGAACTCTGTCTCCTATATGAATAGAGGGTGTGATCTCAGTCCCCAGTTGCTGACATGGCAAGACAGGTGTTCACTTAGACAGGAGACCAGTGTGTGTATATAAGGGGAATTCCAGAGACAAAGAATAATAATGAAGAATATTCCTCCTGGTGGCTCCTGACAGAGGAAGAATCATGGAGACTGAAGCCAACTCAGAAAGAGAGAGAGAGAGAGAGAAAGAGAGAGAGAGAAAGAGAGAGAGAGAGAGAGAGAGAGAGAGAGAGAGAGAGAGAGAGAGAGAGAAAGAGGGAGGGAGAGAGTTGGAGTTTGGAATTTTCTTGAGAAAATAATCTGGTGAAGGCTAAAGTTGCTGCCTCCTGGAAGGCTGAGAGTCCTAGGACCAGCAGAACTGCTGGAGGACTGAAGAAGAATGAATGGGATAAGCCTTTGTTTGTTTGTGGCTTGGTGGATCCATGAGTTTCCACCAACAGAAGTGGTGAAGGATTTGAGCTGTGCAGGACCCTGTGAGTTTCAGTGCGGGCCAGAGACTGTCCTAAGACCTGGAGGAGAACTTGGGAGGTGTCTGCCCCTGAATTCAAGAGACAGTTTGGTGGATTCAGGTAGGAGCTGGGACCATGGAAGGGGATCCAGGAAATCTGAGAGACCACTCCAAGTCAAGATGAAGAAAAGCCCTCCTCTTGGACCCACGATGAAATTGAAGGGTACTAGACAGGCAGGGGTGGAGGGTTTGTGTAATTTTCTAATGATTGTATTTAGTGATTAATGATACTTAATGACTGATTGCTAGATAAGTGACTGATTAAGTTAGTCTATGATTGCCCCCATGAGTGGAAGATTGAATATTTTATTGTGAAATGACTGAATGGTTAAGTAAGAAGGGTTTCTCACCTTAAGGAAACCAGATAATTATTCTTGTGCTCTTTGTTCTAAATATTGTGGCCACTGTAGTGAAAACTATGTGGCCATTCTAATGTCAAGTTGTTGTGAACACAATATTGTGATTTTCTGTGATGGAATGTTGTGAATATGATATTGTACCTTGATTAGTTGTGAATGTATGCCTTGATTTGTAATGGAATAAATGGAGTGTTCACTATACTGTGTAATCAAACCCTTAAAAGCTGTTTGCAGTAGCATTCTTTTGGGAAGCTGTTTGTGCATGGAATTACAGCATCTAGAGAAAGTGCTTATAAATAGAAGTATGTATATAATAACTTTACACACACACACAGTTCATAGTATATTTGAAAGGAATAACAACTTGTATGCAATAGATTTACAGTTTCATATGCAATCATCTTTTTATTATACTATGCTATGGTAATGTTTGCTTTATTCTATAAATTAAAAATGAAATAAAAAGTAATTAGAAAAAAAATGCTAAAAGAAAATCCATTGTATTTTTATGTTACTTTTAAAAGATGGAACAGAGATATTTGGTTTCCTTTCATCATGTCTCAATTCAACTATTAGTAATAAAGGTGAGGTTTGAAAACATCCTTATAGGAAATTATTTTCTTGATTTTCCCAGTTATGAGTTACCTGTTCCTTTTGAAGTTTTTATGCAAACTTAATCAATTCTTTAAAAAATCATTCTTTTTTATCTTCTGTCATTATAAAAACAATAGCACAATGAAATGGAATCAGGGTATAAGAGTTTTTGAAGAGAGAACCTCCCCCCCCACAAACCTTTTTGTTTTGCTTATGTTTGTTTTTTTTTTCAAAAGAGATCATCGTCATGACATTATGAGGTGATGTACTGAATTACGAGTGAGTTGGATTTAAGTGAGGCATAGTTGTATAGACATCAGACTTCCTCTCTGTTCCAGAGTCATGCAAAGTCCAGTGGCAGGACAAAACTCAAGATGACTTGCAATGGCCTAGGATGCAGTGGATGACCTTGGCATCTTTCATATCTAATCGTTCTCTAAGGCCTCTACAATGCCTGCTTTACTGTCCTTCAGGGTCATTAGAACAAATTGTTCTCAACTGCCCATTCCACTGTGGGAAATCTTCACATGCTTAGGGGTAGATATCCTAACTCACCAATGAGTTTGAAATCCATCAGTTACCCTCACTCTGGTTTAGCCTTTCTGCCAAGTTGATTTACTAAGTTATGACCACTGTACATTCTACATCTGCCTAGAGCGACAGGTTAGAACTAGGTGACAAGTGGACAATGAAAGTCTATGAGGAGCTCTGAAAAAGCTCTGGGCAAGCCCTCACATTGGAATTGCTAATTTTTCTGAACATCTCACATGCATCATAGAGAGGAGTAATTGTGTGCTTGCTTGCTTGCTTCTTGTTGTTGTTAGTTCTTCCTTCTAAGACAGCCAGTGACTTCAGAAGGCTGATGTCTTGACTTGCAAGTAAATCAGATCCCAGATTGGTTTTTTTTTGAGTGGGCAAACTAGGCCATCTTTTGCCTCACTTTTTACCTAGCCTTAAATCACTGAATGAGGGTTGCTGCAGAGAAATTGAGGCCTGAGAAAGACCTTAGTTAATAAAGGTCAAGGAGGAGATCAGTCTATCAGTTAGTCATCACAAATAGGATGTCTCTTCAATAGCATACAATGTTCTCCTGGTTCTGCTCCCCTCATTCAGTTCTCAGCAATGCTAAGATAAAAGACAACTCTAAAAGATTCATGATAGAAAGGGCTATCTACATCTAAAGAAAGAATTATAGAGTCTGAATGCAGATTGAAGCAAACTACTTGCTCTTTCTCTCTCTTTTTTGTTTTGTTTTGTTTCTTCTTTCTCATTGTTCATTCCATTTATTAGAATCCTTTTTTACAACTAAGTGACTGACTGAGTTAACTTAGTTACCCCATGACTAAAGTTTAATGTGAAGGCATTTGTCAACCCTGTATTGGATTGCATGCTGCCATAATGGGTGAGGGGGAAGGAAATGGAGGGGAAAATTTGGGACTCAAAAAACTGTATGTGTATATATGTATATATGTGTATGTGTGTATATGTATATATATATATATATGCTGTGTGTATACATATCTAAATGTGTGCACATATGTGTTCATATATACATATATACACACATGTGTGCACACACATATAAAGGTATGTTTGTCCGTATATTTGAATATATGTGAGTATACACACATGTGTGTATACATATATATGTACATATGTGTGTGGATAAATAGATAGATAGATAGATAGATAGATAGATAGATAGATAGATAGATAGATAGATAGATAGAGATAGAGATAGAGATGGAGATAGAGATAGAGATAGAGATATATAGATATATAGATATATACAAAGGCTAAGGAGTAATTTCCTAGGCTTAAGTCCCTCTCTGTAATGGATCCCAGACCTCTGTCAATTCTAACTGAAATCATAGGGTAGAACCATGGATGTAAACATTCAAACAAAAGCATCTCTAAAGCAGCCATTATGATTCTAGGATTAGTGATGAAATAATTATTGATTAAATCCAAAACAAAAGGAGCTACTTAATGAACAAAATAAAATTTTAAAAACACATATTTTAATTGCCTGTTATGTTAGTGTCTAGAACTCTAATAAATCTTCCAGATATACGAAACTGACCACCAATAAGTTTTTCAGATAAGACTGGAACTGAATTTTGGGAATCTCTTAGATTTCTTTCCTCTTTTGCCTTCAGTATGTTTATTTTAACTCCTCATCATTTTATCTATAATGAAATCCTCTGGTAATCAGTATTCTTGCCTAAGGCTTGAGGCACAATTATTCTTTTTTTCTAATTTTAATCTAGCAATCAGATCTCTCTAACCTTCAATTTAAATGTATAAAATCCCTCCTGAAAATTAAATTCCTTTGTATGTTTCTAATTCAAATCTTTTCATTTTATTTTGTTTTTCCATAAGCATACATCAACACTTCAAATTCTGTATCTATAACCTCTCTACATTCCTCTCCATCCTGCCAAAGCATTTCATCTGGTTCATCTTTACTACTTACTTTATTCCAAAGTCCACTCTCGGTATAATAATTAAAACATGTTCATTCTTAGGTCATTTAAGTTATAGATTCCAAGTACAGGCAAGTCTAAATACCTTGAACCTGTTCCTTGGAGGGCCAATATTTTTGTCTGTTTGTTTTGGGCATTCTTTTGGTTCAGAGGAAACTTTCCTTGCCAATGCAGATCAGTAACCATTTTACTCTTCAGGGCCTTACAGCATTGTCTGGGGGAACTAAGAGATAAGTAACTTTCCCTGGATCCTAATGTCAATATGTGTCAGAGGAAGAGTCGAAACCAGGTAATACTGATTCCAAACCCAGCTGTCTGTCTACTAGACAATGAAGGCTCATGTGCAAGAAAATAATGAAGTAAATATTCCCTATGTTATAGGAAAATACCTAGAAAAAGATGCCTATAATCATTTTATTTTTTTGTGGGGGGGGGGGTATATGTAATGCAATGCATGAGCAGCTTCCCAAAAGAATGCTATTGTGAACAGCTTTTAAGGTTCTGATTACACAGTATATTGAACACTCTATTTATTCTATAACAAATCAAAGCAAAACATTCACAGAAAATCATTTTGCAGCATTCACAATGTTACAGCTTATCACATAAAATCACAGCATAGTATTCACAACAGCTTATCATTAAAATGATCACATAGTTTCCACCATAGTGGCCACAAAGTTTTGAACACAGAACAGTCTTCTGGTATCCCTAAGGAGATTGCCTCCTTACTCAGTCATTCAGTCATCTCAAAGTACAACAGTCAAAGTCTTCCACTCATGGGGTAACTAAGTTAACTCAGTCAGTCACTTATTTAGCAAACAATTACTAAATATCCTAAATCACTAAGTACAATCATTAGAAAATACACAGAACTTCCACCCCTATGTCACTACTAAATTTACAATTTACAGTCAGTATATAGTATCCAAGTAAAGTCTTCTTTCAGCTTGACTTAGGGTGGTCTCTCAAATTCCCTGTATCTCCTTCCATGGTCCCAGCTCCTACCTGAATCCACCAGTCACCTGGATTGAGAAGCACACAATTCCCATGTCCTTGTCCAGTTCTCCAGGCCGTTCCTACTCCATACTGGAACTCACAGTGTCCAGTCAATTTCAAATCCTTCACAATTTTTCTTCCTATGAATTCAAGCCTCAACCTAGCCACAAACAGACAAAGTCTTAGCATCCCAGTCATGCTTCCTCAATCTTCTGCAGCTTGTTCAAAAAGTCAGAATCACCTAATCCAGCCTGAGGGGGAGGGGTTCCTGGGCTCCTGGATTCCTGGGATCCTAGAATCCTGGGCTCCTAGGCTCCGGAGCTCCTGGGCTCCACTTCAGCCTCCTCCTGGCAGCTGCTTCTGCCTCCACAATGCTCTAAGATCTGACTCAGTTCTCAATTCTCACCAGCAGCTGCTCAGCCTCCACATTCCTGTCCCAAGAAATTCTTACTGTGCCTCTCTGGAGCATTTCTTATATAAACATAGTTTTAGCTTCCTATTCCAGCCAGCTCCTTCCTGTTACATCAGGAACAGGGTCCGTAGCTTCTGTTTCTTTCACAGAGGTTTGATTAGCAACTAAGTGGTAAGTACCTGCTTACTTGCCAATACAAAAAGTGGTCTTCAAATTCAAATTAATTACCATTACAGGGGAATATCTCAATGAGTTAGCCTGCATTTATAAAATGGTTAATCTATATTTTTAATTGATCAGTTCTGGGGATACACATGAAGGTTTTAAAAAAAATTCCCTGCTCTCAAGACCTTCCAAATGAGGGAGAGATCATATAGAGAACAATAGTGCAGATGATCAACCATGATGGACTCAGCCACTCTGATCAAGATCATAATCTAAGACACTTCCAAAGGACCCCATGATAAAAATGCTATCCACTTCCAAAGTGAACTGATGAACTCTGTGTGTTTGAAAATGCAATTGTTATTTTGGGACTGGAACTCATCATGGACATTAGGGCAGCATATATAGAACTTTCAATCATTTGCATAAAGATCATAACTTAATCCATGGTAACCAATGAGATCACCCATGAGATCTAGAATAGGATGAAAAGAAAAGAGGTCAAATTTTAAAGCTTAGAGAGACTCTTCCAGTTAGTCGGCATGACATGGATGGAGATCCAGCAAAACAACCTAGGAATCATCTATCAGATTTGATTCTCCAGTCTTTTTCCTGGAGAACAATTAAATAGCAGAGTCATGAGAACCTCCAGAGGAAAGAGTTCTATTAAGGCAATAGTGGTGGGCAGAACCAGATATTGCAGAGATGAGAAGAAGAATGAAGGCTGATAAAGGATTAACAGATTCAACAATTTAGAGACCCCTGGAAACCTTGAAGAGCACTGAATTTAAACAGGTCTGAAGTCTAATTGCATTGTCCAGAAGTGAGAGGAGATGTAGTGATGCCTAGTTTAGATGGCTTTTGCAATGTCTTTAGATAAGGAGAAAAATATAGATATAAGATGATAATTAGTGTAGCTGGTTGAATCAAGTGAGTTTTAAGAAATAAAGAACAAGGGAGACAATATTTTTGCATGCAAAAGGGGAAAGAAAAGTGGACATAGAAATATTTGAGATTAGAGAGACAATGAACTGAGAGTGAGAAGAAGAAATGAAGGGAACGGAATGAAAATTGTAGGTCAAGAGGTTTGTCTCAGCAAAAAGTGCCACTTCCTTGTGCAAAATCAGGGTGAAGGAGACCAGCTATCTAAATGCAATGAGATAAGAAGATGAGCAGGATGGAGAGATGATAGGAGATGAAGGGGGAAGTAAATGACTATTATTATTATTGCTGGACTATATGTTGAGATGCTCAGTTGAGAAGGATGTGGAAGGGTACTATGGAAAGCTTGAGGAAAGATGAAAAGATTTGAAATATCTGCTATGGTGAAGGGGATAGTGATGAAGGACGTATAAAATTATGTCCTTTCTAAAGTGATACTTCAGTTTAGAATATATAATCAAAAATTGGAGTGGATCCAATTATGTTGGTTTCTTGATGGTGTTTATTGAAAGTGCCTTAGAGAAATTCAAGCATGTGTAAACATTTTGTAAAATGTGTGAATCTGCTAACCACAAAGTTAAGAGAAGTCTTTTCACTTGGCTATGTAACTAGAACTAAAAGTGTAGTAAAAGACACTAGTGACAAAAGCCTTAACTCAATTCTCTTCAGCTATTCTCTCTTGGTTTGATTCCTTCAGTAAATGAATCCAGTGAAAGACAACAGTGAAAGGGAAGAGACTTTGTGCCTCTTCCCCTTTGAAACTAATATGTGATCCCTTAAAATGGTTCACAGTCCTTTTACTCCTCATTTATTCTTTTCTGTTTTAGATTAAGAGACTGGAGACTTTTACCTTGTGAGTTTTAAATGGTCAAGAGAGCAAGTGTCAAGGTTTCAGGGCTCCCAAGAATCCCAGTGGCCCCAAATCCCTGCGACAGTATTAGCATCTGGGTTTTGCATGCAGTTTATCATCAGTGACCTAAGGAGCAAGTAGTGATCTTAGAGAATGACTTTCAGGATCCAGCACAGTGGTTTCTGAGATAAGGACTCATTCACCACAAGATATATTTTGTGCTGTAGTTATGTCTTCTAGTTTCTTATCCTCCCCTCCCCCCGCCATTATACTATAAGGCTAATGAAGTTAGATGACACTACTTCTAAACTTGGGTTTTTTTTTCTCCAGCTCTTGGCATAGTTCTTTTCATGTTTTGGGTACACAATAAATGTTTATATATTTGTTGAATTGGGGGGACTATTAAAGAAGCAGAATACTTGGTTCTCCGCAGTATGATTTCAAAGTAGGAAGAAAAACAATTCAGATTTCAGAAGGATGTTTATTATTATTATTGATTATTATTATAACAAATAATATATTATATATTTATATTACTTATAAATATTATATTATACATAAAATATAAACTAAGAAAGAGTCTTTAAGATACTTGACTTGGGGGATTCTGACTTCTATTTCCCTAATACCTCCAACACTGTCCATAGCAGGAACTAAATAAAGACTTGAATAGAATGGAGTCATGTTAATTCTGTTGCTCCCCAACCCTGACGCTGATCCATGGCAATCATAGAGACCGACCTGGTTATACAGTCATCTTTAGTGTTCCCTAGAGAATCTGGGACAAGGTCATGTATAATCACATAGTAAATTATAATCTTTCAAGTGTTTTCCTTGGCTTGTTCAGTAGACTCATAGTCAGTAATGACTACTTCAGCTAAAAGACAATTTTCATTAATACAGGTCTAAGTTGATTCAAACTGGCCTTTGTCTCTCAACTCTCAAGCACTTTCTTGACAAAGTTCTTCTGTCAATCATGCAAAGAAAAAAAATTAGTCAAAGAAGGAATTTTAAAGGTGGGGAAGTAAAGAATGGAGAACAGTGAAAAAAGTAGAAAATAAAACAACATGACAGCACCCCAAAAGGTGAGAGCTAAAAGAAATCCATACATTATTGATTCCATCTCTCTCCTTTTACAACAGAAGAAACTGAGGTGCAGAAAATTGATTTTTCAGCATTATTGAGCAAATTGTTGGATGCGTGATGTCTTACATTTCTATAATGAGCCATTTTCCCCCATTCATACTTTGTGAGATAGATAATAAAATTACTGCCATTTTACTAAAAGAGTTTGACCTGATCCAGTGAATATAAGAGACAAGAATGAAACCCAGCTTCTTTTGATGCAATGTCTAATACTCTTTTCTTTTCTTTTTTTTCCCTTATATGCTTTACAATCCACCATATTGTTCCTACAAATGTTCCTACAAAGATCCATCATATATGGTCCTACAAATCTCCTGCTAAGTTATCCTTATCCTTTCCATCAAAGTAGGACATATTTATTAACACAAAGTTTATTCCACAAACCAGCAGGTAAACTAGTCATATTTCTCAATAACAACTCCCCATTCCCAAAAAGTATATACCATCATTGGAGTATAACAGCTTCCCTTTCAAAATTCTATTTTCAATTTTATGATAGATTTTTATATTTTATATTTACTTTAATTGTTATTTTATATGACGTTAATTATTAAATGTATCCATTCCCTTCTCTACCTAAAGAGTCATCTAATATATAAAGCAAAGTTTAAAATGGCAAATTAGCAAAAATAATCTACTAAAGCTAACATACATCAAGTGAGTGGGACTGCTTATACAACGTTCCACACCCTAAGTTCTCCACCTCTACAAGAATGAATGAAGAATACATTTTCTCACCTCTTTGGAGCACCTTTGTGCAATGCTATTTTGTGCTCCAGATATTTTAAAATTGCTTATTTTTGCTTTAGCTTCTCTCCTTAGTGAATGAGTAATACTGAAAAGCAACCCTTCTTTCTTTGACTCAGGTGCCGCAAACATATACATATCGCATCCTGGAGATATGTCTGAAACATTAAAGTAAACAAATTATCAAGCATGACTTAAAAGAAGAGATTATAAGAGAATTCTACCTTTTCATAAAGGTGAGAGGTTCACAGCTTTTGCACATTGCACATATTTTTAAACTTTTAAATTATCTTTATTGGTTGTGCCGATTTTTTCTTCTTCCTTTTCTAAAAGACTATTTGTTATATGAAATGGCTCTCTGTTGTCTGGCAGGAAGGGATACTATGAAAAAAAATTATGAAAAAATGAAAGACAACAATAAAATTTCACTAAAAAATACACAAGTATTAGGCACTAACCTTCATTAGTGGAGAGAATTTCCTTCTCTGAAAATTACTTATGCCAATGAAATCATCTAATCATTTCCTATCTCTATTTAAAATTTGTATTTCATGTAATTCTTTGTCCCCTACTCCTACCCCTGTTCTCATTCCAGTGTCTCTGGGGAAGTTGAGAAAGAGAAGTTTGTTGAGTGGTTTTCTTAATCAATTTCCTGTGAATTAGTGATATAGCTAACACCTAAATGCAGATGACCATGCTTCTGTCTTTGTTTTATGGTAAACTTAGGCTTAGAGGGGAAGAAGGCAAAGGGAGAATTTCCTAAATGGCTCTTATTTTCCAGGCACTGCACTAAGCATTTTTACTGATATCTCTATTGACTCTCCCAACAACCCTGCAAGGCAGATGCCATTATTATCCCCCTTTTATAACTAAGGAAAGGAGGGTAGACAGAGGTTAAATAATTTGCCTGGGATCATACAGCTAATAAGTATATAAGGCAGGATTTGAATTCAGGTATCCCTGACTCCAGGTTCAGTACTCTATCCATTACACTACCTAAAAAATATTCATTAGTCACAGATTTCATATTGTAAATGAGTGTCTTTTTGATGGTACATTTTTTTGGTTTTTGAAGGTTTTTGTTGTTTAAGAGGATCCTTAATTGCAATGCTAAAGTGCTGTCTAGTGTTCATAAGCATAAGGTTGTGATGAGGCTTACAAAGTAAATACATGTTTTAGATAAGCTTTGCTGATAAATGAATTATAGTAGTGTTGGTCTTGAGTTCAAAGTTAATGATTCAATAATACAGTGCATCTAGAAAAAGGAAGAGGAAATTTATCAATCTGTCTGTGAAACTTCTCCGGATATTGCTAAAGTAACATTTGTAGTATGAGAAGAAGTAATAGAAAAGATAGAAAAGCAGGTAGAATTGTGAATGCATGAGATAATGACCAATAGGATAAAAAAACTAGTAGATAGCATTGTTATAAGATGGAAAAACAAAGAAATTTATTGCTATGTTAACTAGGCTCAGGAAAATGTTATACCTTTCTTGGCTAAAGCTGGTCGACTTACACATTCCATGAAAATATGTGTATTTATATACTGTAGCATTTATTGTATCTGTATACCATATATATTTAAGGTGAGAACTATTTGTATATGACTGAGTAAAAGTTAAAATATTGCAATCTTGGCATCATAAGGTATACTACACAAAAAATTCTGTCATTGAAATATTTTATTAGAAATAAATATTTGTATAATTATTGGTAAGAACATATATTAAATAAGGTGCCTTTAAACAGAAACGTATAGGACAAGGTTATATTGATTGGTTGACCGAAATGTTGTTACTCAAAGCTTTTGAGAACCTAACTCTGCATTTTACCTTGGAAAAATGTTTTACAATTCTGCAATTCAGAATGTAGGGTGACGTTATAGAACATAACTACTGTGAATGATGAGAATCAATCGTATGTGCTTTCATAAAGAACTCTCTTCCTCACTAAGCTCCAAACATTTGTCTTTATTCTCTTCAGTTCTTTATGACAATCAATACAGTCTATCTACTTTAAGAGGTGGGGAAAACAAAATATAGGAAGTTTATACATTTTCCTCAACACAATGCTGGAAACAATTCATGGGTCTCGTTTCATAAATGATTAAATTGAATTGGACTCTACAGTCTACCCAACTTTGTCCTTACAAGTAGTTTGTGTTCTCAGAAAATTAGAAGTGGTAGAAACTAGATGATCTAATGCTCCTTTGGACCTAATTTCCTTAAGTGACTTTGTCAAGGCACAGTGAACCAAACTGCATTTCTTTTAGAAAGCCTGGGACCTTTGTCCCTGTGGTCAGTACCCTTTTCTTAGTTTTTTTTTTTCCTGTCTGGTTTGATTTTTTGGTAGTATTAGGCTAATGAGAATGTGTAATGAATTTTGCCAATTGTATTTGTACAAAAAGCAAGGCAGAGATAAGAAAGTATCCTGGTCTTTGCTGGGAGCAGGATGACATAGTAGAAAGAGCATTCAACTGGAAATTAGGTCCTCCTCTGTCTTGGAAAACCCAAGCATACTCAGGAGTAAACCAATCAACAAAATTAAAAGTAAAAGGGAAGGAGGATGAAATATCATGTGTGATGTTTAATTAGAGATAAAATAATGTACTTTAATTTCCCCTCTATGTAAACAGATGGAAAATTCCCAGTTCAAATACATGTGCATATAAAGTATTTTTCCCCAATAATTAAGGACTCTGAAATAAAAAAAAAACTATATGCATATTATTCTTGAACTGTAGTCTACTGTATATTAAGGAAAATCACAAATTCTCTCAGAAGTTGCTTCCTAATGACTTAGTTTAGGGATTTCATTATTTTTCCCAAGTCCATATTCCTTTCTAGGAAAGGAAATTCATAGCCAGTTCAAAGTTTCATGTGAAGGTCACTTCGCATTTTCCAAATATAGTGAAAATGTCTAAAAACATGTCTTACCTGGTAGTAAACATGTTTTTTTATTGCCTTGGCACCTCATGGGGGAGAAATGTAATTTCACTAAATTTTCCACTGAAGGCATTCACCTTTGTGCTTAGTATACTCTGGGGAAATCTCAACCCAGAGAATGATTATTTCTTCATGGAAATTTACAAATGCTGGAAGTGAAGCCTTTAAAGTAAAAATGCCCTCCTGATCCCCAAAAGGCAGTCAGTAAAAGGATGCAATTGATTAAAAAAAACAGAATTGAAGGATTGGAGAAAAGCATTTGGTATGGAATCTGTAGACCTAGTTCCAAATCCAGCTGGGCCACTTTTGGGCCTGGTAATTTTGAGACAATTGTTTTTTTTTAAGTGGGAGGAAGTTTGGGATAATGGAGGGGAAAAAGGTAGGATTCTGAGGAAGAGAATTTAGGTTCAAATCTTGACTTGGCATTTATTTCCAGCATGACTTTGTACAAGTTATTGATCTTCTGTACATCTTATCTTCATCATCTTTTAAATGAACGTTATGCACTATATCATTTCTAAGGCCCATTAAAACAATGCTAAATCAATCTAAAATATAAGTCTAAATCAATCAATTCTATAAACTCTATTAGCCTCAGGTTTCAACTCTCTAAAATGGAGAAAGTGGAAAAGTAAAATAAAATGAAGCTTCAAGATCTTTAGGACCCTTACTCAAACAAGATTCTAAGAGTCTAATAGAACCACAAATTGAGAGAGAATAGCCAATCAGTACATGCCTCTATAGATATAATAAGAATGTGAAGAAATTCTGTTAAGAGATCACAGAATAGTTTATGTTTCAGATTTATGGATGAGGAAGGAATTTAGGATCAAAGGAGATATAGATAACATTACAAAATGTAAAGTAGATAATTTCAATTTTACAAAATTTTAAGTTTTTGCACAAACAAAACCAATGCAACCAAATATAAGGAAAGCAGAAAATTGGGTGTGGGAGGGGTGCTGGCAAAAAATGTATATTTCTGATAAATCTGCTAAATCTTAGCAAATAAAATTCTTATTTTTAGCTATATAGAGAACTGAGTCAAATTTATAAAAATACAAGTTATTCTCAAATTGATAAAATGTCAAAGGATATGAATAGGCAGTTTTCAGACAAAGAAATCAAATCTATCTATAACCATATTAAAAATGTTCTAAATAAATATTGATGAGATAATTGCAAATTAAAACAACTCTGAGTGACCACCTCATACCTAAAGGAAATGTCTGATATTGGAGAAGATGTGGGAAAACTGGGACACTAGTACACTGTTGGTGGAGTTGTGAACTGATCCAGGCATTCTAGAGAGCAATTTGGAATTATGCCCAAAGGACTATAAAATTTTTCGTACCCTTTGATCCAGCAATATCACTGCTAGGTCTGTACCCCAAAGATTCCCTCGGAAAAGAGAAAAAGATATGCTTGCACAAAAATATTTATAGCAGTTTTTCTTATGGTGGCTAAGAATTGGAAATCAAATTGATATTATTAAATTAGCTAATGAGAAAAGAAGTATATGATTGTAATGGAATATTATTGTGCTCTAAGAAATGATAATCAGGATGATTAAAAAAATAAAAACCTGGAAAGATTTACATGAACTGATGTTTAATGAAGTGAACAGAACAAGAAGAACATTGTATACAGAAACATTATTCGATGAAGGACTGTGAATAATTTAACTATACTTAGCAATGCAATGATCCAAGATAATCTCAAGGGACTCATGATGAAGCATGCTATCTGCCTCCAGAGAAAGAAGTGATATTGACTGAATGCATACTGAAGAGTGCTATTTTTCCCTTTCTTTCTTTCATTTTTTTCTTTTATCCAAGTCTTCTTTTATAAAATGACTTATATGGAAAATTCTTATGTAATTGAACATATATAACCTAGCTTTGATTGCTTATCATCTCAGGAGGGGAAGGAGGGGAAGGATAGAATTTGGAATTCAAAACTTTAAATAAGAGTATTTTTTAAATTAAGATAAAATAAATCATCTAAGGGAGTTGTTCTCAAAATATGATTCATCAGGTCCTAGGGGTTTCCCAGAGTGTTTCAGGGAATTTGAAGAGTCAAAATGATCCATAATAATACCAGCATATTATTCAGTTATTAAAATACCCCCTCTCTTTTCTAGATACATATCTACACAAGGCCAGATTTTTCCATCTCCTTTAACTAAAACAACATATTGCAAAACACTGAATGCAGAAGGAGATATATGAATCCAGCTGTCTTCTATTAAGCAAGACATTAAAGAGATCTGCAAAAAAATAAAAATAAAAAAGTAAAACAATGCTACTCTTCTCATTTGTTTATTCTTGGACACTATAATTATTTTCCTAAATATGTTATTTTTGCTAAGACATAATGGGTTTATTGTTATTTGAAATAAATATTTAGAAAATCAATCAGTTTTGATTTTCAATATGGACAATATAAATATATGTAATCCACATAAATAAAAAAGCTCTTTGATGTCCTCAATAATTTTTTAAGAGTGCAAACTTATCCTGAAAGCAAAAAGTTTGAGGACCTCTGCTACAGGGAAAACAAAGCCTAAATTATAACTATTATCATTGATGAGACGTTCTTTTCCAAGTAGTTGTATGGGCTAAACAAAACTATCCTTACCCTTCATTGTGTGGCTGTCAGTTGGACAGTTTTCATATGGTTAAATTAACATATCATCTAAGGTCTGGCTTCCTGAGAATTCAGGAAAAAAAATAAACTACAAATCAGGGTGATCTGATGATAAACCAGGAAGAAGGAGAGCCCTGTAGTGATGGAAGCAATGAAGCTGCTGTGGCTGAATTCTACCTCATTATTTCAGGGAGGTTTAGATGTCACCAATTTCTACAGAGCCAGGGCAGCTCTCAACAGGAGACCCATTGCCACTTATCCTATTTCTATTTAGTAAATATCATCTTTTTAATTCAAAATCATATTCCCTGAAGAGTAATTATGAGTGAAAGTTAAAATATAAATAAATCATGGATCATTTTTAAAAATTATAAAAAAAATTTTAAAAATTTCAAAACTAATGCTATTTAATATATGGTATAGAGAAAATAGTAGCAGAAGTAGGAATATTTTTGTATTTTTATTTGTAATTTTTTATTGTCATGTTTTTGGTACATAGAGAGTTGATCAGAGAACAAAGAGTAACCCGATGAAACTGATGAACTTGCAGGAAAACATCCACAGGATTATAATTTTTGAACTGAGAAATATCCCAGAGGTCATCTAGTCCAACCCTTTCATTTTATGGATCAAAATCATAAAGGCCAAAGAAATGAAGTGACTTTTCCAAAGTCACAATAGACTTAAGAGGCTGATCTAGGGTTCAAAGCCAAGTCCTCTGAAACCAAATTCAGACTCAACCATCTGTACCATTCTGAAGTTTGAATGTCTCTAGGAATAATGAAGACATGTTCAATTTTACACATTCCTGAACCAGTTTTATATTCATGTGGATGAAATTATTGAACTGGACAGTTGATACCTGAATTTTGTAAGAGAAGTCTTCCATTTGTGCTAAACCTGCAAAAGGGGGGATGGGCAGCCATTTTACACTGAGAATTCTTGAATGGGCCATCTTTGGATAGTATGGCATGACGCTCCTCTTGTTCACGAGGCCTTAGAGGCAGTGATATAATTTGTCAACTAGCACCAAAGATAACAGTTGTGGAGATGGAATATACAGAGTCCAAATGGTAGGGGTTTCTGAATCAAAGACTCCTGGATAGAGGAAAAGGGATGATTTCCTTTGTAGCACTATCCCTGAATCTAGCTTTCTATGCAGAAAAGGGGAATTCTTGAACAGTACAAATACCAGAGCTACCTTAATTAACATCCTCGATTTCTGGGAACCAGTATTCTAAAAAGAGAGAGGGTATATTTTTTTTTACCAGGGCCAGTTCTTTGGACAGGAGTTCATTACAAACATGGTCCATCATTCTAAGAGAAAGAAGAGGTACTGATGTAACCTCACAACCTGAGAGATGACAGCCATAGATTAGTAACCCGTGCAAAGGAGCCAATATCTTCTGTTAATATAAATGTGTGTCTCTTGTTGGGTTCAGTCCATGAAAATTACATGTCTTTTGTTCTTTTTTTCTCCACAAGAATAGGACTATGTTAATTCCTGAGGATCTTAACTGTTGTTAACTATGTGAATGTTTTTCTTAAGAATGAAAATCTTACCTCCAGAGGTCAAGATCACAACAAGCTAGGTAGAGTCCACAGATGTCTTTGGGTCCTTGTGTATCATTTCTGAATTGTGCCAGATTTAGGGCTAGAAATTTTCTCTTACTTCTTAATAATTCATAACAGAGCTCACATGTCCTGAACATATATTTTGGAGAAAATGAGGGGTTCTGTCAAACATGCACACAACCAATATTGGTCCATAGCACCTGGATTTTCCTTAGACTTAGATCCTTTGGTGTATTACTAAGGGGTGGGGAGAGCAAGATGGCAGGGTAAGTGGAGAAGAAAAAAACAAAAATGTGAGTGGAGCTAAGACTAAGCATTTGAGGTAGTGTCTTCCCTTTTAATCATTAGCTCCAAATTCTTGCATTTGTTGTCTGTTTATAATCAATAAAACAAAAAAAGAATGCTAGACTTAGGTTATCCTACCCATTTTATCTATTCGATTTCTTTGGCTAAAAGTTTTTATTATTTTTTTCTTCTCAGCACTGGAGGTCATGTTTCTTATACTCTTATCCCCAACTCTATCTAGAAAGACAAATTCCAGGACTATCACTCTCTAAGAGACTGACAGGTCGTAGGAATTTACTTATTGGAAAATTGGGTCCCAGAACTTTCAATATTAGGTTTGTTATCCAAGCAACCCCAAGGCTACCACTGTCCAACAATTCTACTTTGCACACTGGATTGTGCTGATCCTCCATTTAGGAGTTCAGGATTCAGCAACTTTCAACATTCCTCCTGAAAACTGGGGTTTAAGATATTTCATTCCTTAAACCATGAGGTATTCCTTCCATTGACGGCCATCTTTGGGGCTAAAATCATGTTACTATCTTTCTAATGTCTAGGATCTTCCTTTTAGATCAAATTGACAAGAACAGATGGAAATACCATGTGATTTTTTTACAAAAGGTAGCCATTTCCAGTTCCCCCAGAATAGTATCTATGTCTCTCAGTTCTATTGTACTAAAGTATGTTTCTTCAAAGGAGGAGGAAATAAGGGAATAGCTCTCAAACTTGTAGCACTAATCAAATATTTACAGTGATGCCAACAATCACTATAAATATGCCTGCATAGTGCTCAAGCCCAAAATATAGAAGATTCTCCATATAGAAGACAGAAGCAAAACATTTATTCAGACACTAGAAAACCAAATCCCCAAACCAGTAAGCCAATTCCATCATAGTAGCAAAGAAGTTAATAAGCCATAACAGCATAGAGAGCCACAGAATTCTTTAGCCTTTACACAAACCAACATTTGCTCACAAGTCTAAATGTCTCCCTCAGATATGGCCTTTCCTCCTAACCATGTGTAGCTATTCTGACTCCCAGCTTCCTGTGGACTCTGCTCTACTCTTCACCACACTCTACCCACCACAGGCTCCGTGTAATTATATTTAGCCTATTAGGGGAAAGAGTATATTTTCAAAGCAGGGAAGGTCTTCAAATTCTTATTACCATTAAACAAGTAAAACACTTTTTTTATATTTGAGGCATTATTTCATTTTTTTCAACATTCATTTTTATAGAACGTTGAGTTTTAAATTTTCTTCCTCCCCTCCCCAAGATGGTGTGGAATCTGACATAAATGATACATATATTATCATACTAAACGTATTTCCACTTTAGTCATTTTGTGAAGAATGGGGAGGGGGGCAACATCATAAAGAAAAAACAACAAAGAGAAAAAAGAGAAAATAGTATATGCTTCAATCTACATTCATACTTCATAGTTCTTTCTCTGAATGAGGATAGCATTTTCCATTATTAGTCTCTTGGAATTGTCTTAGTTCATTGCATTGCTGATAAGAGCTATGTATAGGATGCTGGTAATTGCATAATGCTATTCTTACTCTATACAATGTTTTCCTGGTTCTTCTCATTTCACTCAGCATCAATTCATGGAAGTATTTCATGTTTTTTTTCTGAAATCTCCCTGCTCATCATTTCTTATGAAACAATAATATTCCATTATATTAATGTACCGTAACTCATTCATCCATTCCCCAACTGATGTTCATCCCATCAATTTCCAATTCTTCACCACCACAAAAAAGTTGCTATAAATATTTTTGTACATATTGATTCTTTTCCCATTTTTATGATCTTTTTGGGATACTGACTTAGAAGTGATTTTGCTGGATCAAAGGGTATGTACAAATTAAAACTCAGTCTGAAACTGGCCAAACATAAAATGATATCTCTTATCAAAAACTTCAGTTCCCAATGGAGTCAACAAATATTCCACAATGGCTCTACAAAATGTTTTTAAAATATGTCAACCCCTTTATCAGAGTTATTCAAAGATCCATATGAAGTAATGTAAGTAAAGCACTTTGCAAATCTCAAGATAATATGTAAATATAAGCTATTGGTATTATAAAGCAGTTGAAAGCTAGTTTTCTGTCTTTTTTTTAAGGCAAGATTTTAAAGTTTTTTGTTATTGTTGTTGTTGTTAGTGGTGGTGGTAGTGTTGTGTATTTGTGTGTATGTGATAGACCCTGTTAGTAGTCCAGTGAAATAGATGAACCTTTTCTCAGATTAATTTTTTTAAATAAACAAAATATATGGTATTTCAAAGGAAACCAATTAGGTTGAACTACTATTATAAAAATATATTTTTAAAAATTTGCAAATCCAAGGTTAAGAATTCCTGCTCTAGAGTCTTGATTATTCACAATAATTAATCAGTTTGTCTACCTTTTAGTCTTGTTTCTACTTACATTATTAGGGTAATTATCCTTATTTTTCTTCTGCTTCTTATACACCACCCTGTATCTGTTCACATAGGCTTTTCTATGCTTTTCTGAATCATTCAAGTCTGTGATTTATTATGGGTTAATAACACAGTACAATCTGTTCAGTCATTCCCTAATCAACTGAATGCTATGTATACTGTCTTTCCTATCACTGAAAGAAAACAAAGCAAAGCTCTATGATGTTATGATGATTTTGGTATGCTTTCTTTTTTTTTTTTGGAGGGCAGTTGGGGGTTAAGTGACTTGCCCAAGGTCACACCGCTAGTTTTTGTGTTAAGTGTCTGAGGCTGGATTTGAACTCAGGTCCTCCTGACTCCAGGGCTGGTGCTTTATTCACTGCGCCACCTAGCCGCTCCCCACTGTGCCACCTAGCCGCCCCTTTGGTATGCTTTCTTTTACCTCTCTGAGGCATATGCCTAGAATTGTCATCACTAGGTCAATAGATATAAAAAGAATGCAAATATATCCCTAGTCATAGTAAAGAATTCCCCTAAAACAGTCCGATTATTTGAATTCACAGGCATATTTCTATTGGGTTGGAATCAATTACCACATGCTACATAATTATTACTTTGAATAATGTGAATTTGAATTCATATGTCCACTTCAAGGAATTCATTACTTGTACTTCAGTGTTCTACTCATTTTATATAATATACCTATCTTCCCACATTGCCTATTTTTATCTTGATTTATATTTAATTATTTGAATATCATCTTTGTAAAGTTGACGGGATGGTCTCACTTTATAGAGGTAAACTGAGGCCTTTATAGTTTGAATGACTTTCACAAGTTCACAAGGTATTAAATGGCAATGCTCTTGGATTTGGGCATTGAGAAATATGGTTGCGCTAATTTTAGTCTGAACATAACTCAGAAAGTTGAGATTTGGCAGTTTCAAATATCAATATAAGATTTAAGTGACCTAGGAAAAAACTGAGGTTTGAAAAAAAGATGTAATTACTTTACTATAATGATGATAACAGACATCTATGTATAAAACTATTCTTTCTACCAATTTCAAAAATTATTTTTTTATAATCAGATAGAGTTTTGACATAAAGTGACAGATTTTGAACAAAAGAAATTATGTCAATGGCCATAAACCTTCACAAAAACATGCAGGATCTCAAAATTATGATTTTTTTAACCATTTCAGTATGAAATTATAATTTCGAAGCAAGAGGTACCAAAGGTAACACACAAAATGGAAAGAGAGACAGACAGACGGACAAAGATAAAGCAGGAGAGAGACAGAGACAGAGAGACAGGAGAGAGACACAGAGAGACAAAGAGACAGAGGGAGAGAAAGACAGAGAGAGAGAATAAAACTTTTCCTTACAGGGGAATAAAGGAATGAAATAAGCATTTATTAAGTAGGTACTGCGTGCTAGGCATTGTGCTAAAGTCCTTTTACAAAAAAGAGGAACTGAGACAGTGATTCAAATGACGATAACACTCTTGCCTACTGTATCCCTTTGACTGGCATTACAAAAAGGGTCCTTCTTACAATCATCTTTTAAGGCATAAACACTTGGGGGAGTTGGCTTAGATGTTTGTTGGGCCCCCAGCTTTTGCAGGAGCCAGGCACATAGTACTGACTCTTATCACTTAAAAAGAGAGTAACTGGGATTGAGGAGACCTATGTCTATGTCCTATCACCTCTCTGGGCCCATTTCCTTATCAGTCAGATGAAAGAAGTTGAACTAGATCTTCTCTAAGTTCCCATCTGAGTTCATGTGTGTAGGGAACTTCCATTTTGGAAATTCCCTTCACTGATGCAGATAAGTTAGTAGTACAGAACTTCTACTCTTAGACAAGTTGCCTGGGTCAGAGAGGTTAAGTCACTTGTTCATGTCCTACAGTCTTGAACCAAGGTCCTTTTGATTCCAAAGTTACCCTGCTATTTGCTGTCATGCTACTTTTTACCACTTTAAGTTTGCTTTTTTTTTTTTACTGGATTTCACCATTATAAAAATATTAAGGCATAGGCAAGGAACATGAACTGATTTGCCTTTGAAGTATGCTACCCTCCTCAAGATGGGCCTACCCAAATTGTTCTCCCCACTTGGGAGTATTTGTTCAAGTAAACCCAGGATGTAGTTAGGCCTGGGGCCCTTTGCAGCATCTCCAAGCAGACTTGTGAACAGGTGTGAGCGTGGGTGGGGAGTTTATTTTCAAGCCAAGGAAGAACAGCGGAATGAGTTGATAAACCACACAAAGGGACTATGTTAGATTTTTTTTTGAATGCAGGGAGAGAAGATGGGGAGAGAAGAGAAGGAAGTGGGGGTGGGGGTGGGAGAGTTCTAAGGGCTGGCAAAAGAAAGAAATAGTGTGGTACAATGGAAAGAAAATTACAATTGGAGCCAGGGCAGCTTGTATTCCAATCCCAGTTCAGAGACTCCCTTTGGGAATTTATAATTTTAGATTTAGTACTGCAAGGGGCCCAAGGAATCATGCAGTCCGACTGCTTCTCTTTTCTCCTGGTGAAATGAAGGCTAGATGAAGTGGCTCGATCAAAGTCACACATGTAGTCAGGAGCAAAGGGATCTGGACCTCAAGTACATCATCTAGAAAATAAAAGGATTGCTGGCCAAATGAGCTTTAAAGTCACTTTCCTTATCCTAAATCTAAGATGGAAAATGCAAATCAAAGGAAACTAGCTTTGTTCTGGCTTTCATGGCCATGTAGACTGTGCACCAGTAGGTACCTTACAGGCAATCTAGCATGATACCTTCATTTTAAGGTAAGGAAACTGAGACTCAAGAAGGCTAAATAGTAAGGAACAGAGATAGGATTTGAAACAAAGTCTTCTGACTCTATATAAAATGTGTGTTCTTTCTACTACCTGGGCACAGGTGCATACCTTGGTGGCTGTTCTCTGACTCAATTGAGCATCAAATCTGAACAGAATCAATGACATGGGAAGATGTAAGCAGAATGGATTTTTGTGTGTTTTTGTTTCTGTGGATTATGCTGAATTCCCTTCTTTTTTGGTAGAGCCACAGCACAAAATTTTCAGTCAAACAGTTTACCTGAAAACCTCCATCACCCCACCACCCAGTTCCTTTCAACTGTATGACTAACAGTGTATTAGAAATCCACATGGTTTCCATGGGGCCCATTTGTCTGAGCCTCATGATTAAAAATTCTGTTTATGTTTTTTTGCTTGTCAAGACATAATCAGCACTCATGCTGTGCCTATGTGATAGCTTCAATAATCAGTCAGGTTTATGGGGAAAGCAGGAGTGGAAATGCCGGGGAAAGCACTTCACAGCAATGATTTTGGAGCTGTGAACCCTGCTTTCATTCGGCTGCACCGAAACTCTTAAAGCGATGGGTTGCCATCAAACAAGTTTTCAGGAACAATCTAAAATCTATTAGCTAACTAGCTCCCCCTCTTGAAATTTTGATTTCAGAAGCGGAGCTCCACATAGAGTTGTAACAAGATTCAATGAGACCAGACTGGAAAAATGGATGACAGAGATTAAAGGGAAGGAGGCTTTGGCGATGTCTCCGTTCTTTCAGACAGAGCAAACCAGTCTGCAATTACTCTATTTATTTTAATTGGATTTATGCTCTTCCTTTCAGCTTTTGCCTTTCACATTTCCTGAGCCACTGAAAAAGTTAGGGACCAAGTGTATGGACCTAGACACTCTTTGTATGAAAGATACAAAATACTGTTCAGCACCCAACCTCCTGAATCTGGATAGCTTTTAGAAAATATGACTGTAAAATAATGTATGCAGAGAGACACGTCCTATGCAAAAGTATTAATTCAAAATTATCCTGACAATTTTCTCCCTAAACCTGACTTGGCCTAGTGCCATACTATTGAACTGAAACAGAAACAACGCCACTACATACCATATAACGATTTCTGCCACCTTATATTGACTTAAAAAAACATATTAGCATCGTGTGTGTTCTGTTGCACTTTTATTCATTTTAAAAATATCTCCCAATTACATTTTAAACTAGTCTCTCTTTCCATTGGTATGCTTTCAAAATGTACCAACTCCTACATGTTTGACATCTATGGCTTCATGGAAAACTTATTTGACATATAGTCAAATTCTCCCTCTTCTTATTTGTTTGCTACATGGCAAGGAAAAAGTCACTTAGCCTCAGTTTTCCAGCCCTAAAAAGAGAACAATACTATCTGTAGTATCTACTAAACAGAGCTACTGAGAGTCTCAACATGTAAAAAATGTAGATAAAGCATTTTGTACAATTTCAAGGACTCTATAAATGCTTATTATTATTGTTATTATTATTATTATTATTATTTCAGGATTTATAATTTCAGAATGAAAACTCCATCCACTGAAACAGATTAGAGGCCTTGTATACTTAAAAAAATGTTGAAGGATCATGGATTCTTGACTAACATGGTTATCAGAGACTACCTAGTACAAATCTTTCATTTAGCAGACAAGGCCACTAAGGCTTGAGGAAGTTAAATAATGCCAAACCACACAAGTAGGAAGTTTCAGAGACAAAATTTGTACCCAGGGTCACTGAATCTAGATCCAATACTCCTTCTAGGACCTTCATGAGTTGCTGTGGCTAAAAGGAAAGACAATGCACAATAATTGCAACAACAGTGACAATAGCAAAACCAAATTAAAACAAACATATCGTCTCCCCAACCTCCTTCTTTAATTCATCCAAACAGAGTCAAGCTGGGCCTCAGATGATGCACACAATCCTTTAACCAAAACTTAAAACTTTTCAGCTTAGTAGGATTTAGGGTGGGGGAAAAAAAAGAAGATTTAGAATTGGAAAGGGTTTTGGTCATCCAGTCAAATTGATTTATGATATAGATAAGGAAACTTAAATCCAGGGAATTGAAGTGACTTGCCCAAAGTCACATGGGAAATAAGTGTCAGAGCTGAGATTTGAACCTTGATGATCTGACTCAAAATTTAATATTCTTTTCCTTATGCCACATGGTCAGAGTTTTCATTCTTACTGTCAAGACAAACTTGGGCAAAGAAAGGTCACCTCCTGGGCATGATGGAGTATCAGAAGAGGCTATAAGAGAGATATTTGGTCAAAAACAGTATTTTTGTAATGTTCATAAATGTGTAGGATCTGTACAATGAAGTAACCTATAAAACACTGAAATTCATTTGCTTTCTTTTCCTTATTTGAACGTTCTTTTGCCCCTTAGAAGCCTTTTACCAAATTTACAAAGCAGCAGAGGCATTGGACTAGAATCACAGATTCTCTGTTGTAAGTCATGCAGATTCATGTTATGCATTTTAGGTATGTTAGGCTTTCCTAATTTGTTTAGTCCTAATCTCACTTTATTGAAATATTTGCAATGAAAGCAGTTGCAAAATCTTCTGTCTTCTAAACTCAGGTTATAAACAAGTGCCTTGTACAGAAGGAGGGGCTGCTCAACCTTGTCAAAGTCATCCTTTTACACACTCCCTTGTCCTTGCTCCCTCCAGTATATTGAAACTTCAGCAAACTGTACTCCTCTTTCTCAAATTCTTATCCCCTCACTATCTACAGATTCGTCTCCTATTCACTTTAAGCATATCTGAGTTTCTGCATTTTTAAAAGCAAGAATAACAAACAATAATAGCAAAACTCAAATATCCTCCTCTAGGCCCTATCACTCCATCAAGTTATTAACTTATATCTTTTCTCCCCTTTTTATCCAAACTTCTATCCAGGCAAGTCTTGTGCCTTATTTTCCTCATATGTAAAATGAGAGGAAAAGGCTTCATCTCCTCTTAAGTCCTTTATGGCATAAGACTTATATCCTGGAAAAGCTGTCTGTATTCATTGCCCCTATTCCCTCCCTTCTACCCCTTTCCCTTTCCCCTCCCCCCTCCCTTCTGGCCAACCATGTGCAATCTGAGTTCTAAACTACTAATTATATAAAAACGTTTTCTCCAGTTATCTAATTGTCAAATTGGATGACATTGCTTCAGTCATTTTTCTCAACCTCTCTGCTTTGCTTGACATTGTTGATTGTCTTCTACCCCAGGTATTTTCTCCTCTTTGGATTTTTGTGCTAGATTTCTTTCTTTTTTCTACCTGACTAATTATTCATTCTCAGTCCTGTTTGATTGTTTTATCTCTATATCACTTTCTCAAGAGTAGATGCTCCCTAGGGCTCTATCCTGGGGCCTCTTGTTTTCTTCATCTACACTTTTTTTTTCTAATGATCTCATTTTCTCTCAGAAGCTTAACAGCTGACTCACATCTACATTTACAGCCCCAGTCTCTCCTCTAAATTTCAGTCACATATTACAAATTGCTTATTGGACATTTCAAACTGTAGTGTCCCAGACACATGTTAAGCTCAACGTGTCCAAAACAGTTCTGTAAACTCATCCCTTTTCTAGATCTCCAGATTTCTATTAAAATGCACCCTTCTTACAGTCTTCTAGGTTTCTAACATCGGCATTATTCTTGACTCTTCATTCTCTCTAACCCCACCTAACTAGTCAGATCTGGCTATTTCTACTTGCACATTGTTTTGCATTATGAATAATCTTTTTCTCTACTTACATAACTATCACCATACCGTAGGTCTTCATCATCTCTAACTTATAATATTATAACTTCTGAATGAGACTGAGGTAAAATAAAATAGTATTGGAAAGTAATTTATATTCCAACAGATTTCCCCCATATAGAAACAGAATTGCAAAATTTCAGAATTTAAAGGGGCCTCAGAAGACATTGAGTCAATTTTTGCATCTGTATATACTACCTCAAACAATGTCACACCAAGGGGTCCTTTAGATCTTGGGTGAAAACCTCCACTGAAGGGAACTACACTGACTCCTAAGACAATCCGTTCTTCTTTCAAACAACTCTGATTACTGAGACTGGTTGTTGTTGGGTTTTTTTCCCTCTCCTGTAGAGGAAATCTTGGGTGAACCACTTAATCTTTCTGACTTTACTTACCTTAGCTATAAAATGAAAGCAGTTAGAATAGCTGACCTCTTGTGTCCCTAATAACTCTGAATTTATTTTCTCGTGCAGGTGAATCTAACTTGTTACCACTCAACCTTTTATCCTGCGTTTGCCCTCTCAGGTCAAAAAGATTACGTTGAATTATTCATTGATCCAACTGCTTTAATACCCCACAAATCTGTAATTTCATTACTGTGAGTATTCCCATCCTTAATGGAGATCACAGTACTTTTATGAGGAAGTATGGTATAAGTATAACATAGAAACTGGTCTTCAATATTTCCTGTGGCTAAAATTTTCATCACTTGGAAAGCAACCTTCTCCTCTATACAATAAACTAGACTCGTCCCAAGACAACAGTTGTACAGTCATCACCAGATGGGTATTTAAATACTTTCCAGCCTAGTTAGGCATGCTAAAACATACACTTTACTAGCAAAGATGTTGAGAATGTTAGCCGTATAAGTGAGTAAGGGACGTTACAAAAGAAACTCATGTACTAGTGGGGATTAGCAGGGTGATGAGTTTAGAGACCAAGCCATGACAACAACAGCTGAAGTTTTGAAAAAAAATTGGGGATGATGAATCTGGAGCAGAAATGTATTGGAGGGATGCTAGCTGACTTTGAGTATTCATAAGTATGGACAAGATGCTATGCAGACCTTTCACTGCGATTTGTTTGGTGACAAATGGCTTGATAAAGGAAGACTGGCTAGATGTCAGAGGGCCTAATCTCAAATCTTGGCTCTCGTTTGTTACCTCTGTAACCTTAGGCAAGGTCCAGGATATTTTGTATGTAGTAGGTGCTCAACATGTTGTTGAACCGACTAACTGTTAGTGATTGGTTACAACTTCTCACCATGGTAATTAATTCTTTTTTTAGCGTTTTCTTAGAACATCCTCAAATCTGTTAAAGTTTCTACTTTAGAGATATAGTGCCAAGCATGCACCATTCACTGAATAAGTGTTTGTTGATAACAAAAGGATGTGCTGAGTGGGATTTTGTTCTGAAATCAGGCAATAACATTAAATGGACTCTCTAAATCCTTTCCATCTGGTCCTAGGAAACCTGCAACATTATCTTCACTTGTTCACTGAATTAAACATCAGAAGTTTCTCTTCTACCTTTCATAGACTTCTTAGTAATAGGAGGAAAAATGCCAAAATGAAACTTGACTTTCTTAAATAGCATATGCATAAAGCTTTATCTCAGGTCTACAACCTAGGATGGCTCCCCAGTGCTTACCATATTGAATTCTAAGTTCAGGGCTTTTGAGTGATTCCATAATTAATTCCTACCCTACCTCTCAGATATTATTGCCCATGTGACTGAATGTTGCACCCTTCTATATAGTCAGACTGTCCTCACTCCTTCACTCTAAGCATCTTTGCTTACTCCTGCTTTTGTGATATTATAGATTTTAAGTTAGAAGGAATCTCAGGTGGCACAGTGTATAAAGTGCCAGGATGAAAGTCAGGGAGCCTCTTCTTCCTGAGTTCAAATCCAGCCTCAGACACTTAGTGGCTGTATGACCCTGGGCAAGTTACTTAACCCAATTTGCCTCATTTTCCTGATCTGTAAAATGGGCTGGAGAAGGAAATGACAAACCACTCCAGTATCTTTGCCAAGAAAATCCCAAATGGGGTCATGAAGAGTTGGACATGACTAAAACATTTCAATGACAAAAAAGTCAGTCTAATCCCCTGATTTCACAAATAAGGAAAGTGAGCCTGAGGCATGGGAATGCCTTGTCCAAGTTCATATTACATGGTAAAGAGGCAGAGCCATAATTCAAACAGAAGTTCTCTGACTTCTAAATCTCCACACCCCCACCTACTACTTTTTATATCCTGCTGATGCCCTGTCTCTGGAATGCCTTCTTCTCTCTCCCTAGGTCTCCGAACGCTAAGCATACTCAGAGGCCCAGCATACCTTCCTACCTCATCTATGATGTAACACCTAAGTATTCCAACCTACGTGGTGACTGACATTTATAATTCAACATTTATAAATCATCTATTTTTTACAAGGTAGTATTCAAAGCTACGGGGGAGATGCAAAGATAAATAAAACACACCGTTCTACCCCCATCCATCGTTGAATGCTTTTAAAACACAAATCCTCCAAATTGTATTGTACTATGTGCTGTTTTCCCCTTTGTTAGTCAGGTCTCACCAGTTGGAACATGTTTCTTGAGGGCAAGGACCATGTCATATGTGCTTCTTCTGTATCTTTCACATGACCTTTCACAGAGTCTGGCACATAGCAGGTGTTCAAGAAATCCTTGCTGAATGATGGCTTTAAATGAAAATCAGTGGGGAGGCAGCCTAGTGTTAGCAGATGGTGGAAAACTTGGAGTTTGGCCTCTGGCATTTCATAACTGGGTTACTCAGGGCAAATTAATTAACTTCCCTAAACCTCAGTTTCTTCATCAATAAAATGGGGATGGTAATAACCAGAGTGTCTACCTCAAAATGTTGCCATAAGTTGCAAGAGGGATTGTGCAGGTAAAAGGCACTTTAAAGAAAGAAAGAAAGAAAGAAAGAAAGAAAGAAAGAAAGAAAGAAAGAAAGAAAGAAAGAAAGAAGAAAGAAAGAAAGAAAGACATCTCTGTCTTTCAAATTATTTTTGTTCATCTTGTTTAGTCATTTTTTCAGCCACATCTGTGCCCAATCAGAATTTTCTTGGCCAAGTTACACAAGTGATCTTCCTTTTCCTTCTCCAGCTTATTTTACAGATGAGGAAACTGAGACAAACAGGGTTAAGTAACCTATGTGTATAAATCAAATTTCTTCTCCCCCACCAAAAAAAATATGCATTAGGGATTGTGCATTTGTTTTTGTTTGAATGTTAATAATTTTTGAAATTAAAACCTCCATCAGTAATGACTGCCTTTTACTGAGGTGATGCCAAGAAGGTCATCCATATTAAGACCACTTGACCAAGCCTGCCAATGGCAAACCAATGTTAATCTACTAATGACCATCTGGATTGCAGATGCAGTGGCCAGATTGTTTTGTCCACCATGTGAGTTGTCTTACCCTGAGAAAAATACACACACACACACACACACACACACACACACACACACACCAAATACATTAAAAAAAGTTAAACAAAACAAAACAACATGTCACGTCTGTCTTACTCAAAGGTACAACCGTTTTTTCCAATTTGTCTCCATGAGGTTACTGGTGGCAAGGTCATCCAATTCTCCCTCCCAATTTCTGTCTGGTTGACAGCTACTGAAATGTTTTAGAAAGTAATTAGATGGGGAAACAGGCTTCAGAAAAGACAGCCACATGGAGGCTTTCTGCAGTTTGTTTCTCTTCTACAGTCACCAGCAGTTAGAGAAGACAATACCTATTTATTAGTTGAATAACAATCCTTTGCCTGGTTCACTTTGCTAAATAGATGATGGAGGTCTTAGGGTATTTGTCTCTTTGGCTCCCACGCTGTGAAACTCCCTTTCTTTTGTCTCTAAGAATAAGCAAATCACTGGAAGACCTAAAATCTCTCTTCAGGAATAAAAAAAAAAAGCCAGTTCGATTTGGCTTTTAATTAGGGATTTTTTTTCTGTCCCTGCTTTGAATTGGTGTGTTGTTTTTTTTTCATTTGGACCATTGGAGGACTAACTCTACTTTGCAGATTTTTTTTCACTTTCTGTTGGTTTCACTGTGATGGACCTGCCAAAGGAGTGGCAGCAGGACTTTCTGGGATGGCAGCACTATCAATGGAGCACAGAAAAGCAAATGTTTTCTCAAGAAAAATGGAAGCCATTCATCAAATCTCCTGTAGCAATTTTCCAACACAATCTTGCAGATTTTATACCTATTCATAAAATATTTGTCAGGAAAGCAAACAATACAATTGTACAATGTCTCACAGGGGAAGCACAAGCCAGATCATTTTATTTCTGGGAGAATTTATTTGTTAATTTGCAATCATAGAAGGCCACATTACACTATCAATAGCCCCAAATGGGAATTGACAGAGTTAGCTAGCTATTAATTAAAGAATCATAGAAATCTCTGAGTTAGACATGACCTCAGAGGACAGTTATATTATTTGGCATCTTGGTATCCCGAGTATCTAGTCCTGTGCTTTGCACATAGTCAATAAAATATTTGTTTGATTAATTGAGTTATATATCAAATGTTAACCAGCCTGGACTATACTCAGACTGCCTTGATTGTACTCATTTAAAAGCTTCTGATATATGGAGACTCTGCATATCCCTCTGTAATTGTACACAATCTTTCTCTTGCAATAAAATCTTTTCAAAGAGAAAAAAGATGCAGTGACCCTTAAAGATGCACAATCTCCCCTTGGCCTGTAAATCTTGGCACACTTGAAGATTTCCTTCTGGCAAGTAGAACTTCATGTCCCAGAGCACATTTCTCTTTGGCTAAGAAATGTCTAGAATTACACTATAATGATTAAACAAGAAATTTATCAGGAACCTTACAATGACAGGTCCAGCTCAGTTCTAATCATGAACCCTATTTAAGATATTCTGAATGAGCATTTATCCAGCTTCTGATTAAGTAGAAAAGTGACAAGGGATGAAGGGAGCCAAGATGGTGGAGTAAAAGCAGGAACCTCTGTTAGCTCCCATACCAACCACCTCCAATACCTGTAAAAGATGGCTCTAAACAAATTTTAGATCTACTGAACCCACAAAGTGACAGAGAGAAACAAATCTCCCACTGAAGGCAGACTGGTAGGCGAACAGGGAGATACTATCACACAGAGGAGGGAGCCAAGGGCAGTTCCACACGAACTGCAAGGGTCCAGACTCAGGGGGGCTGACCAATAGCACAGACAGACCTTAGCCAAAGAGAAATTAAGAGGTCAGTAGGGAATTCTGTTAGAACTGGGTAGAGAAGAGTGTGATCTGGCCCCTGCCTCCAGAGCTCATGGTCTGCAGATCATAGGGGGACCAAGTGATCATTCAGAGGGCAAGTACTCTTGCTTTGACCTATTTGGATCTGGATCATGGTCGTGGGTGGTGGTCCTAGGGTGTGTGGCCAGTATGACAGAGCTTGTGGTGGTTGTAGAGAGGGTACCCTCATCATAGCTCTGGCAGCTGCAAAAATGTGAGCAATTTGGAACACAGTTCTCTGCACTCTGGAAGCAGAATTCTACCATGACAAAGAGCTTGAAAGTCAAGCAATTGGTTGGCAAGATGAGCAAGCAGAAGAAGAGTGATCAGACCATAAAATCATTTTTTGGGAACTAAAAAAGATCAAAAACTGGAACCAGAAGAGGACAACAAAAATCAAAACCCCTACATCAAAAGCTTCCAAGAAAAATATGAATGGGTTGCAGGCCATGGAAGATGTCAGAAAGGATTTTGAAAATCAAGTAAGAGAAGTAGAAGAAAAAATGAGAAGAGAAATGACAATGATGCAAAAAAAATGAAAAGCAAGTCAACAGCCTGCTAAAGGAGACCCAAAGGAATACTGAAGAAAATAACACCTTAAAAATAGACTAACTCAAATGGCAAAAGAGGCCCAAAAAGCCCATGAGGAGAAGAATGCCTTCAAAAGTTGAAATGCCCAGATGGAAAAGGAATTTCAAAAACTCACTGAAGAGAATAATCCCTTCCAAATTAGACTGGAAAAAATTGAAGCTACTGACAAAATGAGAAATCAAGATACTATAAAACAGATCCAAACAAATGAAAAAATACAAGGTAATGTGAAATATCTCATTGGAAAAAAACACTAACCTGGAAAATAGATCCAGGAGAGATAACTTTAAAATTACTGGACTACCTGAAAGCCATGATCAAAAAAGAGCCTAGAAATCATCCTTCAAGCAATTCTCAAGGAAAAAAATGCCCTGATATTCTAGAACCAGAGGGAAAAATAGAAATTGAAGCAATATACTCATCACCTCTTGAAAAAGATCCCCAAAAGAAAACTCCTAAGAATATCATAGCTAGATTCCAGAACTCCCAGGTGAAGGAGAAAAATATTACAAGTTGTTAGAAAGAAACAATTTGACTACTGTGGAAATACAGTCAGGATAACACAAGATCTAGCAGCTTCTACACTAAGGGATAGATGGGCTTAGAATATGGTATTTTGGAGCTCAAAGGATCTAGGATTAAAAAAAATCACCAATCTAGCAAAACTGAATATAATGCTTCAGGAGAAAATATGATAATTCAATGAAATAGAAGACTTTCAAGTATTTTTGATGAAAAAAAACAGAGCTGAACAGAAAATTTGACTTTCAAATACAAGAAGCAAGAGAAGCATGAGAAGCTAAATGGGAAAGAGAAATCATTAGGAAATTATTAAAGTTGAACTATTTACATTTCTACATGGAAAAATGATAATTGCAACTCATGAGACTTTTCTCAGTATGAGGACAGTTGAAGGGAACATATATGTGAATACACACACATATAAATATGTATATATAGGAGGATGTATGTGTATATAAATATATTTGAGGGTGTGCATTTGTGTTTACATGTATATATATGGGCAAAAGGCACAGGATCAGTTGAATAGGAAGTGATGATATCCTAAAATATAAAATTAAGAAGTGAGAGAGGAATATAATGGAAGAAGGAGAAAGGGAGACAGAATAGGGTAACTTATCTCATATAAAAGAGGCAAGAGAAAACTGTTACAATGGAGGTGAAGAACAGGAAGGTGAAAGGGAATGAATCAAACTTACTCTCATTGAATTTGGCTTAAGGATGGAATATCATTCACACTGAATTAGGTATCTTAGCCCATAGGAAAATATGAGGGAAGTGGATAAGAGAGGGGATGATAGGAGGGAGGGCAGATTGGGTGAGAGGGTGGTTAAAAGTAAGCACTTTTGAAAAGAGACAGGGTCAAAGTAGAAAGTAGAACAAGTTGGAATTATTTATTTCCATATTTATTATGGAAATATTTTGCAGAACTACACATGTGCAACCTATATTTAGTTACTTATTTTCCCAGTGGGGGTGGGTAAGGAGGGAAGAAGGGAAAGAATCTGGAAATCAAAGTTTTAAAAACAAATGTTAAAAATTGTTTTTACATGCAAATGGTAAATAAAATATACAGGCACTGGGGTACAGAAATTAATCTTTCTCAGCTAGAACATTAGGGGCATTATAGGGGAGGATGGAAGACAGAGCAGATTGGATGAAGGGGTATTCAGTAGGCTCAATACCTTAGAGTGGTGGGTAGGGGCAAGACCTGGAGAAAATTTGTAAATAAAAATCTTGTGGAAATGAATGTTGAAAACTAAGAATAAATAAATAATAGTTTTTTAAAAGAAAGTGACAAGTGGGGGCTGAGCCAAGATGGCAGCACAGAAGCAGGATCCACAGCTCCCACCCAGCCACCCAAAATACCCATAAAATAGGACCCTAAACAAATTCTAGGAATCTCAAATTAACAAAAATACAGAAAACACATCTCTTCCTCAAGGCATCCCGGCAAGAGGGGCTCACCGGGGCAGGGTGGGAGACAAGGCCAGACCATCCTGAAACCAAAACCGCGGCCAGGCCTCAGGGTGGCCAGACGGAGCCAAGCCACAGCCAGTGTACAAGAGAGAAGATCTACCTCACCTCCAGCAAACTCCACATCTAGTAAGACACGAAAAACAAGTATTAGAGAAAGTTAGCTCAGCAGGAGGGGCTCATCAAACAGGCCAGCAGGCCGGGAGCCAAGACCAGCCCAGCCTGAAAACCTAAACCACGGCCAGGCTTAGGATGCTCCGGGAGGAGCCTAGCCTCCCAAGCGGCAGGGTGAGTCTACCCCGGGGAGCAGATCTATAGCACCTGGAGGGATTTTCACATCTAGCGAGCCAGAATTATAGAAGGTCAGTGAAAGTGAAACTTTGAAACTTAATTTGGGGTGGGAAAAGCAGTTTGGCCAATCAGCCACCAGGGCAAGGAAGCAGCAGGGGAAGGGTAGGACCTTCTGTAACAGAAGGCTGCCCCCACTGGGCTGCTTCACAGCCCCTGGCTTGCAGACCCCGCAGGGGGGCTGAATCAATTGATAAGGGCCAAGGGCTCTTGTGCTGACTGGCCTGGATCCGGATTGTGGTCTTGGGTGGTGGTCATGGGGTGCACTCTCATCAAGCCCAAACTGGGGGGGGTTGGAATACCCCCCTAATAGCTCTGGCACCTGGGAAAACCCCAGTGATTTGGAACAGAGCTTTCCCCCCCTGGAAGCAGAATTCCACAAAGCTGAAAAAAAAACCCAACCAATTGACTGGCCAAAATGAGGAAAAGGAAGCAAAATAAGAACAGCAATAAAACTCTAGA
>CM053595.1:165388190-165413799 GCA_028646575.1 Pseudocheirus occidentalis | reverse complement strand
TGGGTGACAAGGGAGGCATCGAAAGAATCTAGAATTTAAAGTTCTGTGATACCTGCAACTAGGAATTAAGATATACAGGGGCTGAGATAGGGAGACCCTCCCTGCCCTACCAGATAATAAGAGAGCAGAGCAGGGGAGGGGCTTTACAATGGGATTGCTGTTTTAGGGTTGGGGCAGGGGCAAGATGAGGAGAAATTTGTAATTCAAAAATGTAATGAAAATGAATAATGTAAACAAGGAAACAAATAACAATTAAATTTAAAAAAAGAAAGCATTTTTCTCATAACAGTCTTGTGAGGTGGAAAGCACCAGTTTATGGCAATTTTGTAGATGAAGAAGCTGACTATCTTAGAAGTGAATAAACATATCCACAATCACGCAGCTCCAAAGTGTAGGAACCAGTGTTTGATTTCCAGAAGATTGCTTCCAAGTCTACTATTAATCACACTTTTCTGATTCTTATATTTAAGTGATTTTTGTGCTAATTGCAAATCATCGAAAAGGGTTTCCTAAGAATTTCTAAACAATGCTTGACTTACTTTCAGTTATCCTACATTGTTAAATATTAAAGACAGCTATATTTTATAATTATATATACATATATAATTATATGTAATTTAAAAATTATTTTATATTTAGTTTTTACAAAATTTATATATTTATAACATACAATTTTATATATTACATATTAGTACATGACATATAATTTTATCATTATAAAATTGTCAATATGTAATTTAGAATTTTCTCTAATTATGACTGACAAATCTTTTGTCTCCACATAGACCCCCTACCATAATTTTTGAAATTTGTGTATGTTCAAAGAAATAATCACCAATAAAAAAAATGATGGAATTGAAGAATGCTATAATATATGGCAGTGCCAGATTGTGGAAACTCCAGGTAGACAGAGGAGTCTGAAATTCACAGAAAAAGCCATGGAAGACCATGAAAATTTTTGAGCTGATAAGGGATGTATCTGAAAAGATCTTCCCACCCCTCATTTTTTTGTTAATTCATGTATGTCATTTTACTTTTCTATGGTGGTGAGAGGAAATTTAAAGCAGTTATTTACACTCTAGAATTCTGAGATTAGTTTGAGATATTTATGAGCAAGCAAGGGAGTAGTTGAATTGCAAACTGACTTCTGATATTTAAAATTATTAGCCATCCTTTTATTTTATTGCTGAAAGGTCAGTTAAAATTTAATGGATCATAGCCTAGGTTAGAGTCAATGCCAACTCACTTTGAAAATGTTAGTTTGCTCAATGATTTCTTCTTGCATGTTTCAAGACTTTAATATTCCCTTTCACCACTCCATAAATGACACATGTCCTGTTTCTCCACCAAACAATTCGTTTCTTTGGTCCCATCATGCAACATGTAGTCTAATTTTTTTAAACTTTAAGGTAAAAGTTAAACAATTTATGATAAAGATATAGATGTAAAAGTGTGGAAATTTAATTAGGTAGAGAAGTGGGTGGAGGTGCTATGTTGATAGGTTAGTGGTGCCATGCAGATGTGAGAAGGGGAGCTTGTGTGGGCGGGCATCAGAGGATGTGGGAGGGGTGTGACTTAGTAAAAGATTTCAGAGTGTCATAGCCCAATCCCAGAAGAAATTTTGTACTTCAGGCTAAAAAACTGACTTGTTTTAGACTAATTCAACATGGATTGTGTGCTAAAATGTGGCTAATTTACCTAAAACATGGTTAATTTATAGCACTATGATGTCCTATATCTGTGGTGCTCTGACTGTTGACTAGACCTTACTGAATCATAATTTCTTCATCCAGAAAAGAAAGACCATTGGGTTTGGTATCTATATCTTAAAAAAAAAGTTGTTTTAAGGAAAACATTTTGCCGTTCTTAATGATCTATCAACATGTGATCCATAAAGCTCAGGTCTGATTTTATCATTCATCTTCTCCAGAAGTTTCAGTAGTAGCCCACTATTACTTTTCAGAGAAACAAATATACTTCTCAGTTGTTTTACATTTAAAACTTTTCATAGATGGTCTATTCTTTCCAGAATGATACAACCTATTTCCTTCTCACACAGTCTACATTTCATCCCAATCAGTTTGCTTGCTGTTCCCTGTGTGTGACATTATATTCCCTGCCTCAGTGCCTTTGCAACAGATACTTTTCAATTACAAGAATGCAGTCCTTCCTCATTTCTCTTCTTCATCTCCCTCATCTGCCTCATGGAAACCTTAGCTCCCTTGAGGAAATAAATAAAAAACAGGCTCCGTTCTAAAGCCGATGTCAAAATGCCTTTCCGGAATCTATTTAGTTGTTACTCTCCTCTCCCTCCAAATCACTTTGTATTTATTTTGCAAACATCTTTTATGCAAAATCATCTATGCCCCCAAACATCCTGAGGGAAAGGATTCTCTCACTTTTGTATTTATATCCCTATGCCCACCAAGGATTTGCACATGGTAAGCAATTAATGGGAAGCTTAATTTTTGAATGATTGTTGAAGCTTGTTTAGCTTTCTGAGAACAAATCCCCATACTAATTGTTGAAAGGGACTATAATAAATTCTGCTGAGGCAAGAGGGGTATCATATGACCACAAAAACCCTGAGTGACTCCAAAACCAGATAAAATGTAATTGGAAAATATTTTTACAAAAAATGCAATAGAACATAGATAATATCTCCTTTTAAAAGGAAGTCAATATTTAGACTGCAGTGATCCTTATATACAGATTAGTGACCCTACCTCTATTTGCCTTTCATACTACTCATTGTAGTAGGCAAGACTTTGGATTAGGAATCAGATAATTTAGGTTGAATGCAAAATCTACTTTAAGCTACCTTGATGACTCTGTGCAAGTGACTTTTCCTCTCCGGCTAACTGATCTTTCAAATTCCTTCTAGCTTTACGTTTTAGAGTCTATGAGAGTACTGCCAAATTACTGTCTTCCCTACTACCTGTGTTGAATCTCTCCAAGTGGGACAAATTTGTGTAATCACAAGGGCAGGTCCCTAGTCAACTAGATATTAAGTGTAGCCTATATTGGTTACAAAATTAAATTCCATTTCACAAAAAATGATTAAATGCTTACTGTGTGCAAAGCAATGTGGCAAAGTAGATAGAAGGCTGGTTTCAGAGCCAGAAAGATCTGCGTTTCAGTCTTGATTCTATTGCATACTGTCTGAGCAATCCCCAGAAAGCCACTTAACCTCTAAGTGCTCTAAGCAACAATCTAAGACTCTTAAGTGGTCAATGAGTTGCTGGCCTGAAATTATAGTGGACATTTTATCATCCTGGAGTTGCTAATAGTAATGAAATCACAAGTCCTTCCCTTATCTCTATAACCAAGGCACTGGGAATAAAAATACAATAAGTACCCCATGCCCTAAGTAATTTGGTCATCCTCCACAATCCTACTGGTGGGGGAAAAAGAGGGGGAAATAATATGTACATAGAGAAGAAAATTCAAAACATATACAAAATATATACAAAGTAAAAAAAAAATTCCAAGGCATGGTATTAACAACTAGACCAAATCAGGAAAGGCATTGAGAGATATTTGAGCAAACTTTATAAAAAAGCTAATTATTATAAGACACAGAGGGAGAGAGGTAGACCATTCCAGACATAAAGAAAAGTCTATTGAATGGTAAGGAGATGGAATTCCCGGTATAAGGAATAGTATGTTGGCCAACTGGATAGTATGCAGAATGCAGAGCAATGGGAAATAATTTTGTCTTCAATTTATCTACTTTCTATTTTCTTAACAATTTTCCATTTCAGCTAAAAACTTATGACAGTGAGGGAGGGTTTGCTCAAACCCAAAGTTTAGAGAAGTATCTGAAAGAAAAAGACCTGAAAGAAAGAAAACTGGAACTGCATTTGAAGCAGTATCTCATGTTGGAAAGAATAACAAATTGAAAGTATGAGATGTGTGTTTGACTCTAAGTAGAACTACAATTTTTTTTTCCCAAAGTGGGCCCTCAGGCAAATTATTTTGCCTCTTTGAGCCTCAGTATTTTCATCTGCAAAGTGGGGATGATACTAATATGTGTCCTATGTATTTCACAGGGACATTAGGGGGACAATATATACCTATGAGTATAGGCTGGGGACCCCTTCCCTTTCCCTCACCAGTAGGATCCTGGAGGATGAGCAAGTTACTTAGGGCATGGGCTACTTATTGTATTTTTATTCCCAGTGCCTTGGTTAGCAAGATAAGGGCAGGACTTGTGATTTCATTGCTATGAGGAACTCCAGGATGATAAAATGTCCACTATAATGGCAGGCCAACAACTCATTGACCTCCTAAGAAAATAAAACCAGCCTATAACTATATTTAAGCTCCAATGTCAGTGATCATAAGATTTAGAAGTAGTCAGCACACAAACATTTTCTAATCCAATGCCCTAGTTTTGCAGATAAAAACAAATATGAACAATCGAATCCCATTGAAGACAGGTGGCTTCTCCTGGGTCACCAGATACCTGGAATAAGCATAAAACTCAGAATCAAACACAAAGCAGTGAAGCTGGGATTAAAGCTCATGTCTTCTAACTCTCATTTCAATGTATATTCTTTTACTCCACTCTAATCTGTCATCTAGAAAATAATTCTCTGATGAAAACCAGCTCATGCCATTCCTTGAATTAGAGAGAAAAGATAGAATTCAAGAAAAAAAATCATGTGGGTGATTTAAGAGTAAAACAAACTCCTGTCAGATAGCTTAGCTACATCATTCACTTTCCTTGTCTCTCCTAGGTAAGGCTTCAATGAGAATTATCCTCAATATGGCTTTCGGGGAAAATAATCTTCCTAGCCAGGTTGGTCATCACTAGTGTTAAATCTCAAGTCCAAAAATACTGACTACTAACTGTGACTGCCCCTTCTCTTTTGAAGATGTTAGTGTGTATAGGAGCATTACCACTTACTTGCTATATGACAACTCTCTGGGTCTTAGTTTCTTTTTCTGTAAAATAAGGACGTTGGGGCAGATGATCTATAAGTTGCCTTCCAGTTCTAACAGTGATATCCTAACTTCAGAGTAAACATACAGATGTCTGTATCTGAGAGTGAATTTTACTTGGACATATTTTTGTTTATTATTCTTTTTTAGATTTATATGTTTAGAAATCCTACCACTATGTCCAGAAAATACACACTCATTGAAGGAGAAATAAAACCAGCCTATAACTTGCCTTTATTTTTCCCTCTCTAAAATGTCCTTCAATCTATATTTCATGGTTTCTTTTTATGATTCCATTGTTTTAAATCTTTCATCTTTCTAAATATATACCACATAGAAGATAAGTAAGGTAGAATAGTGGGTTAGGTCACCTAACCAAAAATCTCTTCTGTGAGAACAGCACAAAGATGGTTTGGGAGAAAATATGTTGCCTTCCAATATATCAATCCTTAAACTTTAGCAAAGGGTTACAAAAAATATCCTTAGGTTCCTTGAATACATCCTGATAGCAAATATTATTCATTCCACAAATTAAAAATTAACAATAATTTATTATATGCTTACTAAGTATAAAGTGTTTGCCAGGCATTAAGGATACAAGGATAAATTGAAGCAATCCCTGCCTAAGGATGAGGATTGTGAGTGCAGAACATTGAATACCATGTCAGACTGGATGTTGGTTAATATGCTGACACTTAGTGACTATTGATGATGTGGTAAAACAAATCTAGGTTGAATAATAAACATTTTGGGGATATTTAGTCTTGAGATAAAAAGACTTTGAGTGAAGAAATATATATATATACACACATACATACATACAGAGATGCAGATACATACATACATATGCATGTGCATATACATACATGTATACATATACACATACATACACATGCATATACATATGTATGTATATGATAGCTAGAAGATCTATCCAGTAAACCAGTCAATAAATGAGTACAGGGGATACACATATAAGAAGCCCTGAGGGTCTTTCCTTCACAGACTGATTTTTTTTTTACTAGGTAAGGATGTCATTCTCTGCTTCATTTCTTACCTAGCCTTAGTCACTCAATGGGTATTACCTCCATCAAACTGAGACCTGTTGACAACCTTAGTTTAAAAAGACCAGAATTTCAATTTTCTGCAACTGCATCTGAGGTCATTTCCAGTCATTCTGATCTTACCACTGGACCCAAATGACTCTGGAGAAGAAAGCAAGGCGGATGACTTTGCACAGCCCTGCCTCACTTAAATCCAATTCACTTGCATGTCCTGGCATCAATTTCCTGATGTCATTCTCCTCTTTGAGAACAAAGGACAAACAACAACAATAACATATGAATAATGAAATAACCCCTAATCACAAGGAGATTGCATTTTAATGGGGGAGAAAACAGATCCATATAGAATAATATTTAAATAAAATATAAATCATGTAGAAAGTGGTTAAATGCAAAAGATTCTATATGGTCAGTATAGGAGGGAGTGCAGTGCAGAAATGCATAAGGGATATGAAAAGGCAAAGGAATAGGAGATGGAAATAGCAAGTGAGGAGTCAAGTTTTGAAAGTGTGCACCTTTAAATGATAGAGAAGTTTATATAATATCCTGAAAGCAATACTCACAGAAGGGTAATGAATAGGGAAATGATATGATCATATCTGTATTTAAGGAAAATTACTTTGGGCACTCCATGACACACTAGTTAGAACACTGGACCTGGAGTCAAGAAAGCCTGAATTCAAATCAATGTCAAAAGACACTTACTAGCTGCGTGATCCTGGGAATGTCACTTAACTGCTATCTGACTCATCTATAAAATGGGGATAATAATAATACCTATCTCCCAGGGCTGTTGTGAGAATTAGATGAGAGAATATTAATTGAGTGATTAGCATAGTGCCTTGGTATTCATTATTTAATGCATTTTTTGTTCGCTTCTGCTTTCTCCCCAAATGGAGGAATACCCACAGTTAAAGAATGTAATATGAAAGGTGAACCAACAAAGAAGTTATAAAAGAGTAGTTGTAAAGGTAAGAGACGAACTAAGATAAATTGTTGCCATGAAATCCCATTGAGAATAGATCTATTCTGTGTGTCTCTAGAAAGACAACCAGGATCAATGGAAAGAAATCACAGGCAAACACATTTTGAATCAATATCAGGAAAAAATTCCTCTCAATTACTGCTGTACAAGAATGTTATAGGCTTTTTTTATGAGGTAATGGAATTTGTGCTACAAAGAGTGGTTCATGGGCAAGCTGGATGACCATTTGTCAAGAATATTTAAGAAGGGATTACTGTTTGGAGCACTTTTTCTTCAGAACATGTAGAAATACATATAGAGCTTGAATAGCTTATCTTGGAATTAGGAAGACTTGGGTTCAAAAGTTTTACCTTTGAAACATACTAGCTGTGTGATTTTAGCCAAGTCATTTAAATTCTTAGTACACTACTTAACTCTCCAAGACTAAGCTACAGAAAAATTACTGACCTGTTTGGATAAAGGAAGTTCCTCAGTGAGAAAGGAGGAGGAGGAGGAGAAGGAGGAGGAGGAGGAGAAGGAGGACGATATAGTAAGGAAAAGGGTAAGAGTAAGAGAAGGCAGAAGAAGAAGGGAAGGTGAGTCAGAGGAGGAGATGGAGGAAGAGATGAAGAGCTGAAAAAAATCACCAATAGCAAAGCAGATGCCTTCAAAGCCAGTAACACCCAGTTTCAACTCCTACCTCTGACACATATTGGATATGTGATCTCTTAAAGTCCTGGGCTATTTTTAAAGAAATTTTGAAAATTTTAAAGAAATTTATTTCTATTAGTTTGGAATTTAACTACACAGATTAACTTAATCTCACTTGTAAACTGAGAGATTTAATGTATGTGCTATCTTTCTATGGTAATTTTCAAAATGTTAAAAATCTTCTGAGAACAAATCCCATGGAAAGATCACTGTTATACTTCTCTGTTGAGGGAAGCACTCATTGATCTCTACTTTTTATTTTTGAAATCCAAGTCAGTTTGCTACACTAAGGCAAAACAAAATCTCCCTTTCATCCCAAAGTGCCTCACCCCAGTCAATGATAATTAATTTTTAAAAATAGTTTAGCATAGTAAGGATTAAAGCTGGAAGAAACCTTTGAAATTATCCTCCCTCATTCTAATAATGTTGAAGAGGCCGAGTCACAAGTCATATATATTATCAATAGCACAGCTGAAATTCAAAACTACATTCTCTGATGCCTAATCACACAATTATTTAATAAGAATTGATTAAGCCTCTACTATATTCTTTTTAAAAAATATTTAATACTCCAATAACAGAGCCCAAATATGGAATAGAGAAAGGAAACAAAAATACATCATAAATGTAAATATTGGAACTTAAATAAAAGTAAGAATAAGGACCGTGTTGTGTGCAAAGTAGAACATAAGAGGATTCAAAATATGTAACAATAAATTTTCATTTCAAGAAAACCTGTATGATAAATAATACACATTGTATTGGGAATTGTCCATCTTTTCTTTGCTTCCTTGTAAGTTTCTTTGGTTCTCTGACATGCATATTTTGTTTTGCCCTATCCCCTGCCCCAAAGGCTCAATGAAGTTTAGAAATGTTTCTTTATAGCTATAGGCATGTACATACACATACACATATATACATATACAGATATAGATAGATACATACATATATGTGTGTATACACACACACACACACACACACATACATATATATATATATATATATATATGTCTATACTTTCCCAAACATATTCTACTCCTGATCTTTGGTTTTATGTTTGTGCATATCTCTTTTTCACTCAGGATGATATTTTGTAGGGTATGATATTTTGGGCTGGAGTACAAGTTCTTTTGCTCTTTGATATGTTGTGTTCCAAGACCTGTAGTTCTTTAAGGTGTCAGTTGCTAGGTTTTGTGTAGCTAATTGTGGCACTTGTTTTAATCTTGATGTTTTTAATATTTTATCCTTAAGCTGGACATTTTGGAATTTGACTATGATATTCCTATTAGTTTTTCTTCGTAGGATCTCTTTTAAGTGGTGATAAATGGATTTTTTTTCTATTTCTACTCCTTCCCCTTACCCCCTTTTTCTAATCCTTCAGGAGAATTTTATAAAACTATTTCTGTAATGTTAGTGGGATATGAGATCTTTCCCATTCATTAATAGGTTTCATGTGGAACCCTTTAAGGGAAGCTTGCTTATAGGAGGCTTGCTTGTAGGAAGGCTTTCATACCTTTTGCTAATTTCTAATTAGGCATTGAGTCATGAGGGTTGTGATGCCCTGTGACTATAAAAAGGGTATATATACTCTGAGGTTAGCAATTTTCTTTGGGATTCACTCATTGTAAAAGTCTTCTTGTGATTTCACCAGATGAGACTCTGGGTAGACGTTAAAAAGTTGCCCGGCTTTGAAAAACTCAAACATTGGTGTTTATCTGTCTATTAACTATATATGTATTGCCATGGTCAGACAACTGGATCCGTCTCTTGATCTGTGCTAATTTCTCAGACAGAAGTCCTGTCTGTTGGTATTTATTTCTCTGCTTATATTTTCTCTATTTTCTTTGTTTGGATTTTCTTTGAAGTTCAGTATGCTGAGTTTTCCCCTGAACTAATGAATGTAATTTAAAAAAGACTGTTGACCCCTTGAACAGCTATCTTTCCTAGTAAAGTAGATCTAAGAAACTGTGCTTGGAATGAAGCCCTAGAGCAGGAGTAGAGAGCTGCCTGACCATAGAGGTGAGGCTAGCATCTGAACTCAGGCAGAAACCAGGAGTGGCCAGCTCCTGTGGGAGGAGGAGGAACAATGGAACTTGGAATTTAGCCCTGGGGCAAGATAAAAACTTTGCACCAAAGAACTGAATGTGCTTTCTTGCTGAGTCCCCAGGTATGATTTGGGACTCAGGGGGAGGGTGGAGTTGCCTAGGATGTGTGGGAGGAAGTGCCATGGACCCCAAAGTCTCCACCCTGTTGGCTTTGTTGCCAAGCCAACCCTCAGAATTTGGAAGTGGGAGCTAGAGCAGTGTGGGGAGGACACACCCCCAAGAGAACTTTACTTGGGAATTTTTATTCTGTATTGAGGGAGGAGGAGCTGGTTGCTCACTCCCCAAAGACTGACCCCCAAAGTATTCATAAAATGATGTTATGTGATGTGATGTGCTATTATATTACATGTTGTTGTGTTACATTTTGTTATGTTACATGATGTTTACAGAATGTTATCATGTTGTGTTACATGGGTTTTATGTGTTATTACATGCTGTTACATTACTTTGTGTTGCATTATGTTGTTATGTTGCATGTGTTATGTTGCATTGTGTTCTGTTGTTGTGTTTTGTTATGTTTTGTTATGTTATATTATGTTATGTTAGTTATGTTCCATTATGTTATGTTACATTACATTACATTATGTTACACTATGTAATGTTATGTTATGCTATGTTGTGCTATAGTATGTTATATATTTTGGCTTGAGGCTTTGTGACTACTCTGGTACTGAGTTGTTATGTTATATATTTTGCAAATGTCATATGTTTATTTTATGTTATCACTTTTATTTTGTCATAGGGATTATGTTGATGCAAGTTTCCCCTAAAAGCCCCCTTTGACCTATATCATGGACAGTAACATCTTGGGGTTGCATGTAATATAATTTTTGTATTATTGTATCAAGATTCTTTTTTGATCATAACATTCTGTTAGTCCAATTACTTTTATATTGTCTTGTCTTGATTTGTTCTCCAAATCTGTTTTTTTCCTTATAATATGTTTCACTTTCTCCTATATTTTTTCATTATTTCATATTTTGTTTCATTATTTCTTGATCTCTTATAATTTAACTGGCTTTACTTTGCCCAGTTCTAATTTTCAAGGTATCATTTTCTTCCTTACAATTCTGGATCTCCATTCTTTTTCTTCTTTGGTTCTATTTCCTCTTTCCCTTTGTTCATCCCATCTGTTAAAATCTTTCTTTAAAACCTAATATCTGGGGCGGCTAGGTGGCACAGTGAGTAGAGCACCGGCCGTGGAGTCAGGAGTACCTGAGTTCAAATCCGACCTCAGACACTTACACACACACACACAAAAGCTAGCCGTGTGACTTTGGGCAAGTCACTTAACCCCAATTGCCCTCCAAAAAAAAAAAAAAAGCAAAAAAAATATATATTTAAAAAAAAACCCTAATATCTAATATAAAGTATTTGTAGATCCTATACTTGATTGCATGCTGTCATGGGGAGGTGGGAAGGGGTGAGAAGAGGAAGGGAGAGAAAATTTGAAACTCAAAGGATTTTGGAACTGAATCCTGTAAACTAAAAGTAAACAAAAAAATTAATAAAGACAAAAAAAATTCTGGATCTCCTTTTCTAATTGGTTGACTTTCTTTTAATATCCTTCTTGTTTTCCTTGAGTTATGTATTTTTTAATATAAATTGTTTTTTCCTCCATTTCTGTCATTTGATTTTTAAAGTATTTTTATGATCTTCTATGAATTCTTTTTGGGCAGGTGAGCATTTGATCTTACTCTTTGGTGCTTTCTTTACTTCAAATCCTTCTCTGAAGATGAACCCCAGTCATCTCGGTTCCCATAATAGCTTTCTATGGTTGTATTTTTTCTTCTTTGCCCATGCATTTTTTTTGTGGTAAAAGCTTAATTTTTGTAATCACCTTTACCCCTAGTGCATGGGAGATGGTGCCTTTTGTTATATTCAACATTGCATTCATCTCCAGAGATGAAAGGAAAAATAATCTTTAAATCTTGCACTCAAAATATGCTATCACATTACCAATTTCCTATGCTTACTAAGCTAAAGAAATTTTAACCTTAATTTTCTTCAAATTAGAGTGACATATTTCATAACAAGAGTGGTTAGAAGATGACATGTTACTTCTCCATTTGGCACAGTGCAGCAATAAGGTAGAATATAAATGTAGCTTCCAATTTCATATACTTAAATTTGCATATTCTCATCATCTTCTATTACCCATTAAAAAATTCTTTTTATTTTTTGTAAATAAGAAATATTTTATAGAGAACTTCTTAAAAGTTCAGTTGAAAACCTGAGATTTAACCACATCTTCTTTTACCTAACATAATGTTTTAAGTGTCAAAGTAATACCTTATTTCTACCCCCTTCCAAAAGTGCCAAGCCTTATTCATCCTACCTCCACAATGTCTTTCCCATCACTTTCCTTCTCTATACTCACCCTAGAGCTGTCAGATCACAACACCTCTGCATAGACTCCTAACTGATTTCTGTGCCTGAAGTATTTACTCTCTTCCAACAACCCTACATATAACTGCAAACTTATATTCAAAAAGCACAGGCTGGACAGTGTTATGATGCTCTTTTACCTCTAAGATTAAGTACAAATTCCTCTATTTGCCATGTAAAACTCTTCAGAGTTTAATCCAAGTCTTCCTTTCCTGGATGATTACATATAACTGCCTTTTACACACCCTGTTTTCAAGACAAACTGGCTTGCTCACTATCCATGTCCCACTGTGATGCCTTTAAATAGGCTATTGTCTATGCCTGCATTACATTTCCTCCAGGTCTGTTCCTCTTAGGATCTCTGGGTGCCCTTCAAAACTTGGCTTAAGTGTCATGAGGACCTACGTAAGGTCTCACCACATTCCTCAAGCTGATAGTGTTTCCCTTTTGTAATTAATTCTCAGTCTGGTGTGTTTATAAACTATATAAATGTGCGTTTACAAGTACAATTTTTCTTTCTTTATTTATATGTGTGAATGTCATTTCCTACAAAATGAAATGCATGGTACTTGAGGGGAGGGTCTCTTTTGTTTTTCTCTTGTATCCCCAGTACCTAACTCTGTGCTTTGCATGTATTAGATAGTTGCCAAAGACTTTCTGAATGAAAGTGGTTCCAATATATATTTAAAGACATATACTCTAGATGCTTGCATTGTGATTGTGTTGGGCTGAGAATATGTCTGCAATTGATTGACAAGATGATTCCATATCATGTCTATTTGCATTTGGGATCATATATGCCCCCTATTATAGTGTCAGAACCTGAATTTTATGGCAGCTCTGTGGCTCCCACAAAAGGAGAATCCTTGTGGCAAAAAAATGAAAAAATTTTAGTTTCCAACAACACAGTATCCAGGGTGTATGTGTGTGTGTATGTGTGTGTTTGTGAGCGTGTGCATATTTATACATGTGCACACACATATGTACACATGTGTATGTGCTTGAGTATGCATATACCCATGTGTGTACATGCATGTACATGTCTATATGCACATGTATGCATGCACATATATGCATACATCTAAATGAATATATGTGTGCATTATGTTTGTGCACACAGCTATATGTGTATACATATATGTGTACATGTACGCTCATATAGACCCATGTGCTTACTATACATAGATATGTATATGTATATACATGCACCCACATTCATTTATACATGTACTCAACACACATGCATACATACAGGCATTCACGCACACATACTCACATCTGCACTATGTACATAATCTTATCAATCAACTACTGAGATTCATCTTTATTGACCCTAATTCTCTTACCTATGAATTACTGACAATAGTATGCATTCTGTGTGTTTGCTCTCATACAGTTATTTTTTGTAAAGTATTTTGCAAGTCTTAAAGTAAAATGAAAATGTGAGATTATTTTACAGAAATCTGCTTTAGAGCATCCTTACTATTTGATGCCATCATTTTAGCCTAAATATTTGCTTGAAGGTAATTAAACATGGTGTTGACTACTCAGGTGATATTCCATTTCCCAAATCCCTTGAACTAAATTGAATTAAATACATATCATTTTGTTAAAAAGGAAACTCTCTTACTGTCAATGGATTGCAAACAACTTTCAGAGCTGATTGCTTCAATATTAAGGGCAGTACAAAGAGGAGTTTTAGACCTTTATCTCTAGGGTTTAAAAGTCTGAGAATTCTAAAACATCTGAAGAAATTAAAACCTAGAGGTCTTTGCTTGCTTCAGGTCACATAAATAACATTCATAACCAGAGGTAGCTAGATGGCATGATAGAATATCAGGTCAGATTATTTTTTAGCTGCTAAATTACCTTATTGATTTATCATACCAATTATTTCCTTTATGTTTTTCTAAGTAAATCGTTATTTCATCCAGAAATACAAGGACTCTGTCTCTTCTTCATCAGTTTTTATATAATTTTGTTATTTTGTTTCATTGAATTACCTAGTATTTTAAGACTGTCAAATAATAGTGAAGAAAGATGTTATCCTTGCTTAAGCTCTATTCCATACCTGAATGAGATTTGAGCATTTTTCCACCATAAATAATACCAGGTATTGGTTTTAGAAATAAGCATTTAATTGGAACACTAGTGCATTGCTGCTGGAGCTGTGAACTGATACAATCATTCTGGAGAGCAATCTGGAACTATGCCCAAAGGACTATAAATAATTGCATACCTTTTGACCCAGTAATAACATTTTTGTGGTTGTATCCCAAAGAGATCATAGAAGTGGGAAGAAGACCCATATGTACAAAAATATTTATTGAAGCTCTCTTTGTGGTGGCAAAAAACTGTAAATTAAGGGGATGTCCATCAACTGGGCAATGACTAAACAAGTTGTGGTATATGAATGTAATGGAATACTATTGTTATTTAAGAAATGGGGAGGAGATGGACTTCATATTTATCTGGAGAGGCTTATACAAACTAATACTAAGTGAGAAGAGCAGAACCAGGAGAAATTTGTACACAATCAGACACATCATATGTGTGATGACAAATTTTGACAAATTGGACTCTTCTCAGCAACACACAGTGATAAGACAACTCTAAGTCTCAAGATGGAAGTAGGTATCTACATTCAGAGAAAGATCTAGAAAGAACAGAGTTTAAATGGAGACTGAAGCAATCTACATGCTATCATTCTTTTCCATGTTTTGTTCTGTTTCTTTTTTCTCATTGTTCACTCCATTGGTTACAACCCCTCTATGGAAACAAACTAATGTCCAATGTGAAAGTATTTGCAGATCCTGTACTTGTTTGCATGCTGCCATGGAGTGGGGGAGGTGAGGTCGTGGAGAAAAATTGAAACTAATGGGATTCTGGAATTGAATCTAGTAAACTAAAAGTAAATATCAATTAAACTAAATAATAAATTAAAAATAAATCAATTAAAATTTAATTTAATTTAAAAAGAAATAAGCATTTGATATAATCTCAGTGCCTAGAATAAAGCCTTGGTACATAATAAGTACTTAATAAATTCTTGTTGGACACATTTAAAAGACAGTAGTTGAGTTGGAACTGAAAAAGGGAGGGATGTATCTAAAGCAGATGAAGATGATATTCCATTTTAGGACTTGGGAGCTAAGTGATTAAAGGCAAGGATGTGGTAAGAGGCAAGAAGAAAATGACATATGGAAAATAATTTTCATGGAAGGAGATCGCATGAGCTAAAAAGTTTATCAGTACATTGTACTAGAATTGCAAAAGGTCTTAAAGTTCCTTGCCATGGATATTAAATAATTTAGTTGGGGTCACAAAAGCCATTGGGGTCAAACTTGAGAGAAAAGATCGTGGAATTCAAGAATGTTAAACTAGAAAAAAAAACCTTAGAAATTATTTAGCACAGGGGTTCTTTAATAGATCCCATCAACCGGTGTTGTTGTTGTTGCTCTGATAATTTCATATCAATGCTTTTAGTTTCCTTTGTGGTCTTGTGTATTTTATTCTATGTATTTTAAATATGATTTTGAGAAGGGGTCCAAGTGTTTTGTCTGAGTACCAAAGAATTCCATAACACAAAAAAGGGTTAAGAATCCGTAATTTAGCTTTTCAGTCTTCCTTGGCCCCTTTGCAGTTGCGTGATCTCTCTGGTCATATACTGCCCCTTGTCTTGCCACTGCCATGGCCCAGAAAAATTGAGGAAATAAAAACTTCTTGCTCATAATCAGGAAAAAAGATGCCACATCTGTCAAGATTAAGAAAAACAAGGACAATGTGTAGTTTAAGGTTCACTACAGCAGGCTACATACACACTGGTCATCACAGACAACTAGAAGGCAGAGAAGCTTACACAGTCCCTGCCGCCTCGTTTGGCTGTGAAGGAGCTGAAGTGAAGGAATCATTTATTGTTCCACAAGTATTAAAACGTAGGGGTAAAAAAGACAAAAAAGAATCTCTAATTTAATACAATGTCCCCTTCTCCTCTGACATATGAGGAAACTGAAAGCCATAGGATTGACAAAGATCTGTTCGATATTTGGACCCTTATATTGTAGACATTCCTCTTTGCAAGCATCAGTCCCTTCAAGACTTAGGAATTCTACCTGTGCATCCTTCCTTGTAGTTGACCTGTTTTAATGGCATGAATGTTTGACACTGACCACCCGAGATATGAGCTAGTTCTGCACCAGTTGGCACAGGTGTGCACCAACAACTTCTCTAGAGGGGTTTGATTGACCTCAAAAGGCTGAAATTATGCCTAGTCAGCTGCACAGCACAAACCATCTGTCTCAGATGTTCTAGCAGTTTGCTTCAGTCAGGGATTGTTAACCTTGAATCTCAGAACCTTTTTCTCCCTATTTCCCCCAGTTGAGATACCTCAACAAAGCTCATCAGGATTACTTCATGTCTGCATTCTATAGTCCCAGAGCCCCCTGTCACCACAAGTATTTTCTAGTCCCTCTATTATCTATCTTGATTGCTTCTTCAAGAGGGATTATAAATTGACCAATAGCTTGCCTTCTGTTTGATATGACATCTTTAGTCAAATCTCCTAAGATGAAATTTGATAGTCATATACAAAAAATACATTTAGGTTAAAAAAAACTACCTCAGAAGTAGAATACAGTCTATTGAAAAGGATTCATTAAGCATCTATTCCATACCAGATATTGTTCTAGGTCCTGGAAGTACTGTGGGCACTGGGCATTTAAACTTTGGGGTTAGGAACATTGTGATTCCAAAAGCTCTTGAGTTCAGGGTCCTGGGCTATTCCCATTGGGGTCTGAGGGAGGACAGTGGTCAGGGTGGTGGTAGTGGAAATTTGACTTGGCTGGCATATTTGTCTTCCTGCCCCCCTCTAGAATGCCTCATTATATCAGCGAGGCTGCCCTGTGAGAAGCAATTGGTTGGTATTGGGTGGGGATGATTGGTACCTTCTCCACAGGAGTTGCTTTCCTGGATGATGGCTACAAAAGCTATACTGGAAGCAGGATCAGTAATAGTCTAGAAGATATTACCATCACCAGATATCTAGTACATATCCTCCTGTTGGTGGTATTTGATCAATAGTTATTGTTGGTAGAAATAAGGGAGAAGTTCATCTTCTCCACAGTTATTTCTCCTTTTAGTGGAAGCTATGGGTGCCAGACTGGAAGCAAATCTGGTGGTTTAGGGTACACTGATATTATCAGCCATGGGTGGAGAACCTGGGGCCTCAAGGCCACATTTGGCCTTCTAGGTCCTCAAGTGTGAACTTTTGACTGAGTCTAAGTTTTACAGAACAAATGTTTTATTAAGGGGACTTGTTCTGTGAAGTCTGGATACAGTCAAAGGGCTACACCTGAGGACCTAGAGGGCCACAAGTAGCCTTGAGGATACAGGTTCCCCAGTCTTGCCCAAGGCCATTTGGCTCATTGTATTGGCTCTATTTCCATCAGTATCTGGGGGTAGATGATACTTAAGGTAGTAAAGATGTTGGTTTGCCTGGCACATGCTACCTCTTGTCTCTCTCTCAGGGTGCCTTGCTACTTCTTTTCTTGGACAAAGAGAAAACAAAGTGTCAATAATCGAATGATCCTGGGGCCATTTTAAAAGCATAGCTCTCAATGCTTTGAAATGACTATATTTTATAAATGTGGTGGGAAGAGGATTCTGAATTGGGTTTACTCTGGTGTATAGTTATGATAATTCCATGGGTTCCTAATGCTCATTTTTGTAAGTAAAAGCAATATCATAGAACAGATGTAAGTTTTTAAAGAGGAATCTTCAGAAAATAAGACCAACCCACCAAACCAGCAGTATTCTATTTTTCGTGTGTTTTGGACCTTAGAGTAAGAACATATTCCAAAATCATATTAGCAGGACTCCTAAAGGGTTATGGGAGCTAGAATGGAGGCAGGGAGGAGTGTTTAAGAGTCAGGATATGGAAAAGGAACTCTTTCAGTGAGTTTTGTTTTCATGTTACTATGAATTGCCTCACAATGCATTTTATTGGTGCTCTATGCTTCCATCTGACCCATTGTCATTTTGGTTTGGTGTCTGTATGCATTAGAAACCAAACTTTTGTAAGTTGCCATGTGCTATGATGTGGAGCAAGAAAGAAGTCTCCTTATTCACAATGGAATGAGTGGCAGATAATACAGGCTGTCAGGTGAGGCAGAGGAAGAAATTAGTCAGGAAAATGGCTCTGTTTATGGATGTGTTGTCATGTTTAAAAGGTGTGGTATTCACATGCCTCGGCAAATACAGTCATGGAATTAAAATATCATATTATTTTTCTTTTTTTAATGGGGAAAGGGATGTGGAGGCCTGGAACCAATCTAATTTTAGAGAAGGGAAAATTAAGGCACAGGGAAAGCAAATCCATATACTAAATATTTACAAAATAAAGAGAAGGTAATTTTTCTACTGCATAGAGTAGGCTGTAAAGGAACAAAATAAACAAAAAGTGCCAAGAGATGTCACAGGAAAAGAAGATTATTTCCCCCTCTGAGAATAATGGGAATCAGTGTTTGAAGAGGCTCTGAATGGTATCATTGATCATTCAATTGACAAGCATTAACTGAGTAAGTACTATGTACCAGGCTCTATGCTAAGCATTGCAGTTACAAAGATAATATGAAGCAGTAAATGGGGTTACATTCTATTGGGCTATACAATATATACAAATATAAATACACAGCATATTTTTACAACATAAATGCTGTATGTACCCAGAAAGGCCTGATATAGGAGGTAAGCATTTGAGTTGAGCTTTGAAGAGAAATAAGGATTCCAAATGGGAGAATTAAGGAGGAAATGCACAGAGGACAGATAGTTTGTGCAAAGATATGAAGATAGAAGATGGAATGTTGTGATGGGAAACATCAAAAAAGGCCAATTTGCCTGGACTGAAGAGTGTGTGCAGGAGAGTAAGGCATAATAAGCCTGGAGAGGTAGTCAGGAGCTAGGGTGTAAAATACTGAAATGTCAAAGACAGAAGTTTGTTTTTGAATCTTGGGGTAATAGGGTCTTGAGCTTACTGAGTCAGGGGGCTGGGGTGGCGTAACATAATTAGATGTGTGTTCTAAGAATAAGCCCTCTGCTAGTTACGTGGTGGTTAGATTGGAGAGGACAAACACTTGAATTAGGGAGACTAATTAGAAGCCTATTTCAAAAGTCAAAGGCAGAGATGCAAATGTATCCTGTGGTGATAAATAATTCAGCAAATGAACTTTGAAAAGTTTTAAAGTGTTAAAGAAAGGTATATATTTATATAATTTGTTGTATTTATTAATAATGCTATTAATACTTTATGAATTCATATATGCATATGAAATGCTAACATTTTAAGTAGTAGAATATGAGAAAATGCCATTCTGGACAAATGCGAAATAAGGCACCAAAACCCAAAGGTGAGAAAGCAACACAAATACCTGAAGCATGGCAAGTTTGTCTAGTCCAGTGTGGGAAGAACATAGAACATATTAAAGGAACCATTGTAAGATATTAGCTTGTAACATTAAAGTTATTTAGTTGTTTTCAGTCATGTCTGACTCTTCATGACCCCATTTGGGGTTTTCTTGAAAAAGATAATCGATTAGTTAACTATTTCATTTTCCAGTTCATTTTACAGATAAGGAAACTGAGGTAAACCCAGTTAGGTGACTTGCCCAGCGTCACAGAGTTAGTGATCACATCAGGTCCAACTTGAACTTGGAAAAATAAATCTTCCCGACTCTAGGCCTGGCATCCTATCAGCTGTGCTACTTAGCTGGCCCATATAAAAACAGCACCTACTCCACAGAAGTAAGGGACTTCTGCTTTGCCCTAACATGATTGATTGTACATTATTTCTTAGAACTGAGGTACCAAGGAAGTTTTTGAGCAAAGGTGATAATATTTTATACTGTACATTTGGGAGATACATTTGACATTAGTATGAAAGGTAGATTAGCTAGATAATATATTAGAACAAGAGACAAGTCACCACAATAAGGTACACAATGATTTGATTCAACTTAAGACATTCAATTAGTGAATACAGAAATGTAAAGACTGTGAATGTGTAGTTTATGTTTCTTAGTCTGCATTAACCTTATTTGTCAAAATTGATAATTCGATTCACTCTGCAATGTGCTCCATTTTCCTTTCCTGCTTTTCAGCTCCCTTTCTTCTCTCCTTCTCCTCTCCTCTCCTCCTCCTCCTCCTTTCTCTCTCTCTCTCTCTCTCTCTCTCTCTCTCTTTCTCTCTCTTTCTTTCTCTGCTGTCTCCCCTCTTTCCTCTCTCTCTCTCTCTCTCATTAAGTTTATTATATCCCAGTCATAGAAAGAGACATACTTTAGTAACCCAGAATCAAAAAGACCTGAAATTCAAATCCCACCTCAAACACATAATAGATGTGTGACCCTAGGGAAGCTGTTTGAGCTCTTAATGCTCCCAGGAAACTCTTCAAGTCCAGAAATTGCAAACCAAGAAAGGTTTTTCTTACTGGGAAATCCTCAATCAATTAAATCATACATCTAGACTCCTATCTCCAACCCTTCATTTCCACTTGTCCCACCTGAAATATGTCAGGCTTGGAATAAAAGCATGGGATATAAAAACAAAACAGAAACAATTTCTGCTGTTAGAAAACTTAAACTGGGAGACGCAACAAATATACAGGTAAATACAAAATATACTCAAAAGGCATTAAAAATATAGAGCATCCATGAGATGGGTTTAGAAAAAAGCCTCGAAATGGAAATAGCACTTGACCTGAGATGTGAAGGGAGCTACAGGTTCCAAGAGTTGGAGGTGATGAGTGAAAACATTCCAGGCAGAGGCATCAAAGGTAAGAGATGGAAGGTTATTTAGGGGAAACAGGAAGAAATGTAAGCAAGGAGCTAAAGTGGAAGTGAGATATCTAAAAGCAGAACCAGTTGGTCTTTATCATTTATAGAATGTGAGCAAATAGGACAAAGAGAGTCAAGTATTTTTGTTAGTGAAGGGCGATAGAATGAGCTCCCTGTATATTCGAATGACACATTGAGGGTCGATGGGGTGATGGTATTGATGGGAAAATAATATTGGAGCCTATGTATCTTGAGGTTAGGATACTGTTAGCAAGAGATGAATAGACCTCAAAAAGAAAAATAATGAGGCAGTGAAGGGCAGTCAGATCTAAACAACAGGTCTGTGGCTCTTTGTTACTGACAGCATCAACTTAAAAACAGTATTTTGGCTTTTGAAGGTCTTCATAAGCCATCCCCTTCCTACAGGTTAAATGGCATAGTGGATAGAACTCTGATTCTAGAGTCAGGAAGCCCTGAATTCCAATCCAGTCTTATCTGACTGTGTGACCCTTGTGCAAGCCATTTAACCTCTGTTTGCCTCCCAGGGTTGCAACGATAAAATGAGAGCAAAATATAGAGTGGTTAGCAAAGTGCTTGGCACATAGTGGGAATTAAATAAATATTTTTTCCCTTCCCTACCTTTCCAGCCTTCTTACACATTACTACCTTCCACATATTCTCCAGTACAGTAACACTGGCCTCCTTGCTGTTCCTTACACGTGACACTTCATATCTTGATTCTGAGTATTTTCACTGATTGTCCACTGGGACTCTATTTCCCTCTTTATCCATCCCTACCTTTTAGCTTCCCTAACTTTCTTCAAGTGTGAGATAATATCCTACCTTCTAGAAGAAATCTTTCCCAATCCTCCTTAATCTTAGTCTTCCCTCTGAGACTACCTCCCATTTATCTTGTTTGTGGATAATTGTTTGCATGTTGTCTTCCCCATGAGAACAAAAACTCATTGACAACAAGATCTGTTTTCATTTTGTTCTGGGGTTTTTGTTTGTTGGTTTGTTTGTTTTGTTTTGTTTTGCTTTCATTTTTGCCTTTCTTTGTATCAACAGCACTTTGCAGAATGCTGGCTACACAGCAGAACTCAATAAATGTTAGTCGATGGAATGTGTAAAGATTAGCCCTATAGCAAACTGCAGATTTCTAGATTTTTACTGGAGGACTCAGTGACTGTTTGTTTCAGCATGTCTCTTTCAGGATGAGTTTGAGGCTTTGGTTCAGGCTGGCTTTCCTTCCTGGTAGCACAACGGAATGCCTGTGTTTCAAAGAGCACTTGCCAGAATGGATTGTGCTTAGATCAAGGATGATTTACCATGCTTAAGGATGAGTTTGTTTTGTTTTAAATAAAGGCTATTTGTGGTGAACTAAGAAAGAGGCTGCCAAGTGGGAAGAGATCTTTCCTTAAACAAATAAGTGACTTTCAAAGCGTAGCCTGAGAAGGAGGTGATCTATGATGTTTACTCTTTCTCTTGACATGAAAAACTTGGCTTACAGAGTAGCATTGTAAAAAGAGTTTGAGAGGAGAAGACAAGAAACCTGGGTTCTAGTGAACCTCTCCCACAAACCCATTGTGTAATCTTAAATAACTACAGTATGGCAAAGAAGAAAAAACAATGGATTTGGAGTCAGGAAGAAAGGGGTTTAAATCCTACCTCAGATAGATATTGTCTGTGTCAACCAGGACAAGTTATTTAACTTTAATTTCCCTGTTTGTTTTTCATTTCACGATCATCATGTTAACTCACCTACCCCCCACGTCAAAAACAAACAAACAAACAACTCATTGATAGAAAACTCATCACAAAGGAAATTACTTAAACTTTGTTTTTTACATCTCCTTAGGACCTTCAGTTGCCTATGTTTCTTTAATGGGGTGGGGGGGGAGTTGGAGGGTAGAGAAAAAACTCCTCCTTAAGTCTTGTTTTATAGAGGAATCAAAATTACACCAACTCTTCATTTTCCATCAGCTGTTCTGCTTGGTTGCAACTCCACCATCACCATACACCTTGGTGCCCTGTTCAGCCCCTTTCAGCTTCCTTGTGTGTATTGTCTTCCCCTGTGTTCATCCCCCTTCCACTTCCTTGAGTGCAGGAGCTATCTTTAATTTTTTTTTTCCAGACTTAGCAGAATGCCTGGCACATAGTAGGAGCTTAACATACATTTGTTGTATAGTATCAAGTCTTCTCAACCTGAGTTTCCTCCTTTAAGATAATAGCACTCCCCTCACAGCCTTATTGTGAAAATCAAATGATGTAATGCAGGTAAAAAAAATTGTAAACATTAAAAGATTATATAAATATTTGCTGAGTGATCCTGGGCTAGGTACTTAACCTCTGAGAGTCTCAGCTTCTTAATTTATAAATCAATAAGTTGGACTAAATGATCTCTAAAGCCTTTTTCAACCCTAAAATTTTACAAAACCAACTTTTTTTTTAGCATAATACACCTAAGTCTATATCAGGGTCAATATACAATTATAAAAATTCATGTTTGAGTGTATGTATATCTATGCATGATCTCCCTGAGGTAAAAACAAAACAAAACAAAACAGTTTAAGTAATGTCTTTAGATCCCAAATGCTTAGCAGAGAGGAACAAAATAGGTTCTTGATGTTTGCTGATTGAGTGGTTGGCTCACAGTCGCTCCTATTCTAATCAATATCAGCAGCCTTCTTTCCTGACATTTGGCAATTCTTTGTCTAACAGACACTGTGACAAACTGGTAACTAAATTAAGCTGACCTAAAGTGCTTGGATAGTGGAGCTGAATTCTCAGTTGCAAACTGATCTCAGATGTGCAAGATCCATACCAAAGAAGGAAATATGACCATTTTTTGGGATGTTGAAAACCTCTGCGGAAATTTGAGAGCTGGGCTGAGGCCTTGGCAGCCTCCAAATGGCCAATTATAGCTGAACTGTCTGTTTCCCAACTGGCATATGTTAAAGCACCATCAAGAGGCGATAGTTGCTCTACCAAGAGATTACTTAAACTCATGGAATCTAATCATTTTAAGGAATCTCAAGCACATCTTTGAGGTAGTTGAGCATCACCATCTTTGTGGAGACATGAAAAACTGGGTTCAAAGTCTACCTCAGACATTTACTAAGTATCTGGCCCAATCACAGAGGTACCCTCTATAACAGTTCCATGTCACAATAATGATAGCAGGTAAATGACAGGGTCCTTGTTAGAATCAAATGATATCAAACGTGAAATGCTTTGCATATCCTAAAGCATTACGGGCAGAGTAGCTATGAATAAATGTTAGCTCTCTGAATCACAATCCATTTTAAAACATAGATGAAAAACAGTAATCTGGTCTCTATCTGAACAGTTCCAGTAACGGGGAACTTACTGATTCCTAAAATAGCCTATTCCACTTTTGGACAGCTTAATTTATTGGAATGTTTTGCTTTTCTCAATACAAAATCTGATGTTTTATAAATTTCATTTATTGCCTGGAACTCAGTGATGGCAGAAACTGAATCTTGTCCAAATTTTTATTTCCCTTCATACCTTCCTCAGGTATTTGCTTGCAGTAGGTACTTTTTACCTGTTGAGCTGACGTGATCTTTGGGATGAGGGGAAGGGGAAAGAGAATATGCATGTATAAAGGACCTGTTATGTGCCACACATTCTGCTAAGTACTTTATGTGTGTTTTCTCATTTGATCCTCACAAGGTAGTCCTCCCAGTAACCCTTTGGGTTAGGTGATATTATTATCCCTGTTTTACTGTTGTGGTAAAGAAGGCAGAGGTTAAGTGATTTGCCTAGGGTCATATAGCTAATAAGTGTCTGAGGTCTAATCTGAACTAAGTTCTTCCTGATTCCAAGTCTGGAGCTCTATCCATTGCACTACTTTACCCACTCTAAGCAGAAGTCTTATCTTTCTTTCATGTGACAGTTTTTAATGTACTTGATAAATATCCTGTCATCCTCCCCAATTTTTTTCTTCCTCAGATTAAATAATCTTGTTTCTTATAACTGGTCACGTACAAAATCTTCCTTGCAATTCAACCCTTTTCTTGGTCTTTGAAGTTTTCTTGTTCTATCACAACTTTTGAAGAAGTCAAGTTATTTTGAGTCAATTTGGCTCTTACTAAAGAAAGTTTCAGCTACTAAAATCTGATATGTTTTGCCATTTGTCAGCCATGTTGAAACAAAATGACAATGTGACAATTTCAGATGGGAATATTCTTCTTCACCTGTTAATGTATATTGAAAGAAATTAATGCATTAGTAAAATTAAAGATATATGTGATTGTGGGAGAAGGGGTTCAGATTCCACAGAACTGCTAGCATGGCATGGAAAAACAATCGGATTTGTACTTCTGTTGTGGAACGAGGAAACACCAATACACGCTATTTAAGATTAAACAGCGATGCATGTTGCTTTTTTTGGTCTCAAGTATCAGTTCTGACACACTAGGATATATTGGTCTCATGATTTCCTCTCATAAAAGCTACTACAAAATGAACTTTTACCCTCAGAAAGGTTCTTTAATTCCTTTCTTCCTAAAACCATACGAATTTTTTTGTTTGTTTTCTGAAGAACACACTGTACCTCTTCTTTGCTCTGGAAATGTTGAC
>CM053595.1:165340224-165371112 GCA_028646575.1 Pseudocheirus occidentalis | reverse complement strand
GAAAGGGCCTAGAAAACATGTAATGTGTCCCTCTCCTTTTTCCTTTTGTGTTCGTCATTTTGGCAACTCACTGGAATATGGCAGAGCCGGCAGAAAGGCCATAATAACATTATTGTAATAATGATGATGTAACAAGAGAAACAGTATGATTTTGTTGATTCATTAAGTATTTCATGCCTCACACTTCTTTGGTTTGGTTATATAAAAAATAATTATCTGCTCTCAAAATCACTTTAGAGTGTGTAATACGAACATTCCCCAACGTCAAGACTTTATGCTTACAGAAGCATGGCTAGTCTGCCTTAAGGTCCACTCATCCTTCTTGTAGTTCTTCCTGTTCCTGGAACTAATGAAGTTCCCATGTGGCTGAAAAGCAAAAACAAAAGAAACAAAACACTCAATTTCAAAGAATCTGGGGGTTAAGAAATAGAGGAAAGGAAGAAAATGAAAAACAAGAGCACATTAATAATTATATATGTGCATATATAGTATGCATAAATATGTATATATATATCCAACTAATTATTTATCAATCTATCTATTTATCAATTGTCAAGCTCTTCTAAGCTCCAAGGATTCTTATTCCTACACCCACTACAAATGATGAATTGTATCCCCAGTTCTTGGCCACATTTTTCCCTGAGGGCCTAAAGGAGTTCTCTTCAGAGCTCAAGTGATTTGTCAATGTTACATGGCTCAAACCCCAACAATTGTTCCTATTCCCCCTTCCCTAAGGTTCTTAGTTGAGTAATATCTCATCAGTGAACCCTGGGTAGATTTTTTTTAGAAAAGGGGTATTTACTAAGGTTGTATTACATACAGGTGGCACAAAATGCCTCCCACCAAAAAAAAACAACAACGATATTACTTTACAGCATCTAGGACAAAGTGTATTCAAGCTTACAAAACATTTGGGGGAAAAATTCCAGTAACGCACACCTCTTCATTTCCAGAAGTCTCTTTCTATCATTTATAACCTCTTAAAAAGTCCTTTCTTCATCATGATGAATCTTCATCCCCTTTGTCCTTGGCTCCTAATGCAAGTTTTCGATTGATTCTGGAGTACCATGCAAAATACCTATGGGAACATAGGAAAACTAATTTCCTCAGGACCCTTTGAAGTTGAAAGACCCTCCTCTCATCAAAAAACAGGCCAAACAGTTCTACTGAAACAATAATCAACATCATATCTCTACTGCTACTGAAAAGGATCTGTTTATCTCCTACTCACCATATCTTCACATTTCCAAAACAAAATAAGTCTCCAAACTCCAATCCATTCTCCACTCAGTTGTCATGCTGATTTTTCTAAAATTCAGGTCAGATAATGCCACCTCCTTATTTAACAAAGGACAGTGGATCTCTATTATCTTCAGAACCAAATATAAAGTCCTCTGTTTGGCCTTCAAAGTTCTTTGTAATTTTAGCCCCTTCCAACCTTCCTAGTGTTCTTTCACCTCACTGTCCACTTACTCTGATTCAATGCCACTGGCCTCAATAATGTTCCTCACCCAAAAAACTCCACTTCCTCACTCTGACAAGTTTTTTTTCTGGATATCTCCTATGCCTGTGATTATTTCCCTCCTCATCTTCACCTCCTAGCTTTCCTGGCTTCTTTCAAAGCTCAGTTGAAGTCTCATCTTCAGCAAGAAGGCTTTCCAGACCTCCTTAATCTCAACGAAAATACCCCCAGTTTATCCTATGGATCTTGTTTGCACATAGCTGTTTATGTTGTTCCTCTCATTAGGCTGTGAGTTCCTTGAGAGCAGAAACTAGCTTTTGGCTTTTCTGTCTATCCCTGACACTTAGCACAGTGACAGGAACATAAGCTACTTGAGTAACAAGGACTTTCTTCCCTTTTAAAAAACAAAACAAAAAACTTAATACATATTTTTTATCAGTTCATTCAGTCAGTGCAATTATGTGAGCTGCACAAGATTTTGAGAAACAGAAGGTACCTTAGAGACCAATAGTTTAATCTACTAATGTCTTCAATGAGTAAATCTAAGTATAGAGAGGAAAAATTACTTACATGGCAGTGATTAAAGGACCTGATCAGAATAAAAAAAAAACAACAGGTCTTTTATCTATAGTAACAGAATGACTCTTTCTAATACAACAATCTGTCTTTATGGACTAAAATTAAATCTCCAAGGTAGTAAATGATTTGCCCAATGTTACCTCTGCAGGAAAGGCAATGCTGGGATAGTTTTGAATCTATGCTCTTTCAAGAAACATTCTGCTTCTAGACTGAGACAATGGGATTGTCTATGAGTAAATGGGACAGGTAAAACATTCTTGAACTTGTAGAATTTTTGGATACCTTCGCACAAAATAAAGGCACCCTGGCCCTAGGAAGATGAAACCTGAAAAAGAGAAGCTGAAAAAAGAGGTAGGAGAATAGCAGAGATAATTTGTCTATTTTAAAAAGTGTGTGTAAGTGCTAGTTCTACATCCACAAATGTACAAGAAATACTCTTGCCTCTTTTCACCATGCTACATGGCTTCTTTGTTCATTCAATAATTAAACAAACATTATTAAGTACCATCTGTATGCTAGGCACTGAGCTAAGCATTAAAGACACAAAGAAGAGAAAATAAGCAATGCATTAAACTCAAGGAGCATATAATCTATATTAAAACTTATAATAAACTATAAAATTTATTCAGAGTAATTTTTGGAAAGGGACATTATTAGGGGATACAGAAAGGTTGTGCAAATTCAGGCCAATGGGCAAAATATAGTCTGAGTGACTCCCATATTTTAACCTTGTTCAGCCTCTGGGTTGTGTGCTCAGCCAAAGGGGAGCAGAGGAGGAGATCTCCTTCGGACAAATCCCCTAGGCTGCATACTAATTCCACCACCTACTTTCATCTCCCAGTGATACTGTAATGGGAAGGAGCTGAAATGATATTTATTCTACCTCCTCATGAAAAATATCTGGATTTTTTTATCTTTACATGTAAATGTTTCTACCACTGTCTGTAACAGCAGGCTAGAGCTGAGATGTGGTGCCTGCCCCACTTCAACTGCTTGATTCCTTGGCATACAACTAAATTCCTTTTTGTCTTATTTCCTGGGTTGGCCTTTAATTGACAAGGACAAAGTCCAAATAAGGATTTTTCTTTCAACAAGGCTTCACATAGGAAGTGACATGATTTAAAACTTCTGAGAAACTCTGGATTCTAAGAGCTAGATGGGAGAAAGAAACGCATACCAAGCATTTAGGGAAGCCTATCCAAAGAAAAGGAAGCAGGAGATTGAATGCCATAAAATAGTGGACAAAAAATAACCCACAACAGCTTGTATATCATTTGAGATAAGGGTAGCAATGAAAAGTATTGTGGAAAGTTAGGTTAGATCCGGATTGTGTAGTTCTTAAATCACTAAACAGAAGGTTTGCAATTTCAAGCCAGAGACAATAGGGGGCCATTGAAGATTCTGAGAATGTGAATGACATGTTCAGACTTTTTACTTTCGGAATATCAAGCCTTAGAAAGTAATGCTTGGACAGGAGAGAGACTGGTGATGATATGAACAAGGATGATTACTATGGTAATAGACAGAAGAGAACAAGTGTGAGAGATATTGTAGATGTAGAATGGACAAGACATGACAGTTGATTGAATGAGAGGGGTGATTGGAATTGAGAATGATGAAGATTTTGTGAATTTGAGTGACTAGAAGGTTAATGAGGCACTTAACAGAAATCAGGACTAAGCACTCAGCATTCCAATACTTGCTTCAATTTTCCAGGACCTCAGGTTTCATCCATATGGGAGCTCCCTTGATGATTGACATCAAAATCCCTTCAATGCTCTGGCACAAGATTTCATGAGGAACTGTCCTTCAAAAATTTGAGAAGCTAGTAACTGGTTCTATAGCAATAAACTGCCCTGGATTTAGTCAGGCTGGTCCTTCACCAACAGACATCACAGTCCATCATTAGGCTCATTAGTCATCTGAAGTTGGTAGGATCTTTCAGAACTTGTACTCATATGAGTACCATAGTCTTTAATAATTAATATGCCATCCCTATGACATAATGAAATATCTCATAAAGGCCTATTAATATCTAATAGCAAATATGGAATAATTGTCCTTTGTGGGTTAGTCTGGGGGAATCTATTCACTTGAATAATATAATGTCCATAGGATAATGCTGGGTGTTCTAGATACTGACTTTATAAATTAACATGATGCAAGAGCCTCTAGTGAGTTTGGGCTGCCCTTTATATACAACTCATTTGGGGTTGTCTCATTCTCAGAATGAAAAAAAAATTTAGAAAGGCAGACCTAGAAGGAAAAAGTCATTGTCAGTCATTATTGCCTTAGGACAAGTTTGCAATCTCACATTAGCCAAGTATTTCTAGTCTTGCTAATAAGGGACCAGAAACTATAGAATTCCAGACATGGAAGAAAACTCAAAGATAATTCCCATCCCCATTTTATAGACGAAGAAGTTTGATTCTTTAGATATTTGGCCTATTGACGGCAAATATGGTAGTAGAACTGAAGTTTCCTTTCTTCTATTTTAGTACACTTTATATTATGCAGCATTGTCTTCCATACTAGTTATCTTATCAAAGGTAAACAACCCTGGTGATCCGTGTCACTGAAATAAGAATAGGATGGGAGGTTCGATTTACTGATACACTAAGCTAGGCGCATCCTGGGAGCAGCTAGGAGAAGAGGAATTAAGGAGCCTGTAGACTCATTAGATAGAAAGACCTTATTACAAAGATATATTTATGAAAGTCCCACAGAGCACATAGTAATTAGCAATACATATTAGAAAAGGAATATTTGTCCTTGACAGATAATTGAAATGCTGAGGGCTGAGCAAAAACAATTCTTCATATACTTACGGGTGTATGGTTATTCATCGACTGGGGCCATTTTATATTTGCTCCTGTTGATTACATTTTATAATTTTAAAGCTTATAAATCTATCAAACATTTATTAGGTAATCGCTATATACCAGGTACTGCACTAAATACAGGATGCAACATTAATTGCACAAAAACAATTTCTGCTCTCAAGAAACTTACATTCTAACAGGAGAGGGAACATATATTTAGGTTCACAAAAGATACAGTGAGAGTAAATGGAAAGTAACTTTGGAAAGGAGGCTTCAATAGCCAAGGGGAGTTGGGAAAAGAGTCTTGCAGAAGGTGATTTTCTTTTTAACTGAAGCTTGAAGGAAGCTGAAGATGGAGAGTATTCAAGGAAGGGGGAATAGCCAGTGTGATGACTAAAGTGAGACACTTGCCTGTATAAATTAACTATAGTAGGAATGACTTACCTTAGCATTTAAGGTCCTCCAGAATTTGGCTCTTAGCCTCATCTTATACTATTTCCATCTTTATTCTTTCAGCATTCCAAACAAACTGGACTACAAACTGCCCTTTATTATTGATCTCATTTTGATGTCATTTCCTACATTTGTATTTTGGCTTATTCTGTACCTCCATGCGTGAAGTGTATCTCCCTTCTCCTGTGCTTATATGTGTGTTTGTTTATGTACATGCATAAACATGTATGCACAAATATGCATGCATGTACATCCATATGCATATACATATTTGAAATTCTTCAATTCAGGTTTCACTTCCTTTTTCAAGCTTTCTTGATTTCCCCCACCGGGAAGTGATTGTTCCCTTATTGTAGCAACAAGAGGGAAGATTATACATTTTCTTCAATCCCTCACAACACTGAAAAGCACACAAAAAGAATTATAGAAAACAAAAAAGAATTATATAACAATGGTAAAAATAATTATAAGTATTTACACAGGACAAAAAAGCAAGAAGCCCAACAAGATAACATCTTTATAATTTGAAAAGGGAGAGCACAAATATCTAATGTTCTTACTTAGCACCCCTTTCTCACTGGCCTCTAGGCGCCCAAACCTAGTTTAGCAATTTCTTTCTTTCTGCTCCCACCTCATGCAATTCCTTCAAGATCTGGTTCAACAAGCACTGAACCTCAATTCTGGCTAGATACATGTAAAGGAAGGAGTGGGGGAGGAACCATAATCTACAGATAACTGGTATAATCTTTAGATTGGAGAGTTTGAGGGAGGGAACAGGGGAACAAGGCTGCTATATTCCTGAGGCAATAAATAGCACTTGAAACTTCTGAAACTCAGTTTCATTTCACTGCCATTTTATGGTGTGAAGAAGTAGCATTATTGACATTATTAGAGATATTTAAGGACAAAAAGAGGCTGTTAACTGATGCTTGGAAATTTAAGTAGGCTTTTGTGCCTTGGTGTGGGAAAACAGCAGAGCAGTGAAACCCGAATGGTATATTGGTTGATATGAAGGAAGCTTCTGAATTATTTTTGCTTACTAGGGTCAAATTTGAATAATATTAATATGCCCCCATCCCTGCCACTCAGTTTCCTAACTGTGAAGGAAGCAACTTGAAGTGATTGTATCTGCTTGTATGTTTCTTGTCTAAATGTTTGGTCTTTTGTGGTTGTTTTCCACAGCATCCTCTCATGGCAAGTGGTCTAGTAAAATCTGTTTTTTTCGTTCTTCCTATCCTTTTCGAACCTTCTTTGTCCAATTTCCTTGCTACCAAGGCTGTGTCCAGTCATTCTGAGCTATGTTTTGAGAACTCCAAATTAAAATAAAAAGTCATAGTTTTCAAAATGACAATTGTGTCTCTCCCTCTATGTATTACCCTATGAAGCTAATTACTTTTCAGACTGCAAAATCCATGAACACTAATTACTGTCTATTGTCATGATTTTGATGTTTTTACATGTGTGTATGTGCATACAAATGCCTGTGAATAGATATGCATATGTACATGCTATTGATATTTATTATTATTATTATTATTATTATTTGCTCTTTGGAGGGGGGAAGGCAGAGCATTTGGGATTAAGTGACTTGCCCAAGGTCACACAGCTACTAAGTATTAAGTATGTCTGAGGCCAGATTTGAATTCAGATACTCCTGACTCCAGGGCCAGTGCTCCATTCATTGCGCCACCTAGCCACCCAATATTGATTATTTCTATCAACATTACACCACATTTATTCACAACTAATGTAAACTACTGCTGAAGGAATTCTGTTAAGTAGCATCTGATGGATAAAAGACAGGAAAAAAAACCCTTTGTAATGTCCCACATTCTTACAGGCACACAGAATGCCAGAGCAGGAAGAAGTGCCAGAGGCCATGGACTCCAACCCAATCAAACATTTGCTTGAGGATCCCCAGTGATGGGAATCCCATTACTTCTCGAGATAAATTTTGGGATAGCACTAAATGTTAGGAAAATGTTCTTTATGTCAAACCTAAATCAACCTCTTTATAATTTCCACTCATTACTCCTATATTTGCTTTCTTGGGCTGAAACAAAGCAAATATAATCCCCTTCCCCTTTCAAATATTTGAAGATAGCCATTGTGCTCACATTAGGTATTTTCTTCTACAAGTTAAACAACTTAGGTTCCTTCAATTGATCCTCCTCTGGAATGATATGAGGATGTATCATTATCTTGTGCCTGAGCAAAACTTCTCTCAACTGCATATCAATAAGTTGTTAACTAGGCTTTGCTTAAAAATACTTAATGTGGGGGAACTCACTGCTTCCTTCATTTTTCCCTTAAAATACTATGCAAATAGCAATTCATAGTATTGCTTTTCCCCTGGTCCCTCCAAATGAGAGGGATTAAAGCATTTGCTGTCTATATTACCCTTCTTTTTTGCCCCATATTGTCTTCCCTCTGAAGTTAATGATAAACTCTGGAATGTCAAATAACATAATCAACTAGGGTTGTGAGATCAAAACAAACAAACAAAAAAAGGCAGTCAAATAAAATTAGGGGGAGATGCTGAATACAATAGAAAATGTATAGTATCTGGAGTCAGGTTCAATTCCCAGCAACTTACTAGCTATAAGAACTTGGGGAAATAGTTCAGTGTTAAACTCAACAAAATGAGGCATTTCTTTGTATAATCTATATCTTAGGGCTGTTTTAAGAATAGGATTTGCATGTAGCAAATATTAAGATCTTTCCTCCTTCCTTTGCACTCCTCATTTGATCAGTTAATTCCATAGGTATGAATGGGGCTTAAAACTGGTGGAAATTGGTAGTGGAGAGGAAATAGTGTAAGAAGGTGTCTATTTTAGAACAGTGGCAACCCAACAACTTACACATTTACCCTGTTTAGCTTGTAAAGCTGGTCAACCAAGTAGCATGACAAAAAAGCAAGATTATTGGGGATAGTGGTGAGGTACAAGGTAAAAATGGAAGAATGTTTAAAATAAGAGACAAGAGGAAGAGGAATAAGACAGACATCCAATACTGCTATGAGTATTAGAAAATACAGACCCATGATAGGACAAAGGACAGTGTAGAAGGGAGATGTTCTGAATTTTTTTTTGGAGGGCAATTGCTGTTAAGTGACTTGCCCAAGGTCACATGGTTAGTTTTTGTGTTAAGTGTCTGAGGTGGAATTTGAACTTAGACTCTCCTAACTCCAGGGCTGATGCTCTATTCACTGCACCACCTAGCCACCCAGAAGGGAAATGTTCTGCTAGAAAAGCTCTCATATCTGGCATAATAATTGACAATGAAAATTTACCAACAATTTAAAAACTTTATTCAATATATCTATTTTATTTTCCTCCTTTTTAACACATTTTCTTTTGTAATATTGAGAATCCTAAGCTAGTAAGCATAGAAGTACACATTGTTACACCCTGAGAGAGTGGACAGAGCTCTGGATTCATAGCTGGAGGGCCTGGGTTTTGAATCTCAAATATGTATATAACACATGCACACTCTCTTTCACTCCTCCCAAGTCAGGCCTACTACATGGGTTCTCAGGATCCCACAGGAGTGATCTGAGTACCTCTCTTTTTTATGCCTGACTATAGTGCATAATGCCTGTATTTCTTTGCTTTGGAAGAGATCATTAAATAGTGTCTAACTTCCATTTAACCATTTAATCCATATTAGCTTTTACAAAGGCATAGTTATGTCAAAGATATGGGGAGAACAAACTAGAAACATTCCTCAAACAGCAGAAAGCATGATCTTTCCTAGGCTATCTCAGTCTTTGGAGGTATAGGTTCATAATTTAGTTAAATTCCTACATACTATTGTTGACCAAACTAAATTCATTTCCTGATATGGTTTGAGTTCTGTGTTTCAGCTTCTGGTGTACTAGGTCTTAGGGAATTAATGCTGGGTTGGCTGGACCACTGAGGCTATAACCCAAGTTCTAGATTTTTTATACACACTAGGTTGTGATACTCTGCTCCCTTCATCTAGAACACTGCCTACGAAAACTGACCCAGAGTACACAAAATACTTAGCCCCAACACTGGACTTTATTAAAACCACAAGTTGTGGGTCACTCTAACAGCCTAGAAAAGAAGAAAGAAAAGAACCATTTCTTAAAGCCACATGGCTTAGGAAGAGAGAGAACACTAATAATTTTCCACTTTTAGCATATATTAGCTGGCATTGGAAATCAGATCTTGTTGGCTCTTAGTCCAACATATGGGCAGCTAGGTGACACAGTGGAAAGATCACACTGGTCTTGGAATCTCGAAGACTAATCTTGATGAGTTCAAAACTCACTTCAGATACTTATTGGTTGTATGACCCTGGACAAATCACTTAACACTGTTTGCCTCAGTTTTGTGAGGTATAGAAGTAAATGAAAAACAAGTTTAGTATCTTTGTCAAGAAAACCTTAAATGGAGTTATAAAGAGTTGGATATGACTGAATAACAACAGGTGGTATCTGAACTCAGGTTTCCCTGGCACTGTATCCTGTATATTATTCATTACATTAAGCTTTCTAACTGCTCAATAACTTTTTAAACTGAGTTTTAAGTATGTGTTCCACAAACACTTTTAGATGATGGTGAATTAAAGTATTTTGACTGGGCATTCAGAACTGGGAGCTGAAAGGGAAGAAAAAAGACAAAGTACTCTCAGAAAAATTGAAGATGGAGGGAACATTTTTAGCTGGTGGAATTAGGTAAGATGTCTTCTCCCGTCTATCATTTTCTTCATATTAAAAGCCTCTGTGGCTTAATTTCCATTTATAGTACCCTAAATCCATCCTAAATACAACCGGCACAGCAGCATTCAATATGGTGAGTTACATTTCTAAGGCTATGTGTGTTACATAGTGGAGGATGAGAATGTATTTCCCTTTTCATTCTGATTCCATCCCTGCTCATTGATTTTGGAATGAGATGCTGGTGGCAGGCAATTTAAAGATTACATTCATGTTTACTTCTTTCCACACATTTAACAGATATCTTTTATTTTTTGTTGGTAGATAAATACCTGCAGGTTTTCACACCTGTTTTCCTTTCAGAAATGAGAGACTGAAAAAAAATCAGTTTCTTTTACTGACAGGTGGATATTTAGTAAAGTTTCAAGGTAATTAAAACCAGATTCTAAATATTTAAATAAGATGCTTAAAATATGAAAATAAAGTTTATATTCAATAAATTGTTAGGAATTATTCAAAAATATCAAGTGTTTCCCTGACTGATTTTTCTTAATTAAGAATCCCTACCTTTTCAAGGCACATTGTTAAAGCTGGTGAGTGCTAACATGGTCGTTTCAGGGAATATTTGGTGCAACTATTTCTAAAGCTTTGGTTTTCAAAACATACTAACCATCTGGGACAGGTGAGGGGGACTATAAGTCTATTTCACGATAAATGCCAATACCTCAGTTTGGTTCCACCCAATCTCTATAGGCCGTCTTCATATTTCACCTGGTTGAGTGTGTGTGTATGTATGTGTGCAGGCACATGTGCACACACATGCACTTTGATAGTCATATTCATACTTATATACTTACTGTTCTCTAGACATGACACTTCATTTCCTACCTGTATGCCTCTATAAGAGAAATATTCAGTTCTGGCAATACTCTCTCTCTCTCTTCATCTTTACTTATTGGAAACCCTGGCTTCTTGCAAGGTTCTGCTCTTGTGCTATCTTTCTGTATCACTGAAGTTGTTAGGGCTCTTTTCAGTAACCACCCTCCCACCCCTCCTCCCCACCCCCACCCCCGACATTAGTCTGTATTTAGTCTCTTGTCTATGTAGGCACAGTTTCTACTGATTGACTGTAAGCTCCAGGAGTTCAAGGACCAGTTTGTCGTTGTTGTTCTCTATAGCCAAATCATTGTATTTGTGTCTGCAGCAAAATGTCTGGCACATAGTATGCATTTAATATAAGCTTTCAGAATTAAATTGCATGAAATCTGAAACCAGCAGTTTCTTGGGAGTCCATGATATAATGAGCCAGAAATAGCAATCTTCTGGTAACCTGGAAGTCAAGATTTTAATCCCTATTCTTCCACTACCTATATATGACATTGGTGAAGTCAGGTGATCAAAAGGTTAAAACCTTTCAGATTAAAACTTTTCAGCTCTAACATTCTGTGGTTTAGTAATAGAAAAAGTTTGTCTTAAAAGCAAGATGCAGAGATACAGAAATATGTTTCTGTACACAATTGTGTGCTCATATATTATTCTGTCTTTTAATAAGTTCAGATGAGAGGAAGATTCAAGTGCTAAATGCTTTCCCCACCCTTCCTATTTATTTGATCTATGAAAGATAATTTTCCTAATATTCCTTTCCCTTATCCCTCAAGTGTTTTTTTTTCCCTTCTTACCTAATTTTTTTTCACCCTTATTCCTGTGTAGTAGTTTGTTTCTCTACTGTTAGTGGTAGAAGGGTAATACATAATTTAGGGCATCAGAATCATATTGTGGGATTATTTGTAAATATATACTCAACTGGTAGTGCTGTAAATGTGGAAAAGCAACCTAGGCAAAGTGGATAGTGAGGGTTCTTGAACTTGCACTTTAACCTCTGCATCTATTGGAATAGAAAGAAGTGTAAGTGGAGCTCCCTCCTCCTAAATATAACAAAAAATTCCCCAAAACAGATCTAGAAAGTGCACCAGACCCAAATTCAGATGGGAAAATCCAAGAAACATTTCACAGTGAATAATGTTTCCAACCTAGATTAGCATAGGAAGATAGATTAAGAGGATTATGGATGCTGGGAATGGAGTTTGAATAGCACTTTTCAGGCTTAGAGAATTTGAGTACAGGGTAAGATTGTATATCAGGACAAGAAGAAGTCCTAGACCCATACCAATGTACTATGACATCAAGTTGTGAGTGGGAACAGATTTCACTACCAAGTTCGGAATCACAGATCCAGGATTGAATGAGGAAAGGACTTGCATCCAAGAGTAGTAGGCTGGGGTAAATAGCAGTTGTGGACCATATCCTTCAGTGCACCAAGCAAGAAGAAAGTTCAGAAATAAGAGAAAGCATTATGGCTTATTCTCCAAGAAGAGACCACAGTCTCATTTCCAGGTCCTAGCTCAATCCTAAGTATGCAATCGAATAACCAGCACAGAATGAGAGAGGCTGTATCTAGACTTATCTCAGACCTAAATTCAAGTCAGAAAATAACAGAACTCATGTGGAAGTAGGGGTGGAGGGATGTGATTAAACTTTGCCCCTGATTGAACCATTTAGGAAGCAATGAAAGCTTACATGTCACAGCTTGAACTATCTCTGAGAATCTGGAATAACAAAACATTATTGCATATACCATATTTTTTGTCCTAATTCCCAATGCAAGATGTGAGCATCTAGGTGGCACAGTGAAAAGTGTGCATATTGGGCTTGGAGTTAGGAAGACTCATCCTGATGCCAAAAAAGAGACTAAAAATAAGCAAAACAAATAAAATCCCACAACAACAACAAAATAATATTATGGTTACAGGGGCACTTAGGTTGCAAATCCAGAAAGAGAGAATGACACTAAAACATCTAATAACAAATACTCATAGGAAAATACAACTTGGGCACAGATACAACTTGAATTAATAAAAGAGATGAAGCAACAATTTTTAAAGAGTTAAAATGTTTTTTAATTAAATGAGAACACTAGAGGAAAAAATGGAAATAAATGAAAACTATGAGAAACAGAAATGGAAAATGATTTAATAGATTAGCACGAGAGGTACAAAACTTTGCCAAAATAAGAAACAATTCTCTGAAAATTAGAACGCACAAAATTGAAGTCAATGGGTTTATGAGACAAGAAATATTCAAATAAAGTAAAAAGACTGAAAAAATAAATAGAAGAAAATGTATATGCTATTGCAAAAACAACTGATCTGAAAAATAGATCAAGGAGGAAAAAAATTAAAAATCATCAGAATACCTGACAATCATGACCAAGAAAAGGATCTATACATTGGAGTTCAAGAAATCTTAAAATAAAACTGCTTAAATCTCTTAGATCCAGAGGGCAAGGCAGAAATAGAAAGGATACACTGGTCACTACAGAAAGAAACACCAAAAGGAAAAGCTCTATGTATGATACAGTCCACATCCAGAGGTTCCAAGACAAATTTAAAAATACTAAAAATAGAAAGAAATCATTCAAATACTGAAGAGTCACAGTCAGGACAACACACAATTTAATTGCTACTATTATTGAGTACATAGCTTGACATATAATATTCAAAATGTAAATGATGCAGGCTTATGGCCAAGAATAAAATAATCTCCCCCCCCCCAAAAAATGAGTATAATCATACAGGGGAAAATTGTGGATCTTTAATGAAATAGAGGACTTCCAAAAATTCTTGATGAAAAGACTAGACAGAGATGAAGAGCCATTTTGAAATTCAAACAAAGGAATTTATAGAAAGGGAAAAGAGACATATAAATACAAATAATCATTAGGGCCTAAATATGGATAGGCTACTTACATTTTAATATATATTCTTACATGTGTTCCTGTGAACCCTGTGATCTTCAGAGGTCATAGAGGGAGTCTAATTTATAGAGAAGGACTTAGAATGGTTTTATTGTCTCTTCTTAGAAGAAGACTAGTACAATGCATGTCAACTTAGAGTGAGAGAAATTAAAATGTGGGCACATGAACCCTAATATTTTTTGTCTCTTTCTTTGAATATACTCTGTTTCAAATTGTTGTTCATGGGATTCTTGGAGCTCACCCTCACTATCCACTTTGCCTAGGTTGCTTCTCCACATTTGCAGCACTACCAGTTGAGTATATATTTTCAAATAATTCCACAATGTGATTCTGATGCCCTAAACTATGTATTACCCCTTTACCACTAACAGTAGAGGAACAAACTACTACACAGGAATAAGGGTGAAAAAAGACTAGAAAATTAGGTGAGAAGGGGAAAAAACACTTCAGAGATAAGGGAAAGGAAGATTAGGAAAATTATCTTTCATAGATCAAATAAATAGGAAGGATGGGGAAAGCATTTAGCGCTTGAACCATGCACTCATCTGAACTTATTAAAAGATGGAATAATATATGAGCACACAATTGGGTACAGAAATATATTTCACTCAATGGGGAAATATCAGGGAAAGGGGACAAAGGAGATGCAGTATTTAGAGGGAGTAAAATTAGAGAACCGATTAATTCTAAACAAAAATACACTCCAATGAAATGTATAAGAAAAAAAAGAAATGAAAAAGAACAGGAATTTGAGGGGACACCAGTCAACTAAGGAAAGTTTGAATAAATTGCAGCATATAAATGTGTTAGATTAGATCATTATGTGAAAGGGATTATTTCAGGGGGAAAAAAGTACCACCCCCCCAAAAAAAAACCTTTGAAGACATTTGAACTGATGCCAAATGAGATAAACAGAGCCAAAAGAACAATTTATTCAATGAAAACAATATTTTAAAGACAAAAACTTTTGAAAACATTAGGAATACTGATTAATGTAATGACCAAAAATGATTCCAATTGTCTAATGTTGAAACATTTTACAAACCTCCTAATAGAGAGGTGAAAAATTGAATGTGCAGAATAAATTTGCATGTGTTGGGGAATATTGTGTTTTTCTTGTGGGACAAAACAATTTTTTTTCTTGATCATGAATGTTTGTCACAGGGATTTTTTTTTTCATTTTCAGGTGGAATGGGGGTGGGTGGGAGAGAAGGTAAATTTTTATTGATTAAAAATAATTAAATGCAAAACCAAAAAAGCAAGATTCAGAAATGCATTTGCTATGTTGTTATACAGTTTACTACAAATAGGTAAATACAGGCAACATTCTCAATGGACACAGTGCCCATGAGCTAATTTATTGAGCTTTGTGCTCATGACATCAGTTCACATTCCACTTATTTTGCAAAATCCATGCTAGATCTGACAGTCTAAATAGAAAGTGAAATTCTAACAAGATACTTTTTTTTAAAGGATGGGAAAGGGATAGTAATCATGAGAGTTTCTTTGTCTCTATCTCTTTTAGGTTTAAGAAAAAAAAAACAATTCCGTGACCCATACCATATACCTGAGAAGTAGATGCTACAAATATTTTATCGTCATTCTATGGATAGTGAAACTGAACTTCAGAGGGGGTAAAGTGAATTTCCCAGAGGCATACGGGAAATCAGAGGCAATACTGAAGTCTAAGTGGCTTGATTTTTCTTGAAAGGTCTACAAAAATTTGTCTGAATACAGTAGATTCTGTCCCAACAGAAAGCATATTATCATAAAAGTGTTGAGCCTAATAGATTAGTTGTGTGTAAAAATTCAGGGCTCTGAAATTCCACCACCTCATACACTACTTCTGTATTTACCCCAGAATTCAAGAAGTTAGACATATTTGTGTATTTTCAATTTCTTTTCTTTCTTCTCTTTAGCCAATTTGAATTATTCAGTTGGTTCCTAACTGTAAAATGAACAAATTAATATAATAATATTTTTGAGAGTGAGGCAAGAGACTATGAGACAGAGAGACAGAGACAGAGAGACAGAGACAGAGAAACAGAGACAGAGAGAAACAGAGAGAGACAAAGACAGAGAGACCAAGAGAGTGAGAGCGTGAGCAAGAGCGAGAGACAGAGAGAGAGAGAGAGAGAGAGAGAGAGAGAGAGAGAGAGAGAGAGAAAGCACTACCATCTCCCCTTTAGTCCACATCAATAGGCAGGGCTGTTTCATTATTTTTTATGCCATTCGCCTGTTCCAACAGTCTCTTTTTTTGTTTCTTCCTCTACTGAAAACACGACAGCCTTTTGAATTATTATTACTGATCAGATTCATTTAAGCAACACATGAAGGAATACCTTTAGCAAGAACAAGAACAAAATGCAAATACAAAGAGAAGATCTGAGCTGTGAGAATTAGGACATCATGTTACAAAGTGGTAATTCTCTTTGACAGCCTCAGCTGTACCAATCATGACATTGGGCAAATTAGCCAGGCCAGGAGCAAAGAGAAAGGAGAAACAGGTGTGAAGCCAACTTCCTGCCTCTCAGGATAAATACATGGGCACACTGAAGGGCAGCACACCTGCACTATTGTTTCTGGAGGAAAAAAATAGCTTTTAAGTGCAAATACTCTTGAGACAGGATAAAGACAAGTGACTTCTGTATAATTTGAGCATACATGCTTTTTTTTCTTTTATGATAATTTATGTTATATTAACTCTATGAGGGGAAGTTTTTCAGGCTTCATTTAAACATTTAACTGCCCCTTGTTTTTAAGTGGGAAAGAGGAAAAGAGGCCGAGTGGAAATCTACTTTGTTGTTGGTTTTTTTTTTGCTTTGTTTTGTTTTGCCAGTGCTTTGTAGGATGGCATCCAAACCACAGGATCTCAGGATTTCAAGCTGCAATGGACCTTTGATAGGTGTCACTCCAAGTCCCTCATCTAGACTGAAGGAAGTTGAGATTCAAACTGAAGAAGGGACTTACTCATAGTTACATGGCTAACATGTACCAAAGATGGAATTGTGACCCAGGTTCTGTTATCCTAGAACCATGTTTAATTTCTGTTTCACCAAGATACTTATATGCTTCCTTTTGAAAGGTTATTTGTATAAGGGGACAACTTCTGCTTGCCGTGTAACATGGAGAAACAAAGGTGCTTCCTGGAAATTGTGATGTAGCCAAAACTGTATTTTAGCACCCACATTCCTTCTTGTGGCACCCACCTCTTTCATATATAGTCACGTAACTCTGGGCAAATTATTTGCCCTCTGTAAGCCACAGTTTTCTGAACTGTACAAGTAAAACTAAGGTATTCGACTAAAACCTCCTTCTAGCCTGTGTATTCTGTATTCTATAATCCCATTTCTTCTAGGTAACTGGGAAACCTGATGAATTTGCTAAAGGGAAAGTTTAGGGTTAGGATTAACTTTGTTTCCATAGAAATTGAGACTTGGAATCAGAAAGACATGGGATTGAATTCCATGGAGTAAGTCAGTTAAGCTCTAAATTTGTGATTTTCTCATCTGTTAAATGGATATAAAGGCAGGTATGGGGAAATTCAGGTAAGCAGAGGTTAAGTGACTTGTCCAGGGTTATACAGCTAGTAAATATCTGAGATCCAATTTGAACTTAGGTCTTCCTGACTTCAGGCTCAACACTCTATACACTGAGACATCTATCTGCCTAACTTATTTCTTATGGTTATTGTGGGAATCAAATAAGATAATGTGTAGGCAATGCTTTGCAAATCTTAAGGTACCAGACAGAGAGAGAAAGAGAAAGGGAGAGAAACAGAGGGAGAGATAGAGACAGAGAAATAGAAAGAGAGAGGAGGGAGGGGAAGAAAGAGAGAAAGAGAGAGAGAGAGAGAGAGAGAGAGAGAGAGAGAGAGAATAATTACAAAAAGGATCATATCAATATAGGACTTTACAACTTTTAGATTGCTTTTAAATATCTCTGTATTCTTGAGTCCTAAATAGCAAGTATTGCTTACATTTTACAGATACGAAAAATGAGATTCACAAAGGTAAAATTCAAGTTCACAAAGTTTGTAAATGGAGCTCACCTCTCCTGGATCCTAGGCTAATGTGTGTGTGTGTGTGTGTGTGTGTGTGTATAATTATATATTAGGTTATACAACTTGTCGTTTATCAGGAATGATATCTGAACCCAAGTCTTCTTGGTCTCCAAGATGGAGCGCTATCCATTAAGCCACACTACTTTTCAATACTTCCATAATTTCCCCTAAATAGGGTTATTACTTGGTACAAAGTGACTATTATTTTATCCACATTAAATGTGAGGCCATCTGGGGGATAGTTATGCAAGAAAGATTAGTCTTTGATTGTACAGAACCTGTTTCTTTAAAATGTATTTATGCTTTTGTATTGTGCGGAATGGGGCAGAAAGATTTCCTGAAGTTCTGTGGGAGCACCCAGCATCTGTATCATTTTCACATCTGTCACTGTGTGGAATTGATGGTAATCGTGGCTATTATTATGGTGTCTTCCTCCACTTAATACAAGGCCATCTGGGGTTTGTGTTATAGGGGAAGTATTAGCATTTTTTTTCAAGTGCTCCTCTTCTTTAGTTAAAAAAAATATTTCACAGGAATTATTTCAGAGAAAGGGTTATAATAATCATAATAATAGTAATAATGGGGTTGTTATGTGAGGCTGCCTAAAAAAAGACAAAAATCCCTCTCATAAGCAAAACCTAGAGCTCACAAGGGCAGAAGTTTAACACCTGGCCTGTCCTTTGGGGACTGCACTATTGTCTTTGCATCTACAGCGTTTAAATGTATTTGTTGGCTTTGAATCAGAGCTTCCCAAAATGTCAGAAGTAGAGAGGATCTTAGAAGACAGAATGTTAGATAGTAAACTGGAAAAGAGACATTAAGGACCACTAAGTCTAACCCCCTAATTGTTGTTGTTAGAGAAACTGAGGTCCAGAGAGCAATTTTTTAAATAATTTTTTAACAAGGTTAAAAAAAGACTAAAAATGGCGTAAAATGAAAGACTGGAATGAAAAGAAGGGACTATTTCCTTACCGTTTTCTGTTTCTAGCTTATGTTGCTTTTTTCCCTGCCTACCCCCTCTCCCCCCAGGGACCTTTCATTTAAGTACTTCGCCGTTGCTCCATCATACTGTGAGGGCAACCCAGGGGTCTCAAAGCTAAGTTAGTGAAACATTTGGATTTTCTCTTCCTAATAAGCTGAAAAGTATTTACATATGTATCTAATAAATCACTGTGTGTCTTTCATCAAAGGAGCATCCTAGCTGCTCTGGAAGTATCTCATTACGATTATTTTAACCACTAGGCAATGAATTATTTCAATAGTAAAAATTCATAAACACTTTATATTTAACCAAAAATGCAACATGGTACAGTGATTTTTGTATTAGCTTGGGCATAAGGATAACACCTTTCCTACTAATGTAATAGAATTAGTGTAGTCTATAAAGTCAGTATGGCTCATGATTGCAATGTTGGGCTTAGAATCAGAAAGTTATGATTTCAGATCCTTCTTTTGACACCTGCTTTAGCATTGTGCCCCCGGAAAAGTCAAATAACTTTTATGTGCATCAGACAAGTCGTATTTATCAAATCATAAACTAGTCAAGACTTAATCATGGTAGGTTAATTTCTCCATGGTGATAAAATTGTAGACCCTTTCCATAGTTGTATGACTTTTATAAATCACTGTCCTCTTTAGACCTCAGTTTCCTTATCTGTAAATGTAGAGGATTGCTACCCATCTTCTGACAGAGTGATGATAGACTCAGAGTACAGATTAAGACACAAAAACATACATATACATATATAAGTATATATTTAAATGTGTGTGTATGGGGGCTCATGGGAGAAATTGTTTTTCTTAAAACAAAAAAGCTTTTGTTTTTAAAAGGCTTTTGTTTTTCTTTCTTTTTCAATTAAGGGTGGGAGAAGGAGAAAGAGAGAAGGTAGACTTCAGTAAACTGAATATATATATATATATGTAAAATAAAAATAAAATTAGAGAATTGGACTTGATGGTCTCTAATTGGCATGGGGAAGCTACAGCCCAGGCCAGTGGCCTTCTAGGTCCTTGGCCTTTTGACTGAGTCCCAAGTTTTACAGAACAAATTATTTTATTAAGGTGATTTGTTCTGTGAAGTCTGGATTTAGTCAAAGGGTCATACTTGAAGGCCTAGAGGACCACAGGTGCCCTTGAAGTCACAGGTTCCACACCCCTGGGTCTCTTACTAGAACTGGGTAATTTTCAAATAATTGAGCTGTAAAGATGTCTAACTGAAATTTTAACTTGGTCAATAACACAAATCTGAAAAAAAGATAATATTTAGGTATGTTTACAATACTTATTCTATTTGTATTCTTGCCTCTTCTCTATCCCTTTGGCCTTCGTTTGCTTTTGATTTCCTCAAACTCATTGTCATAGTGAATGTGAATACTTTCCCCCTGTGGTCTGGCTCTCATGATGTTGAATACCCTTCTATTTCAACAGGTCCATATTGCTTTCCAAATATATGAGTAAATTGTATATTTCTCACTCCATGCCCTCGCCCCCACTTTGGCTCTATTCTCTTGGAGTCTCATGAAAACCATCCTTCTCCAAATGATTCCACCCCACCCTTGTTTGCCATCAACTGCCTTAGAACAGTTACATAAGTGAAAAATCACACTTCGTATGGAACATACGGCTCCAGATAGCTACATTGTTCCATAATAGCCTGATATTTTAGCCTATTTTTTTCATCATTGAGAATAAATTCTTTTTACGTTTTAATCCCAAATCTGTTTCTTTACCCAAATATTTATTTTCCCTCCATCGTGAATCATGAAGGCATGCGCCTTTGGTATTTTGGTGCTGCCTGGGAGAACTTATTTGCATCTGTTTAAGAAACTAAAAAAAAAAATTAAATGAAATATATTCTTAGTGTCTTTTGCCAAGATGAAAGGCATTTCTTTCCTATAGCCTGCATACTAAATTTCTCTGAAATCTGTTCAAAGTTATAGTTGATATGACCATTTGGAAACAGATCAGCTACTATGGTTTTGTTTAAACATGGCAGATTGGCCCTCAAATCAAATGTGTTAAGTATCTTAATGTTGTTCAGTATTGTGCAATATTTGGTCAAAATCAATCATCCCCTTTTACTGTTATCATAAAATATACTCCCTCTAAGACCTTGGGAAAATGGACTGGAATTCTAAACTTCAATCATAGCGTTGAACTGAGACCTGGCTCATAGAATCACAAGAGACAACCATTATGAAGAAGAAAGTTAATGGTTTCCAGCTCAGAGAACTTGAATACAAATTCTCATTCTGTGATTATTTGTAATGCCTTACATAATTCACTTACTAGTTAGTATTTATATAGAATATTTGGGGTTGATAAAACACTTATATTATCTCATGTAAGGGTTAAAGTGACAGTATGAAGAAGGTACTATAAAAATAATATTCCTACTTAGAGGTAAGAGAAGGAACTTGAAGTGGTTAAGTGACTGATTCACAATCATGCAGCTAATAAATGTTGGAGATGGGATTTAATCTCAGGTCTCACTTGATTTCACATTCAGAGTTCTTTCCACCAAGTCACGTTGTCTCTTGAGACCTCAATTTCCTGTTGAGGAAACACAGAATATAAACACAGGATTTTGGACTACTGAACCTTTAATATCTCCGATATTATAAAAAAGTTATTGCTGTGTAAGACTTTAGAGATCTTTCTTATTGCTTGATAAGAGAAGATACAAGCACAAGATCCTGTGAGTAGATAGTACTAGGACCAGGAGAAGGAGACAGACATCCTAAAGGACAGAACAATCATGACTACACTCTTAAGTGTAAAAAGAATGAGAGTTAATATAATTATTACTATCATTAGATGAGACCAGGGAAGAACAGAGCTTGATTCCTGTCCTCTCCCCATTCATGCTTTCTCTCTGTAGTAATTACAATGATTTTGTTCTCTCAGAATTATGCCTTGCCAATTCATCCTTCTCCTGCATCGCATCCTTATTATGCAATTGATTTCTTAAATCTAAGTGTAGGATATTCCTATTAAATTTTATTTGGAGAATCAATTCAGTTAGATTTCTAGGAAAAGAGTCCAGAGTCCAACTCCTCCCTCTAAAATGGAATAAGACAAAACAAAACACATTTTGGAGGAATCTTGTCATCTAATATTCAATATATTAGCTATCCATCTCAACTTTGTGTCATTTACTAGTTTGATAAGCATCTCATCTCTCCCTTTATTCAAACCATTGATAAAAATGTTAAAGAGGATTAAACCTGACTAAAGGAAACCCCTCCTCCTCCTCTGTGAGGGGATGGGTGACACAGACTGGGCCTTAGCTGAGTCAGCACTGGACCTGCCCCTCAGAGCTGTCCTAGTCATCAGAAGCCCCAGCGCCTCCACTGCTCAGGCTCCTGATCCCATAGCCCACATTGAGCAGCATCACCTCCAGGGGATTAGCGTTCATCAGGCGCTGACTCGCCTGAGAAGCCCCCTTCATGTCCTCAAACACTCGTACTGTGAGGTCTTCACTCTCGGGCCGAGGGTTCCAGAGCCTCACAACGGGGTCAGTGCCGCTGATGGCTAGGAAGCAGTAGCTGGAGTGGGGCTTCAGGGAGTCGACAATGGACTCATTCCCCTGTAGCACACGCACAAGGTTGGTAGTCTCTTTCTCCCAGATGAAGAAGGAACCATCGTCAGAGCTGGTGACAATATACTGTGTTGCTGCGGAAGAAGTTTGCTTCCTTGATGTCTGTGGTGGTATTGCAGTGCCTACAGTACCGGAACTGGTAATCATAGCTCCATTCCCCTAGCACCATCTCGTCTTCTGAGAGGAGATGGAGTCCTCTGGGCTGGTGCTCCTCAGTCCCACAGGACCACCGCCCTTCTTTTCTTCACTATCGCTCTTGGAGAAGAGGGTGGCAGGGATGTCCCAACCCAGAGCTGTGGGTCTGCTCTTGGAACTTTTCCTTTGAAGTCATCCAGACACTCCAGGGCCTCAGCCGCGTACTTGAGCTCGAAGAGCCACCGAGCCAGACAGAAGTGAGCCTTCAGATGGAAGGGGTTCAGGGAGATGACTGGTCAGTCTGTCAATAATTCTTTATTAAGTGTCTATTACATTGCCAGGACTTGGGCTAAGAACTGGGACCACACACACGTAAAAAACAGTCCCTGATTTCAAGGGGCTATAGATATTTATGAGATTCCCCTGCAGACCTGCATCAAAATTGTCATTGCTTCCATTAACAACTACTATTTATTTTCTTTGGTCATTCAAGTAGATCTAAATTCACTTAAGTGTGCTAGTATGGTTTGTATGTTTATACACACACAGACACACATATATATGTATGTATGTATACTGTATCTATGGAATTCCCTTAAATCAGTGGCGGCAATATGAAATAGAAATGAGGGGCTCTAAAGGGAAAATAAGGGTCCTTGCAGATTGTTTATTGACTTAGAAAACCATGTTAAATTATCTTTTATTTTATTTTTATTTACTGTGTAAAATATTTCCCATTTATATTTTAATCTGGATTGAGCCATGCTAAGGAGTGTTACACATCTACTTAAAAAAATGAAATCTAGGAAGGTTATATTCATTAATCTTGTAATAAAAGGAAATGTGCTTGAAATAGAATCAGTTGTTCTTCATGAAGTCATACCAATTCTTAATGATTATCACTCAGTTTTCTAAATATTCTTTTTAAAAGGACATTTTAGTATTTTGGTAGGAATTTAGTTCATGTTTATCAAATTATAGCTGGATGACTCTATACTCTTCCATTAAAAGAAAAAAAAAGGCACTAGCTTAGCACAACTCCTATACCCCACAATTGATTACATCTATTAACCACCATATTTCAAAGTTCTTTGGCAGTGGCTTAGGAATCACACTTTCCATTTTTAAAAAGTACTCAGGCAGGCTGTTAGTGCAGGCCTGGTAAAAAGAAGTTATTGAGGCAATTGTTACTTTATTACCATACTGTGACAGTTCTTGAATTTTGGACTCTAAACCATTTTCCTTCTATCCTTCTAAAAGCAAGGATTATTCTCCTTGACAAGAGAAAAACAAGTTGGTTAACTCTTTAATTGTTCTGTTATCTATTACCATTATCCCATTTGCACCAAGAAATAATCCTAGCACAGTATCAATCATCCTCTGCCACCAAAGAGTTTACAACTATGACATTGCCTACCAGCTGCACTTCTTGGATTGAGATGTACCACTATCAAGATTGCTGAGTACTTTCTCCTTCCTCCCTCTGGCACTGTCCCTCTTCCTTTTCAAGCTTATTTTATTCATTTCCTTCCACCATTAGATTGTAAACTCCTTCAGGGCAAGGGTGGTCTTTCTCTCCCTTATTTGTATCTCTGTACTTTGTACAATTCCTGCTACATAACTCCCTTTTTTGGTTGAAATTATTTGAACTGAATTCTATAGCTACTCTCCCATGACTATTTTCATTGGCAGGTTAGGTCCTCCAAGTTTGGAGGTTACAACTCCCTTCAGGGCTCCAATGATAGACTTTAGGTTGGGGGGGGGTGGTTTTCTACTTCCAATTCATAAGTCCGCAGTAGTTCCCCCCATGATTATTAGTTGAACTTAGTTATTTAACTAGACTTAATTTGCTTTTAAAAAGAGGAATATGATGAGGTATTATAGTAAGAGCAGTTGCTATAAGACAGTCCCTCAGAAGTCTGTGACACACTTTCTCACCAGTATACTCAGAGTCAAAGTGGAAGTTGTCTAAAATTTAGAAATATATGCTCTTCTTGGGCATGGTGTCTTTTTTTCTGCAAGTTTCTTAGTACAAACTTGAAACTATGTTTATTCACTGTGCCCAGCCTGTCTTCAGACTTGGTGCATAGACACCACCATCAGCTGTTCCAAGGATCCTATTGAAATTATTGCTGTTATTATTGTTGTGATTCATTCATTCAAAGTGATTCAAAGATTAAGTTTAACATCTTTTAATAGGTGAGGAAATTGAGGCCCAGAGAGATTGTGATTTTTTTCAGGGGCACACAGGTAGTCAATATTATGAATGGTTTACAAACTCAAGACTATATACTCCAAATCACACTTGCTATTTTTCAGGGATGCCATTTGCTTCAGAGTAACTCTGCAGACTAGTGTTGTTTTTATTTCAGTATGTGAAACATTTATCATTTCATCAGTGTGGATATTCCTACCATTCATGCAAATAATAACCCATGTATGCCTTAGATTTTCCATTAAAATGTAAGCTCCTAGGGGGTAGGGCACATCTGTTCAATGTTTATCTTTGAATCCCAAGCACATAGCCTATCAATGGTCACAGAGTAATCACTTAATAAATGCTTTATTAGTAAGGATTCATTGCATGTGAATTGCTCTGTCCAAATATATGTTGAAGGGAAGATACACACACACATACACACATACAAATGTATATGTGTATGTATGTGTGTATATATGTACACACAATAAATATATGTATATATACACACATACATACATACATGCATACATACACATATATATGTATCAGAAACCAACCTTTCTGGTGATGATTCACTCTATTTAGCTGGAACAGACAATGCACATATTTGCTTAATCTCAAGGGTCATGTTGGAATGTGATTACATATGAAATAACTAATGAAACATGCAAGGAAGTCAAAGGTTATTTTCCAAGGAAATTCTTTGGTCCCGGCTTGATTTGAATGGACTCAAACAGCATGGGAGTAGTCACAATATTTAATTAGTGATGAAAGAGAACATAGATTACAGGGAATTTGAAAATGAAATGCAAAAATAAGTGAATGTTACAATATGATTGTGATCAGAATCTCAGAGTCAGGAGGGACCTCAGAGGTTGCAGAAAAACCTATTTACTTAAAATAAGACCCTTTTTAGCAGGGGTTACTAACCTTTTGTATTTGTATCATTGCCTCCTTTGGCCTTCTGTAGAAGTGTATGAACCCCTCCTCAGAATAACGTTTTTAATTACAAAAAAATAAAATGCCTGAGGTTACAAAAGAAAGCAATTATGTTGAAATCAGTATCAACATATCTATACACAGAAACACACACACACACACACACAAGGTTAAGAATATCCATTCAACAGTATATCTGACAAGTGATAATCCAACCTTTCCTTGAAAACAGAGTCAGGAAGCTCCCACTCCCTCCTAAAGCAGAGCAATTTATTTTGGATGCCTCAAACTCTTAAGAAGTTCTCTATGACAGACCTAAATCTGTCTTTTCTTCTAAATGGCTTGAACTATGAAATTCCATTCAATTTAATTCTGCTCAATAAATATTTATTAAGTGCCTATTGTATACCAAGCATTACCCTAGGTACTGAACTCAGCAAAGAAAATGAAACATGCAATATTCTGAAATATTTGTCGGATTCAGTTACATACTTGTGCTAAAAATGGACACATTTTCTTCACAGGAAATAGCTTAATTAGAAGATAGTCATCCTTTTGATATAATGGATACTCAGAACACTTAATCCATTTGTTTAGCACAATGCTAGTATCCTGTAGTCACTTAATAAACATTTCTTGATTTGATTTGACTAGTGCATTGAATAGGAGCCTAAGTTTGAATCCTAGTTCTGCCACTTTGTAATTTATACATTGTGTGATCTTGGACTAGTCATTTTATCTTAGTTTCTTAAACATTAAAATGGGAATTTATAGTATCTAGTCCATCTCCCTCATAGTGGAATTGGGGAGTGGTTATCTATTGAATTCAACAATCATCTACGGAGCACCTACTTATGTGATGTGCTCTGTACTAAACTGGAGATACAAAGAAAGAAAAAGAAATATTCCATACCCTCAAAGTCCCTATGATAGATAGCACAGACCTGCAGAAAGCTGAGTCATTACATACATACAAGAAAAAATAAAAAAAATTTTATTTCAACTCTTACCTTTGTTCAAGGACTTCAGTCTGGTTTTATATCTTCTTTATGCTTTTTGTTGATAAGAATATCCATTTTGAGTGAGTTTCGAGGGAAAACTCATGGTCATTCAAGTGAACATGTAGGTCATCTGAAATAAAAGATTTAAATTAGAATTGCAGGGGTGACTGCTATGGGTTCCTATAGTCAGAGTATATAAATACCTCTCCTTGGCATGTGACTAATGAACCTTTAAAAAAGTATATTCTGGGGTATTTAGGTGGTTTTAGTGGACAGAACACCAGCCCAAGAGTCAGGAAGATCTGAAATGAAATCTGGCCTCAGGCACTTAATAGTTGCATGGCCCTGGGCAAGTCACTTCAACCCTATTGCCTCAAAAGAAAAAAAAAGTATATTCTTCAGAAGAATGTAGTAGCACAGCAAATTCTCATTTCATTACCAACTTTGAACTCCTTTCTAGAACGAACTTCTCTCTTCCTTTTAAACTATGGCTTATTATTAAAACTCACATATTCCTCCTAGCCGTGGTCTTGTACTTTTTTATATTAAATGAATTATTTTTGCACTTTTGATTTGATGACTACCTCTTTCTATTATTTGATTTATGGCTATTCCTGACCATTAGACAGAGCCTTAGCTGTTTCTGTAGCCCTCAGTTTATTTGTAAAATGAGGTAAATTGAACCAGACAATTTTTAATGGAACTTCAAACTACAGTAGTCTATGATCCTATGAAATTTTGCATTCTTGCAGAAATTTGTAGGATATGGAAATATCAGTTTGAAATTTATCAAGTTCTTTAAGTTCAATTCAATTCCATTAGCATTATTAAGTGCCTCCTGCATGCATGATCCTTTTCTAAGGACTAGAATAAGAATCAAGGTTATCTAAATCAATGCTGCTGCCTTCATGGAAATTATAGCCTAATAGAAGGAGATGATGCCTTTACAGATAATTATGACACAGAAAGGTGGCACAGTGGACACAGCACTGGGCCTGGAGTCAAGAAGACCTGAACTCAGACACTAAATAGCTGTGTGACTCTGGACCCATTGATGTATCTCTGTCAGACTTACTTTCCCTAACTATAAAATGGGAATAATAGTACCCACCCCCCCAGATTGTGGTGAGGACCAAGTAAGATAATTTCTGCCAAGTGCTTAGTACAGTGTATGGAATATGGTAGGTGAGTAATAAACACTTCTACCCTCCGTAACACAGAACAATGTGACACAAGTGTTTAAGAGAGCTTGGCCCTGAGGAAGAAAATGCTTCTATTTCCCTTTTTTGTAGGTGTGTGTGTGTGTGTGTGTGTTGGGGAGGGGGGAGACCATAGCCATGAAACATTGCGTATTCTGTAAGACATGACGGATGGGTCAATTAATCATACCTTTGAACAGCAGAGCACAGGGTTCATTGGAGAACAGATAGAAGTCCAGGCTGCTTCAAACATAGGCTATAGATGGTACTAGTGTGAGATCAGGCTGGGAAGATTTAGTGATAACAGTTTGTGGAGAACTTTATATGCCAAGCTAAGGACTTCGAATTTTATTCAGTAGGCTACAAAAAGCAATCAAAGGAAAGCTGCTTTCTAAGTGAAGAGGTTTTTTGGTTAAGGAGGCCTGGCTACATTTTTATATACTTGTTTTCTCCCTCATCTTTCTTTCTAATCTTCTCCCTGGGCTCTCACCTCTCCTCAATCTTATTATCTTAGAACATTTTAACCCAAGTGCCTTCCCCAACTGACTCCTTTCTTTTCCCCAGATTGTCTCTCTTCCCCAGCTGATGTCCTTTCTTCTCACTTTGAGGAATTTGCCTTGTCAGTTGAATTCCCTCGACTGAGTGAATGTTACATGCTTGATTGTCATTAGTTCTCCCCAGTTGCTGCCCAAATGTTCTCTCTGCTTCTTAACGGGCTGTGCCCAGCTTTTTGGTCTGACACTGATGAGCATCATAACGGCAAAGACTGGAAGTGTAAGACCACTCCCGGGATTGCAAGAAATGGAGTTGCAGTTCAAGACTTCATAGAGAAGTGCAGAGCATGGTCCAAACTGGGCAAATTTGTCATTTTGCTCCTTATTCTTTTTTTCCAGGGGGGAAAATCCCAACTTGTATCAAATGGAAAAACTTTGCTGAGTCCCAGTCAGCAGCCAGGGCAGTTTCACTCTATCTATCTCTAAACTGGAGAGAGAGGTTCTCAGTCAGCATTTCAGATCTTATGAGGAAAATACCCATCCTTTTCACATGCAATCCAGTTGGAATGGGATATAACCTGCATTGTCAGTCTTTCTCCTCCTATCTGGTCTGAATTGGATGAAACTGGATTAAGTGATCTCTAAAGTCCCTTTTAGCCCCCCAAATCTATCGTCTACTTAAAGAGACTGCAAATGGTCATCTGGTTAAATTATAACATTCCTTACATTTGAAGGATGGCCTCATCTTGCTACACTATATAGTCCATCTCTAACTAACTATCTAACTGTGTGAGACGAAAAGAGTTCAGAGTCTGAGTCTAAGGTCAGAAAAGGTCTTTATTCTTTCTCATGCGAAAGGACTTTTCCCCTATCGCCCACATGGCAGCAGGGGGAGAGCACAGGTAGGAGCCGGCCCATGATTTTTATACTGAATCCAATCCCCCAACCGGCCTTCACTCTCATTGGCTAGGGGGGCTGACCCATAACCCAAGCGCCAGGACTCTTTCTGAGACAAAGAACCTGGAAACATGTGGGTGTCCAGTGAAAGCAGTCTTAACCTTATTTTGGCTTATCTTCTGCTGAATTGGCACTGGAGGAGGGTCTCCATTGCTTTAAGCCCCAGGTTGCTTGAAGATCAGGTGACCTGAACCTAGGCCTAGTGAATTCTGAAGCCATTCTAGATTTGATTTTTCAGAATGGGGAAACTTCACTATAAATTATCCCTCACATAACTAAAGGTGGAACCAGCCATTTTTAAAAGCAATAAAGAATAGTAGTAAGAGCATGATAATTAGGAGACTTGAGTTTTGGTCCTAACTTCAGCACTAACTAGTTGTGCAACTCCCAATGCTTCACTTTACATTTCTGTGCCTTGTTTTCCTTATTTACAAAATTACAGAGTTGTCCTAAATCAGTTTTTGTGACTTTAAGATATTGGTAACACTCCACCCCAATATTTTGTTTGTTTATTTTCCATCATTTTATTCCAGAATTTACATACTGGTATACATAAATTCTTAATTCATTGACTCAACAAATTCAAAAAAGCTTATTCTTTCTGCAGTCTACTTTTTTCATTGCTTCCTGGTCTCATACCTCCCCTCCAGTTTTTCCTATTCCTCTATCCCTGATTCTTGAGTCATTGTTTCAGTATGATGATCCTATGAAAGGATAAGTGTTCACTGGAGATGACTGAAATATATCACCAGTCTGTATTGTAGTCTGAATTGGATGAAACTGGATTAAGTGATCTCTAAAGTCCCTTTTAGTCCCCCAAATCTATCGTCTACTTAAAGAGCCTGCAAATGGTCATCTGGTTAAATTATAACATTCTTTACATTTGAAGGATGGCCTCATCTTGCTGCTCTAACTAAGAAAGTTGCATGTGTGTGTGTTTAATGTAGTTTAATCATCCTAGTGCTGTACGATTAGCATTTTCAAGTGGTTCTGAGTTAGTTGAAGCAGATGGTTTATCTTCTCTTGTAGTGCTTCGACTTGGACATTATATCATTTCTCCGTCTAACTCTTTCCTTGCAGTGTTCACGGAATCATTCCCATCTTACACACTGTGTTTTGACTTATTTAATGCAGGCGTACTTTCCCCGCAGTAAACATGATTACCAAAATACTCTAACTCGAGAGCTTTTGCTTCCCTCTCTGGCATAATTAGTCACACTGCACTCCCGCTGCATTTAGGGGGGAAAAATCCGCCACACACAGCATCTTGCAAATGTGGCTTTGCCTCCTCCCCAGCTGCTTGTCTCACTTTATTCTTTTGACTCTTCTGAGTACAAAGCCCTTGCAGCTGGGGCAACAATAAAGCGAAGTTACAAAAGTTCACAAAGTTGCCCTGAGCTGCTGGACCCACCCTTTTTAGGCACAGAAAGACAGTGACACCAGATGGGTAGCAGTTTTAAGGCAATAGAATTCATGGTGTTGA
>CM053595.1:165303388-165339724 GCA_028646575.1 Pseudocheirus occidentalis | reverse complement strand
ATGTCCTGTATAATCACACCTACACAGCCTGTATTTAATTGGTTGTCCTTCCAGCAGGGGAGGGTGACAAAGGAGGAATCAAAAGAATCTAGAATTTAAAGCTCTGCAATACCTGCAACTAGGGATCAAGATATAAAGGGGCTGGGATAGGGAGACCCTCCCTGCCCTACCAGAAAGTTAGAGAGCAGACCAGGGGAGGGGCTGTACAGTGGGATGGCTGTTTTGGGGTTGGGGTAGGGGAAAGATGGGGAGAAAATTTATAATTCAAAAATCTCATGAAAATGAATGATGTAAACAAGAAAACAAATAAAATTTATTACATTAAAAAAAAGTAGGTTATCATGTATCATTTGTCCTCTGGAATCATGGTTGATCATTGCACTAATTAGAGTTCTTAAGTCTTTAAAAATTGTTCATTTTTACAATGTCGTAATGGCATGTGCTTTTTTCCCTGGTTCTGCTCACTTCACTCTGTATCACTTCATACAGATCTTCCCAGGTTCTCTGAAACCATATCCTCAACATGTCTTACAATATAATAGTTTTCCAATTAGTTCAGCCACTCCCCACTTGATAGGCACCCCTAAATTTTAAGTTCTTTGCTCCACCCAATTTCTGTCATACTGCTGTCCAGTTTTCAATGCTGTTTTTATGAAATAGTAAATCTTTACCCCAACTCATGCTGTGGGGAGAAGAGAGTAGGAGGTTAAATAGGTGTTTGGGTGCCCCTTGAGATTCTGGAAAGTAAACTTCTTCAGATTAATTTCATTATTTTTTTTCCTAGCCCTACAAAAGTAATCTTTTGGTAGTATTGGTTTGTATGGCACTGAAAAATAAGTTAATTCGGTAGCATTGTTATTTTTATATTGGTTTGGCAAATGCATGAGTAGTCAATATTTCTTTGACTAGAATTTCTATAAAGAATACTTTGTAGTTGTACTTATATATTTCCTATGTATGTTTTGGCACGTATATTTCTAAGTATTTTATATATTCTGTAGTTATTTTAAATGGAATTTTCTTTCTCTCTCTTCCTACTGGTTTTTATTGTGGTAAACAGCTATGCTGACAATCTGTATAAATTTATTTTATATCCTGTAATTTTGCTGCAGGTGTCAGGCAGCTAGATGATACAATAGATGGAGCTCTGGTCTCAAATGAGGAAGATCTGAGTTTGAAACTCACCTCTGATATGTATTGGCTGTGTCACCCTGGAGAGATCACTTACCCTTTCTCAGCCTCAGGTTCCTCATGTGCAAAATGCGGATGAGAATAGCACTGACCTCAGAGTTATGGAGGTTAAATGAGATTAAATGTGCAATATGCTTTATAAAAAATGCTACATGCATACTGGCAATTGTTATCTCAGTTAGTTTTTAGTTACTTCTACAGTTCTCTGCACTATCATGTCATCTGCAAAAAGGGATTTTTGTTTCTTCTTTACCTATTCTTATTCCCTCAATTACTTTTTCTTATTTTATTGCCATTGTGAATACTATATCTTTATGATATTTTTTGTATCCTCAATCAACAAATATTTAAATGCCTACTCTGTACAAGGCACTGAGCACTGGGGATATATAAAGGGAAGCAAAATACAGTATCTGCTTTTAAGGACTTTGCAGACTAAAGGGGTACTCTTAATATTTTACTTTAAAATTTTGGATCAGCATCATTAGGAATGTTGGTTTCTCTCTTTTAGAATGGAGTAAATTCAACTAGAATTTGTAAAAGAGATGAACAAACATCTAAAAAAAGCTAAAATGCATTTTTATAATAAAATGAAAGTCTTAGAAGACTAAACTGGTAAGGAAATGAGAGTTATGGAGGATGGGGGTGGGGGAAGAATTGGAAAAGGAATTAATAGCTTGGCACAAGAGATATATAACCTCACTCAAACACCAAACTTCCTGAAAATTTAAATGAACTAAATAGGAGCCAATGACTCCATAAAATAATAAGAAATATTAAAACAAAGTCAAAAGACTAAAAGAAAAAATGGAGAAAATGTTAGAAATCTCACTGCAAAAACAAATTTTAATGGAAAAAATTTAACAGTAATTGAGTTCCCTGAGTACCTTGACCATAAAAGAGCAAAGACATTCTAATTTCAAGAAATTCTAAAAGAAAACTGTCCAAATCTTTTAGAACTATGGGACAAAGTAGAAATAGAGTCAGCTACTGAAAGAAACTTCAGAATTAACACTCCCAGGACAATTATAGTAAAAGTCCAGAGTTATCAGGTCAAAGATAAAATACTGCAAATAGCCAAAAAGAAAGATTTCAAATACCAAGGAGCCACAGGCAGTATCACACATGATTTATCACTGTGAAAAAGGAGAAAATTTGAAATACCATATTCCAGAAGACATCACATAGCCTATAGGCTTACAACCAAGAATAATTTATCCATCAAAACTGAGTATAGGGGCGGCTAGGTGGCGCAGTGCATAGAGCACCGGCCCTGGAGTTGGGAGTACCTGAGTTCAAATCCGGCCTCAGACACTTAACACAAAAAACTAGCCGTGTGACCTTGGGCAAGTCACTTAACCCCAACTGCCCTCCAAAAAAAAACTGAGTATAATCATACAAAAATTTTAAAAAATGAACCTTTAATGAAATAGAGGATTTTCCAACATTCCTAAAAGACCAGAGCTACATAAAAAACTTAAAAGTTCAAGTACCAGAGTTAAGAGAAACATAAGAAAGTAAACACAAATGAATCATAAGGAATAAATTGCTTACATTCTAGTATGGAAAGGTAGTATGTGTCCCCTTTGAACCGTATCATCATCAGGGATCATAGAAATTTAATTAGACAAGGCCCAAGTGGTTCTGTTATGTCTTGATGATCTTAAGAATAGAATGGGGAAAAAAAAGGAAAAGGAGTATACTTGAAGAAGGGAGGGAGTTGGGTAGAAATATACATTTCTCTCAACAGGAAAACAAGGGAAAAGGTAGAAGGTAGAATCAGAGAGCGGGTAACCTAAAAGAGGGATTAGTCCAAAGTAAAATAAAGTCCAAGGACATACTGTATTTTTCTATTTTTTAATCATACCAAATAATTGTTATGATTACTGTTTCATATTATAAATTGATTCTAAAATTGCTACTTCCTCTTCATTCATACTTTTTAAACATTATTTTTCTTGAGATTCTAGACTCTTGTTCTTCTAAATGAATTTTGTTGTTATTTTATCTAGTTCTCTAATTTACCTCCATGGTATTTTTATTACTATAGCAGTAAATCTCTTAATTTAGGTAGCATTATAGTTATTATTATTATTTGAATGGCTCAACCACATGCAATGAGTATCCATATTTCAAATTATTTAAAGTCATTCTTGATTTCCTTTAAAAATGTTTTATAGTTGTTTTTCTGTCTTGATTTTGCCTTGATAGTTTGGCTCCCAGATTTTTTTTAAATGTATTTTGTATTCATTTCAAGTAGGATTTCTGTTTCTGGTTTTACTTCCTGGTTTTTGTTATTGTTATATAAAATGCTATTGATTTTTGTGAATGTATTTTGTGTTCTTCTGTTATTACAAAACATGGTCTTAATTGCTTTCTTTGCTGATTCACTAGGATTTTATAAGTAAATGACTGTGTCAGCAAATATGGATAGTTTTGGCTCCTTTTTGCTAGTGTTTATATTTCTAATTTCTTTTTCCTGTCTTGTTACTATTGATAATATTTATATAACAATATCAAATAACAATGGGGAAAGGCAGAATCTTCTATTTATTTGGAAAGCTCTTATTGCTTCTTTGTTACAGATGATGTTAGTACTGTCAAACGTTATGTATCAGAAACAGATATATTTTCACTATAAAAAAATGACACTGAAGAAGATGGTTTGCCATAAAACCGTAAGATCTGTAGTGTCTTTCCATCTCACTTGTCACTGAAACCTTCTACTTATGTTATCTACCTATTAAAATTTGAGTTTCTTTAGAGTGGATACTATTTATATCAGCAGTACTTTGTACATAATAAGCAATTAACATGTTTTCTTATTCATTCATTCATTTCTTAGAGATAGGAAACATCTTCCAGATGTTTCTGTTTATGAATGCCATTGTTTTAATTTCATCATACCTTAGAATGCTGCAGACCCACCTAAATGAAATATATAACTTAACAGGATTTAGCTAACTATCCATGTAGAAAAAACCAAGTGGATGAAGAATGCCTAGTGTTCAGACTATTGGATTAAATAATCCATGGAACTGGGTGGTCAATCAGTCAACCAATCAACAATCAACTAATTTATTAAGTGCCTTCTCAGTGCCAAGGATATGGGGATACACAGGAAAACAATGGGATAGCCCCTCCCCTCAAGGAGTATACAATCTATTTGGAGAAGATAGTATTTACATCACTATATTTTGTAGTACTTGGTGAGTTGCTAGATATAGACTATGGACTGAACCCAGAACTGAAAAGGAAGAGAATAAAATGGAAAACTGCTCAGTACTTTTAATGACCCTAATCTTCTATCTGAGATACAGACCTATCTTTTTGATATTGGTATTCTTGCAGTGATGCTATGTTGTAACACTGAATATCACAGTCTCAAGAAATTTAAGTTACAGGTCACTCAAAAGGCAGTGGAGAAGCATCTACAATGTGTATTGTGGGTAAAATTGTTGGTTCCAGAACAAACCAGAACCAGAACCAAAAGTTAAGGAACCAAGGAGGGTTTATTGAATTTGCCAGCAAAAGAACCTTGTTAGTTCAGGTGGAAACTCCCTGAAGGAATAAAAGGACAAAGCTTATATAGGTTTTGATATAAGCAGGAGGTGAATTGGGAATGGACAGAAAGGTGGCACAGTGAATAGAGTGCCAGACCTGGAGTCAGGAAAACTCTTCTTCCTGAGTTCAAATATGGCCCCAGACACTAGGTGCATGACTTAATCTTGCTTGCCTCCATTTCCTCATCTTTAAAATAAGCTGGAGAAGGAAATGGCAAACCACTCTAATATCTTTTTTAAGAAAATCCCAAGTGTGGTCATGAAGAGCTGGACATGACTGAACAAGAACCTCTGGATTGGACAGGGATTGTTGCTAAGGCCTTGCAGGGCAGTAATAGGGGAAATGGCATCCTTTAATTGATTGGACAGGACTTATTGCTGGGGCTAGTAACAGGAAAGGCTCTTCTTCAGGCTAACTATCTCTCATAAACCTACCCTAATAGATAGGACTGTTTCAGACATTTGCTGTTTCAGCAGAAAGAAAGGGGGCGAGGAAGGGGACGGATGGGCTGTAATACAAACGAGGGGGTCAAGATAGAGGAACTACAGATAAAATGGAATTGCTTTAACTTTATTGACTTCCTACAGTGTGGCTACAGCACATTACCAGGGAAGAATTTTTAAAGATAAGTATGTAAAGGACGCCATCAGAATCAGTAAATACTTATGAAGAGCCTAACACATGCAAGGCACTGTACTAAGTGCTGGGGATACAGCTCTTAAGGAGATCATAATCTAACGGGAGACACAACATGCAAACAACTGTGTATACTGAATAAATGGGAAATAATCCATAGAGGGAAGTCACCAGAGTTAAGAAAGATTGGGAAAGGCTTTGTTTAGAAGGTGGGATTTAAGCTGGGGCTTGAAGGAAGCCAGAGAAGTCTGGAGTGGACCTGAGAAGGGAAAACATTCTGGGCAGGAGGCCTTCAAAATGAAGGCTGGATCAGTGTCACTGTATTGAAGAGTACGTGATGGGATGTAGGACACTGGAAAGGTAGGGGTTAGGGGCTAGGTTATGAAGGGTTTTGATTACCAGAGAATTTTATATTTGATTCTGGGGGTGATAGGGAGCCCCTGGAGTTTATTGAGTATGGGTGTCATATGGTTGGACCTGGGCTTTATAAAAATTACTGTCTCTTGAGTGGAGGATGGACTGGAATGGAGAGAGACTCATGTCAGGGAGCCCAAATAGCAGGCTATTGCAATGGTCCATACATGAAGAGATGAGGGCCTCTACCTAGAGAGTGGGAGGGGTGGGGTAGCAGTATCACAGGAGAGAAGGGAGCCATATTGGAGAGATGTTACAAAGGTGAAATCAAAAGGCTTTGGCAACAGATTGGATATGGGGGCAAGATATAGCAAGAAGTCAAGTTTAACACCTCGGTTGTGAACCCAGGACTAGAAGGTTAACGGTGTCCTCCACAGTAATAGGGAAGTTTCAAAGAAGGGCAGGTTTAGGAGGAATGCTAATGAGTTAATTTTTGCATTCATGTTAAGTTTAACATAATCCATGGGATATCCATTTTGAGATACTCAGTGGGTAGATGGAGATATAAGACAGGAAGTCAGCAGAGATGTTAGGTTTGGTTAAGTAGATTTGAGAATTATCAGCATAGAGATAATAATTGAATCCATGAGAGCTAATAAGATCACCAAGTGAAATGGTAAAGAGGGAGAAGAGAAGATCGACCAGGACAGAGTTCTGTGGGATGTCCACAGACTGGAAAGAAGCAGTCAGGATCAAGAGAGAATAGTATCCTGAAAACCTGAAGACAAGTTTCAAGAAGAGGGTGACTGATGGTTATCAGAGGTTCAAAGAGGTCAAGAAGAATGAGGATTGATTAAAGGATATTGGATTTGGCAATTAAGAGATTATTGGTAACTTTAGAGTGCTATCTTTCATTTAAATGATGAGGTCAGAAGCCAGCTGTATGGAGCCAAGAAGAGAAAGTGGAGGTACCTATTGTAGGTGGCTTTTCTCAAGGACTGCAGCCATAAAAGGGAGGAAAATTGTAGAACATTAGTAGAGATGGAAAAACGAAGTGAGGTGGGGTTTTTTTGAGAATGAGGGAATTATGGGCTTAGTTGGAGGAAGTAGGGAAGCAGCCAATAGACAGGGAAACATTGAATATAAGTGAGAGAGGATGACAGAGGGGTCAATTTGCTGGAGTCAAGATGGTGAAAGGAGAAGGCTAGTGCAGGGATGATGACTAGGGAGACATCTGAAGAGGTCAGGGACGGGGGATCATGGTGTGGACAGAGACAAGGGTTTGGCAACAAAAGGCAGATGGAAATCCAATAAATTGTGATCAGGTAAGATAATTTCAGAGTTCATGAACATAGACATGACGCATTGATGGATGATGGCAGGGAATGACTATTTTTATGTGTGACTGAGAAAGCAGCAGACAGTAGGAAATTAGTAAACTGATAAAATTAGAAGGCTAGAATGTTAGAGGGGGTATCCATACGTATGCTGAAATCTCCTAATCTAAGGGGTGGGAGTTGGGGAGGAGAGAAATATTGAGAGCCATGGAACTGAATTCATTGAGGAAGAAAGGGGGAGTGTCCTAGTGTTCTATAGACAATCTATAGGATTTTGATTGGGTAATAGATGTGAATTGTATGAACTTCAAAAAAAGAGGGGTTACTGAACAATGGTGTTAGGGGGAATCTGGATAAGGTAATGGAGAGTATGGAGTATTCCAACTTCCCCACCTCAGCCAGTGTATTGGTAGGGAGGGAGGGGTAGAGGAATGAGTGAAAGTGTAAACCAGTGCTGGAAAGAATAGATGCGGAGGTTGTGTTGTCAGGAGGGAGTCAGGTCTCTGTGAGAGCCAGGAGATGGAATAAGTGGAAAAGGAAATAATTTAAAATGAAAGCAAATTTGTTTCTTGTGTAGCAGGGCTTCCAGAGGGCACAATGAAGGGGATGAGTAGCTTTTTGTTGGGACTTTGGAGGTGGGAGGATAAGGGGAACGGGAATGAGAAATCAGAAGAGTAGTATGTCTGAAATAAAGGCAGCCTGATCATGTAGTGAGCATGAGTATTAAACCTCTGCTAGAGTGTGAAACCAGCTTTCTGGAGAAAAATGTGTACTACACACTTTGAAGTTTAATCTGTATTATTAAAAATTTCTCTATCACTTTCTTAAGTTTACACAACAAACAAAACAATAAATGAAGCCCAGATTTCTCATGAACTGAGTTGAGCTGGCTCCAGCACACCCCTGAACCTACAGAATGTCTGTGTGTTCCACTGGTAAACACACAGGGTCAAGATACCTTCAGCATATTGGGTGAACTCCCATGGAAGATTTGTGAGAAGACGTGGACAGAAGCCACAGAGGATGAGTAGGTGTTAATGGGTTGTTATCTGCATTATGCACAAATTGGTAAGGTCATGGTTCTATTGAAGAGTTTTGGAAACACTGCATTTTGTCCTGTGGCTCATTAATCCAAGGCAGAAATGCTTGTTCTTTTTGCAAAGATTTATTTGTAGTAAGCAAATTGTGAATAGCTGCCTTCTCTTATTAAGCCAGAAGGTGGTGCTCAGGCTCCATCGTCTGGGCTTCCCCTGTTGATGGGTAGGACTTTGAAAGAAACATAGAGAATATAATATAGTCCCTTTATTTTATGGATGAGAAAACAGAGGCTGAAGCAGATGAAGTAACACGTTCAGAGGTAGTTAAGAAATAAGCCTGGATTTATACTCAAGACATCAGATTCCAAATCTAGTACACTTAAGAGAAAGGGATAAAGCTAGGAACTGGAGCTGTGATGTCTTTGGTATAGGGAACTCTTGGGTGAGGCAAGCCCCTTCTTCCAACATAGATTGGCACCTTCTCTGCATCTTAGAGTCATAGAGGATGATGATTTTCATTCTTAAAACAGACTAATTTTAATCCTAATGTAAGGCACATTCATCAAGATGTTTTAATCTTCAAAGAAGCCTTTTAAATAGCTGATGTCCAGTGACTTACAGATACACTACAACCTCCATTACTCCCAGTACTAGCTCCCCTCAGCCTTTTCAGAATGAACTGTCCTCCCCCTAAAATTAGATATTTACTTCTGAATCAGGAAAGCTACTTTCACACAATCCCAAGCAGGTAGAATTTAGGTTGGTTGAGAGTTTGGGCATGTCCGAAGAGTGGCCAGCCCCAAGATGCTCAGCAAATGATAGGGGAAATGTATAAATGTAATATGTCAGTTATTACCATCATCATCATCTATTTTGAATTTATTCCCAGGATACAGGAATTGGTCTAGTTGGGGTTCTCTTTGGGAACAGACTGTTTTTCCTTCAAACCCAGTAAATGTCCTCAAATCATGAAGGTATTGGAAAGCAGTATTGGATATTTCCCAAGTTTTCTTTCCTTATCTTGCTGTGATCAACATTTGTTAATCCTGTGCTGTGCTGGTAGGGGACAGTGTGTAAGCAGAAGTGCTATAAAATAAGTATCATGGTATACTGGGAAGAGTTCAAATCTTGACTCTACCATATACTAGTTGTATGATCCTAAGTAATTTCTCCTCTCAACCTCAGTTTCCTCATTCTATGACAGGTTAATGCTACCCCCCTTACAGAAATGCTGTCCAGAGAGCATTTTGTAAAACTTAAAACCTCTACCCTAGAAAATATTGTCATATAAAAGCAACTAACAATAAAATTCTAGCATATGCCTAGTATCAAATGGACTGTATAGAGGAGTACTACAAAAACAGATGGTGTGAGAGGTGCTTGCCATAGTCCACAGCCAGCCTTTGAACTTTTTTAGCTTTATATTTTTTTAATCTTACTGATTTGTTCTTTAAATGGAGCATTTGCACCTCCTTTCCAGGGCTACTATTTTATAGACAGCTCCTTCACTACCTCACTTAGGCTACACTTCCCCCAGAGAAAGGTTTTGAGAGAAGTATGAGAGAAGAAGTAGGGAGCTTCATTTTGTCCAGATGCCCATTCATGGAGAATAAAACCAAAGACCTGCTGCTGTTTTCTTGGGCAGGAAGAATAGGAATTTTAGAATTGCAAATAATATAAGGGAAAGCAAATAGCAAGCCTTAGACCTGTAGTATGAAATACTCATAGAATGTCACCCTTTTCATTCCTTTTGGAGGGAGGGAAAAGGGGAAAGAGAATAGCATGGTAACTTAATGAAGCCCTGTTCACCCTGCTCTGACAGCATCTATCCACCAGAGGGAAACCGTCTTCAGAAGATAAAGATGTGCTCTTGCTGAATAGTTGTAACTTGGATTGATTGTAGTTGGTTTATACTGCAAGGCTTAGTTTTCCCCTCGCATCCCTAACTACTTTCTCTTCTCCCAGTTCAAGGCTTCTGTCCGTATCCCGAGTTCATCAGTCACTGGAAACTGGTTTATCCCTAGATTGTGCCTGGCACAATAAGAGATCAAGTCCAGTCTTCTGGTTCCCCCTTCCAAACCTTCCCCGACCAGAGCCTGAATAGGTGGTAGATTTTGTGTCAAGGGCAAAGAAAGGCAGGCAAGGTAGACTCTGTGGCACCACCCACACACCTGTTTAGTCCAGTGAAAGTGGCCTCAGGTAAAACTCCGAAGAAAGGCCCAACCCTTTCCCCCTCAATATTCCTAACTACAGAGGAGCCACCTCCCCCTAGGAAGTAATTTTTTGGGAGATTTTAAGTTTTTATAAAACAGCAGTCTTCTAAAATTTGCAACTATTGGCCTAAAGTTGAATTAGCTAGTTAATACTTTCTATAGTTTGCACATATTTCTCCCTTACCCCTTATCTCCTCTAGGGCATTGGGAAGAGTAAATTAGTAAATAGACTTAAGATTTATTAATGGCCTTATAGCTAGAGAACGGGATATAGATAAACCACTGTATATTAAATATTAAACCGAGTTGGATGAGGACGAAGAATACTAAAGCCTGTTGTCATAGCTCTTTTTCTTAAGTGTCTTATTACAGACTAATTCAATTCTGATGGAGAAGCAAGTCAAAGAGCAGCCAAAATTTAATCAGTCACATAGCAGAGTTCTTCCAGTTCTTAGCTATGTCAGAGGTTCTACAACTATTTTTTGATGTTAAAAAGCTGTTTACATTGATTCTTGTAAATTCCCACCCAGAAAGGTAGCTTCTGTCCCACCCCTTCTACATTGAAGCCAACTTTATTCTAATTGAAAAATGAAACAAGTTTTAAATCCACAGCTCTTATAATTAAACTTAGATTAAACTAAAAGGAAATGCCATAGGCACTCAGAACTTCCACTAATCACCGGTAAGGATCAGGGGAAAACTGAGTGAGTTTCTGTAGACTTTACAGTTAACCAACCTTTTGCCCCACACCGATTTAGGAGTGTGTGCCTCATATATGATAAAGTTTGCTCTGGATCATATTTCTAATCTTTATTAAGAGGCAAGGTGGAAAGAGAGGGAAAGATAGGATTAAAAGAGTGGAGTGAGATTCAAAAATCATGCAGATAATTGGTATTCACTTCAAGCATGTTTTATTAATCATATACATTCTACATAAATTTGAACTTGTATTTATTTGGATTCAGTTATGACATAACATAATGAAAATCAAAGCACTGGTCCTCCGAAATAAAGCAGGCAATCCCCATTCAATAAACACACTTGATTTATTTTGTATAAAAGGGTTAAGTTTACAACTAAACTTTTATAAAAAGTTTAGCATGATTAAGTACATCATTACACTTTGCAGAAATGTACATCTCTGCCACTATACAAGAAAACTCTAATTAAAGAGTTCACAAGGTTTCACTCAATATATATATATATATTTATATATAAATATATACACAGCATTCAGTAGGCTTTGTCAAAAAAGATAATTTCTGACCAAAAGACTTCATTTAAGTAACTGAACACCGGATCCTTCTAGTACTCACGCTCCACCTTTGAAAAAAGGCAAAGTCTGCTTAAAATGGGCAATTCCTTGTGAGTTTTAACGTTTCGCTCCCCATGGTGGGAATAGTATATAAAGAAAACCTTCCAACTGCAGAAAGGGCATTTAAAAGTCTCTTCATAAATAACTAAAATCAGTCCAGGTCATAGAACACGCTGGGGTGGGGGGTAGGTGGGGTATTCATGCTCAATTTTTCTTTCTTTTTTTAAAAGGTCCATTTAACTTGATGTTGACCTCCCTCATTACATGGTTGAAAAATAAAGTTCAGCGCCTGAAAAGATCCTGTAGATTTTTTGTTGTTGTTGTGCAAAAAAAAAAAAAAAAAAAAAAAAAAAAAAAAAAAAAGAGCCGTGAACACCTGCAAAAGATTGAGAGAGGAGAGAGGCATGTTTAGGAGAATGTAACATAAGGGCAGAGATCCGGACAGACTGGCGCCAGGGAGGAAGCCACAGTTTGAACATTTAACCAAACACTCAAAGATTGGGCAAACCCTGGCGTCCAGATGCAACACACACACACTGCCTCAAAAGCGCAAATTAAACATTAAAATAGCAGACATTCAGGAGGAAAAACTTCACAATCCAATCTCTTATTTGGATCTCCAAGCAGAGCTCAGAGGCGCCAGCCTGCCTCTTATAGCAATTATTTGATTAAAAACAGCCACTTATTTAACTGATAGAGAAGACAATCCCACATCGCCAGATTTCAGGGACAGGACAGTAATACTCCATAACTCCCAGAAGGGTTAGTTTTAGGAAAGAAGAGTCCACCATGGAATTTCTGATAATGAGATTAATTTCCAGGAAGGTTAACACTTCATATAATCAGAGTAACAGTAGAGAACAGCCTGGACACAAATTCCCTCCGCAGGCCAACACACATTTCATTTGAACCACTATCACTGTGAGTTACAGACGTGATTTTAAAAAGAAAATTTTCTGTTTGGTCAGTGATGAAACAGGCATTTCCAGGGTGTTAGAAGACCATTACTTTTGTTGTGATTAAATGAACATCTACTGTCAACAGTGTTCATTTTTAAAGTAAAATTTCAGGAACACTTTCACAACAGGACCTTCAGAATCAAATGGGGAAAAAGACACTAGGCACAACACTTCGCCATTCAACACAAAAGCTACAAACACTCACCATATATTTAGCCACAGAGTGCTTTGCTCTCATTTGACATTAGCTCTGAGGGGAATTCAGAAGCCTGTAAGCGGGGGAAAGGGAGGAGAAAAGAATGGAAGCACAATGTTAGCATCTAAAACGTGAAAACCTTGTAAAGTATTCTTATAGAACTTCCAGTTACCATTTCACAAATCTGACAATCCGGATTTACAAACGTAAGGTGTAACATCTCGAGAACTTATTAGCAATTTCAGTACCAATTCAGTCTATTTTAAGTTATTTTTAATTAACAACAAAAATACTTAACACTAACCTCCTAATTGTCTCAACTGTGGGGTTGTGACAGCCAGCACAAGGCATTATCTACGTATGGACTGGCCAAAGGGGTGGGAAAGGGGTCGTAGTAGAGAACCATGAACAGACATTTACCTGTAAGGAAAGGATGCTGATGTCTGTGTTTAAAGTGGTCAGAGGTGTCCTAGAAGATGGATTTTGTCCCGGCCTCTGGTGATGAAGGCTGACAATGCTGGGATGCGAGTCTAGAGCTATTTGCAGGTCCAAGATGTAGTCAATAACATGCTGCAGGATTTCCATCTTGCTCACTTTCTTGTTCTGGGGGATGCTGGGCACCAGCTCCTTCAATTTGGAGTAGCAGTCGTTCATATTGTAGAGCAAACTCATAGGATCATCCACCGGGGTTTTGCTACGGGATATACCCAGGTTGTGGTCAGAGAGACTGTTTTTCCTAACAGATCTCACAGGACTGAAGGCTTTCATGTTGGACGCACAGCACAGAGAGAGAGTGGTTGCTTCTAGCGCTCTGCCTAACTGAAGCAGCCTATCGTCTCTCCGTAAATCAACTGCGAACTGCTCTCTGGACTCAGAATGAAGCTGTAGGCTGTCGGGGCTGCTTTTATTCTAACACACTAGGACTACCAAATCCAATTTCTCTCGGCTATTATTGGTGGAACTTGACTTGTCCATCAGGCTAGAAGGACGCTGCCATTGGTGGGAGTGAAAGCTCAAAGAACGTTCAGTCCTTCCGCGTTCTGAGCCAATCTTCACGAAGTGGGGGGCGTGGCCAAGGGAGCCCAGCTGGAGTGGTAAATACTGTACGGTTGCCACAGAGCCCTGGAAAAGGAGGAAGACTGTGGGGAAAGAGGTTAAGTGTAGACGGATTTAGAAAATTTAAAGTGTGCTTTCTTGAATTTTAATTCCAGTGATTAAGTAGTTAGAGCACACACGCCCTGGTGAATTTAGGAGTACAGGGTATGTAATAATGGCCTTTCCATACATACCTTTTGAGCTTTTAACTACCTAAAGTTGTAATGACTGAAAGTTTAGCATAGAGAAGTGGAATCCAAAGTAGAATGTAACAAATGGAATACCATTGAGAAAAAGGAAAAGTATTTCAGCATTGATAGCAAATAATACTTTCCCTGAAAATTGATGCTTTTAAAGTCGATGACTGCACTACGAATGGTGTTCTTTAAAGTACATTTTAAAACAAAATTGGTAGGCACGCATTGATTCTCGTTTAGTCTGGAGCACCGTAAGCTGAAGCGAGGTAGGAGGTATAATTGTAGAAGTGGTGAAATAAATATATAACCTGAAACTTGCGCTCCGTTCTTAGCCAGAAAGCTCTGAAAACTAGAGCTCTTCACAAGACAGAATTTTCCCTTTGGTGAGTGGGGCTGGACTATTTTAAATGATCGTGTTAATCGGAAATCATTAAGTAAATTTGCATATTGAAACTACATTTACATATGTTGCCCTTGAAAGCCCGCTGGTCTGCTCCCTCCAGGGTAAGTGGCATACTACTGTAATTAATTATGCACCAATAATTGTTTGTGGTGACACTTCTCCTTGCTCTTGTACTTCATAAGCATTGTGAAAGGTAGCTATTTCTATAACCAAGGATAAGTATCTTCCAAAAGTATTTAAATTTCTTTTTAAAAGACAGCTTGTTTGCGATTTCTTCCGAATTTTTTAGACACTTCGCTCACTCTAGCTACCGTTTTACTTCAATAAGTCCTAATTGAGAAATTCTCTGTACTTACAGACCAAAAAAGACGGAGGCTCTTATTATATTTCCAGTTACTTTATAATTCTCCCTTCTATGAAAAGAGCATCTGATTTTGTGTGTGTGTTTTGCGATATAATTTATCTCTTTTGGGTTTGGTAAAGAGATCAGTAGACCTCTGAGAAATGCAATTTAAGCAATTAAAGTCTAAAGCTTATCAAATTTGGTCTATTACAAATCTGCACCACACTACCTTGAGTAAGATGGAGAGGCATAACTAGTAGTTGTATGCAATTTTGTAACCTGTAGATACATTCTTCCCAGTTTTCTCCACTCCCCCTACCCCTTAATGTTGACTTCCACAGCTGGTGCAGGAAGATCTCAGAATGCTCAGTTTTACTTATATATATGGTACTTGAACTATGTGACTCATTCATCCCTTGAGTTTTTAATCTGGGACTGAACTCTACCTGGAATAATTCAAGTCATTTCAAGTTGTTGTTTTTTATTGGGGGGGGGGGGGGAGAGGGGAGCCTGGAGTTGATACCTCCTAGTATTGTGGAAATCTACCACCAACTCAGGCAAGAATTATAAAATAAGCAAACTTATTGAAATGCAAGATTAATTCCTCCTGAATCTTTAATCATTTCAGCACTAAAGTAACAAAATTTTGCTTGATATTAAACCAGGAAGTGATTTACCACATTTTACCTTAAAGAGGTAAAAGATGTAATGATTAAAGATGTAATGATTTAATGCAGGTGTTACTGTCCCATGACTACCACAAGTGCACAGATTTTTTTTGTATTGACACTCTTTTAGTGAGTGGTGTTATTCTTTTGATGTCAACATGTTTAGATTTCTGGAATTATTACTTTTTTTCTTATTTTTGGACATTGAAAGGATGTGTACTTGACATTCTTAATTATTTTCCAAGGACAGTCTCCATCATAGCTTCATTAGTGTAACAGTGGTTCTGCTATTTAGCTGTGGAATTGTTGTTCTTGTGACCTGAAAAGTTGATTAAAGCTGTATACTCCCCAGATGATCATTTTGAACTCATAGGAAAACTCATATATGTTTAAAGTTTTAAAGAGTTTCCAGTCTGATTCTACGTTAACTACCACTGATCCACAAACTAATTTTATATTTAAGATAGGAGTAACAAAAGTAAGTGATAAAAATAATCACCAAGTAATTTAGTTATAGGTTTATCTCCCAGAAGTACCAATGTTAGATGATTTTTTTTCAATTATGTGTTAGAAAAGCGTTGCTACAGCATTATTTTCTGTGTAGGTTACAATGAATAAAAATCCATCCATTTAGGCATATGTGTTTGCATTTGAAGACTCCGAAGTTCAAATGATCCCAGCTGGAAGAGAGGGTCTTGAAATGACTAAACTTGTATGTGGCAAAAAGGTGTGAAGGGTTTCCTGTGGGGTGGTGGATGTTTTTTTCCCTTTCCCTCAACCCCATGAGTTCTCGAAGTCCCCTTTACATTTTAAAACTTGCTCATTTGTCCTGTATATTTATTCCAAATACTATAGTTGCTCTTAACATCTGTGTCCAGGCCATTTCTGCTCTAATCAGAAGCAGCTCTCTGTTGGGTGCAGAAGCAGCCACAGCTCATGCATTGCAAGGGACTGGGGGAAGGAGGCGGCCTTGCAATTGCTGTGTGATGCAATGTGATTGGAGGTGGGGGGGGGGGTGTTGAGGGCAAGGGAGATGCGGGGAGGAAGAAAGGGAGGGCTGAAATTCTCAAGGTCCTTTTTGCACATCTGGCGCAATTGGGATTTCTCTCCTTTCTTCCCCCTGGTTTTGTTCTCACAGCTGTGTCCATTTCGCCTGTGACCCCCTGAGTGATCCCTGACAGGTGATGAATTGGCAGCAGCAGCAACAGCAGCGAGCAACCCAGGCCGCTGCAGACCCGGAGCCGCGAGCCCCGGAGCAGACTCTCTGGCGCCAGGCGCGTGACGCCGCCCATTCACCGCCGCCCTCCAGCCTTGTCCTCGCGGCGCCGCTCAGGCGGCTGCCACGGCAACCGGGGCTGTCAGTCAGCGGGCTCTCCCAGCTGATCAATGCCTCTGAGACAGGGGCAGTTTCATGCCTCACCTCGGCCCTTGGCTGCTCCAGGGCCAGCAAGCACCTGCAGCCAGTTGCATGTCTTAAGTTACTAGTTATTTGTAGGAGGGAAAGAAAAAGAGCGAGAAGAGAGAAATCTTCCTTGCAAAGAGTTTTGCGCAGAAAAAATGGTAAAAACATAATGTAATTCAGGCTTTGCCAAAATAAAATATTTTGACTTTCTTTCCCCCCCCCCCCCCAACTAGCTTGTGCTGGAATGGAAGGCTAGAAGTAGGAGTTAGGAAGGTTACTTTTTCTAGCAAATAGTGATATTTTTCTCCTTTTCTTTATATCCACAAGGGATGACTTTGATCTCAAGGCTCCTAAGGATATCCTTAAAGGGTTTTCTTTCCTTCTCAAGTCTTTAGGAACCGCAGATTTTACAAAATGACATTTCATTTTTCCATAGAAGCCCCTGAGGGAGGATGTCCAGAGTTTCTGCCCCCCACTCCCTACCCCACCCTGCGGCTTTTTCTTCACCCCTCCATGGATTGTAGGGCAGTTCGCCAGAAGTGGGAACGATCCAGTTTACACCCCTCATTACCACTACAAAGTGAACCTCCAGGTTTAGTCCAGAAAGAAGACAGCATTTTAAACCAAAAAAGATAAAGAGGACAGAAACTTAAAAGAGTTTGTTGAGACTTCCTCTGGCTTTGGTTTATCTTGAACAAAGTTCCCCATTAAGAACCAGATGCAAACATTCCCATACAGTTTATGGCATCCGGAATCCTCCATGATCTACAACTGCAGTCTGAAAGTGCTAATAATTATCATCTTTCCCCAACTGATTTAATATGTGTGTCATTGGCTGAGCTTTAAAAAAAGAGAGTGGGGATAGAGAATGGAAAATATTCCTGATTATGTTATCTAGTTAAAGGGTTTGTTGTGGTTTTCTAGGAAACAGCATGTGGATTACTAGTCCATGTTTTTCACTTGTTTATTTAATACCTTGGCAAAGGAAGTCGTTATTCTGAAACAAGATTCAGTTCAAGTTATTACACATTTTCTATGTGCAAAGCACTGTGCAATTCGTTGGGGTTGCAGAGATGAAAAATAAGCCCTTACCCTCAGGGAGCTTAAGGTCTACTGAGAGTGGTAACTACACAGATGTGCATAGTACAAGGTAGGGGAACAATGGAGAAATGGACAGAACAGGACTCTTAAGAAAATTTTATTTTAAAATATTTTCAAATGGAGGAGTCCTCAAAAAACAAATAGATGTTAATTACCTTTTCGGTATTTTTGAAAGCAGTATATGACATAGTATTACTCAACAAATAATAAATTACATTAACAAGTAATAAATTACATTAAAACCGTGCAGCTTCTAAAATGGATTATTACTTTCCAAACCCACTACAATTTTCAATAATTCCTTCAAAAATTCCAATACTGTCTTATTTGCCCCGAGATTTTTAAATAGACCAGGTAGAATGTCTTGCTAAATCAATTGCTTTCAACTGTCTCATCCTCTTTAGAGATATCGCCTTTCAGATCCGTTCAAAGAAAGCAGAGTTTGAGAAGTTTTTTTGGAAAGGTTGATTTAACTACCAGCACTGCAAATATTTAGTTACAAATGCTGTGAAGTGCACCGATCTGTAACAGCGTTTTGCTTTCACAAAGGATTTTCCTGTTACTTTTGTTCCGGTCACAAAATTAAAAAGAAAATTAACTTGAGCTAGAGATAAGGTCTGGAAAACAATCTGGAGCTGCCAGCGTGTTGGTGGGAGCTCCGCAGGCTGGCGTCAGGAAGTCTGCGCCTCCTTCTAGGGCTGCGGCTCCGCTCTGCGCAGCTGCGCTCAGCACAATTAGCTTGTAGTAACAATCCGGCTTGTAGGCGGCCTCTTCCCCTCAAAGTGCTTTTCTATCCTGATCCCTCACATCTTGACGCTGGAAATCAAATCACAAGCTGACCACTGTTTGGCCAACATCATCTGTGGGAATTCATTAACATCCATCTCAAAGAGCGGTTTTGTCCAGAATTAAACTACATCTTAACATTATAATGTAGCGTAGAAAGAAAAACCTGAGTTTTTTGAGTTCCTAACAAGAAACACATTGTGCACTATTTTTTTTTTCTTGGCCGAAACCACCTCTGTGCTGCTGGCTGGGATAAAGTTAGCCAATACAATGACTTCACTTCAACTCGAGCGGCTCGGAGCCCCACGTGAACCAACTCTTGGGTCCTCGCAATGGGTTTGTCTGCCTCATCCCTGCGCTGGGCGCTCTGGCAAAGCACTTTTCTGACAGCTTTCGATCCGTTCTTCTCACTCGCTGACACGTTAACTCCACAAAACGCACTGTGCAGACAAGTCCTTCCTTAACCAGGAGTTAAGTGAGAGCTTTTCGCCTGCCTCTAAGGGCTGTTTTCGTACTCAAGGCTTCGGTATTTCCATTCAACGCAAATAGCAAGTTGGGAGGGTGGGGATTCTTTTCTCTCTCTTTTGACATACTCTGCGGCTGTACCTGTGTCGGGTATTTTTCTTCCCTTTTGCTAAAAAATTAAAAAATACAGTGCAGTCACGCTCTCCATTTTGTTGGGGGAAGCGCTGCTCAGCTTCCCGCAACCTCCGTGCCACGCGCCTGTCGCGTGCGGTTAAAGCCCGAACCTCCCCGACAGGCTAGCGCAACTCGGCTCTCGGAAGCAGCCCTGGAAAAGGGACCAGGGGCGGGACCAAGGGATCTGCGGTGGCTAAGGGATCAGACTAGCAAGTGGAGACCCCAGGGTGGGGGCGCGGCGGGGGATTGGAGGGGATCCTCGTGACGCAGGGTCAAGTTAGAGCCCGCCTGGGAGGCGGCGCCACCCACTGCACCTAGGGCGCCCGGACGTCCCAGTTCGGGAGCTGGGACTGTGGCTTTAACCCCTCCCCACCACTGCACGTCAGGAGCGTGACCAAAACTCTGGGCTAGTCTGTCACCGTCCTCGACCGTCGTATCCCTGGGAGAGGTTCACTAGGAGCACTTCCTAATAGAGAGCGTCTAGAACTGGCTTCATTTTACAGATAAAGAAACTGAGGCAAAGAGGCCAAAGAACTTGTTCAAAGTAACCGAGGTAGCGAGTGGCAGAGCCCAGTGTACATGCACCAGGTACTCTGACTCTAAATCCATTGTGTTTCCACCACAGATGTCTTCTCAAGTCACCGATCCAGAAGATAGTACGCAGTGGTCATTGAGAAAGGAGTGCAGTTATTGTAAATTTTTATTGATTTTTACTTCAACGATATTTCGCAGTGTATCCTTCTCTCTCACCTTACAAAGAGATGACTCTTACAGCAGAATAAAGAGAGGAGAAAAAACAACAACTATATCAACTAAGTGCTAAGTTATATTCAATATTGCACATCCATAGTTCCCTTTCCCCACCCCCCACTTCTGCAAACTTCTTGAACGTTTTGTAACACCTGCACATACATCCTCCTTTGTGTTTGACATCTGAATGACCTGCCTGGGAATCCGGGTTCTTCCCTTTGCTATCTGTGTGATCTAGCAAAAATCACTTTTCCTCTCTAGCCTCAGTTACCTCATCTGTAAAAGGAACAAATTAAACTAGTCCGGGGCGGGGAACCTGCAGCTTTGAGGCCACATTTGGCCTTCTAGGGCCTCAAGTGCAGCACTTTGACGGAATCCAAATTTCACAGAACAAATCCCCTAAATAAAAGATTTGTTCTGTAAAACTTGGACTTAGTCCAAAGGCCTCACCCAAGGACCTAGAAGGCAACATGTGACCTCGAGGCCAAAGGTTCCCCACCCCTGAACTAGACCATTTCTAAGGCTCCTTTCTGACACTAAATCTCATCATCCTAAGTGTAGGTTGAATACTTACATTTTAAAAATCAGAGTACAGAATAAGATGCCAGTTCAGTCTCTGGCCAGAGGGTCAAGTGACCAGGATTCTAGCCCCAGCTATCCACCCCTAACCTGCCACAGGAGGGGAGCAAAGCCTGGACCTCAGTTTCCATGACCACAGAATGGGAATAATACTACTTTCCTTGTCAGCCCTATAGGATTGCTGTGAAGATCCAGTGGAGAGAATTGGGAGTTGGAACCTTGGGTTCTACAGCCAGCTGTGCCACTGGCTAGTTGTATCTCTTGGGACAACACACTCTCCTTCTAGACCTCATTTTCTTTGTAAATGAAGGGGATTGATTGAAAAAAACTAAAGTCCTTTCTAGTTCCTAAGATCTTGTACTTTTGTGAGACACTGTATGTGAAAGCACTTTGTAAGTTAAAGCTTTTCATATCTAATGAATTATTAAGCTCTAGAATCTGGAGTACTGTCTTTGCCCATGGACCTTTGAGCAAGGGTAGTTTTCAGGGAGGTCTGTGATCCTGGATGGAGGAAAATGACATTTTTAAATTAACCTCCAACAGAAACTTAGCATTTCCTTAAATTTTCTAAAAACATTATTTTGAAAAGGGGTCCATAGACTTCACCAGACAGCAAAAGTTTCCATAACTCAAAAGAGGTTAAGAATCCCTATCTTAGGGGCGGCTAGGTGGTGCAGTGAGTAGAGCACTGGCCCTGGAGTCAGGAGTACCTGAGTTCAAATCCGGCCTCAGACACTTAACACAAAAAACTAGCAGTGTGACCTTGGGCAAGTCACTTAACCCCAACTGCCCTCCAAAAAGCAAAAAAAAAAAAAGAATCCCTATCTTAATAGAATAAATGAAACTCAAAAGTGGAAAGGGCATTATGGATTCATCTAGTTCAAATCTTTCATTTTACAGTAAATAATTTTATAGTTAATAGATGATCCAGGGCTAGAACTCAGGCCTCCTCACTACCAGTGAAAAGGACTCTTTTCACTACGTAATTATTTTTAATGTGAAGTATGCATCCCCAGACTTTCCCCTGATCCTTTCTAACCAAAGTTTAATCTTGCAGACAGAAGAAATAAATAAGGGGAAGAAGTAAACTACAAGACTCCAAATCTAGCAGTTAGAGCTGTTCCCTTGGGTGTGAAGTGTAAAATTTTTAGACCTTAGCACTCTGGCTTGACATTTCAGGAGCATCCAACAGTAAAGCATTTATCTTTTCTTTTCTTTTTTTTTTTTTAAAGAAAATTCCTCAATGTACTAAGCAGCAGTATTTTATTATTATTGTAATTTATTATTATTTATTATACAATTATATTGTATAATATTATACAATTATAAATACAATTTATTATTGTATTTATTATTATTGGTAATAGTATATTTATTTATTTTATGGAAAGAACCATGTTAAGTCCTCTATAGAAGATTTGCAGAAGTATATGGATAAAATTTATACTTTTGTGGGGAGTACCTATACCAAATGAGATCACAGATCTTTGGGAGCATCAAAATAGTTTTTAAAATGAACTGTGGGAGGCAACATGGTAAAGTGGAAAGAGCACTGATTCTACTGTCAGAGAGTATGGGATCAAACTTTTATCTCTGATACTTAACTCTATGTAATCTGGGGCAAGTCATTTCATTTTTCTTGGCTTCAGTTTGCCCGTCTATTAAATTAGGAGATTGAACTAAATGAACTTTGAGGTTCCATCTGGCTCTGGTTCTATAATTCTGTGATACCCTGGCAGTAGTGTAACAGTTTTGCTGTTGTATCAGTTGAATAGAACAAATATCTCTTAAGCCTATACAAGGCTCTATGCTGACTGCTATGTTAAACAAAACAATTAAACAAACAAAAAAAAGTGACATGGTTCTTGCATTCTAGGAATTTACAGTATGGTAATAATGTTTTGTCTTGGCTGACGGGCTTGCATAACTCAATGAAACCCTGCCATGCAGGGTTACCCAGGATGGACAGGTCATGGTGAAAGAGTTCTGAAAAAAGTAATCCACTAGAAAAGGAAATGGCCAATTGCTCCAGTATCTTTGCCAGGAAAAACCCATGAACAACATTAAAATGCATGACATCAGAAGATTAGCCCCTTGGCATGCTATCATCCATGAGGTCACGAAGAGTTAGATACAACTGAACAACAATGTTGTAAGACAACTATGCAATTAAAGAGGACATGAGGTAGAAAGTGGTAAGAGCAAAGAAATAGTCTAGATGCTGTGTTATAAGAGGGAGTCAATTGTAGGTCTGGAAGGATCATGGTAAGAAGTGGTTCTTGAGTTACGACTTTAAGAAGGAAAGGATATCAGTTGGTAGAGCTAGATAGAGAGAAGCCAGTTCAAGGCATGGGGACGGCCTACTTGAATGCATGTGGAGTAGGAGAGGGAGATTTGATTTCTACCATTCCTAGCTTATTCAGTGTAATCACAGAAAGTGAGGGATGGATAATAGACGTAATGAGTTGTTGATAGTGGTAAGGAAGTGTAACATGTATCTATATCCCTTTCAACCCTTTATAAATTGGGGGGAAAAGTCTTCCAAATGAATTGGAAAGGGAATTTAGCCATTGGCTAGATGGAGTTTACCTATACCCCCTGGCAGCCTTTAAAAAGAAGCCTGCCAGCTGTGTGTGTGTGTGTGTGTGTGTGTGTGTGTGTGTGTGTGTGTGTGTGTGTGTGGAAAAGAGAGAGATTTGATATACACCCTACAGAGAGCAAAAACACATTTAAAAATCACAAAAATGATAATATTATAGGCAAGAAGCATCTTCAAATAGCACTACCCTGGTAGCAAAGAAGAGGGTCAAGTGTGCTTTCATAAAAGAGGTAATAAATGTCTTTAGCCTGGGCCAGTACAGTTAGTCCTGGGCTCACAGTTTTGATTTTGATTCAAATTCTGCCTTATTGTTTTCTTTTAGGACAGGCCTTATTCTTTTCTCCCTTCCAGCATACTTCCTCTTTGTGTTTTCTTTCTTCTCTACTCTTTTGTGACTTCTTAATATCTTTTATAATTCACTTCAATTCATAGGATCATAAATCTGGAGCTAGAAGGAACCTTAAAGCACATCCAGTCCAATCTCCTCATCTTACAAGTGAAGAAACAGGCCTAAGGAGATTCAGTGACTTTCCCAAGGTCACACAGGTGGTGAGTATTAGAAGTTGTCTTTGAACCCAGATACTCTCATTGTAGAGCCAGTATTCTTAAAATAGGGAGCCCAAATTGCCAGTGTCAGCAAAGTAAATTTCTGAGTCTGAATGACCACTTGTCATATGTTGTTAGAGGGGTTTCTTGGGCAGATGTGGGGTGGACCAGATGGCCTCTGAGATCTATTCCTGCTCTGATTTAAGAAGCTCTGAGTTAGATCACATGATCGCTTTAGTAGAAAGTAGTTTTAGAATTAGGTAGTCAGATTTTGACAGACGTTCTCCAGAGAGGAGGGCAGTTAGGTGAGAGGGTATGTAGAGTGTTGGCCCTAAAATGAGGAGGACCTGAGTTCTGATTTGGCCTCAGATACATACTAACTGTGTGACCCTGGGTAAGTCACTTAGTCCTGTTTTCCTCAGTTTCCTCATCTGTAAAATGAATGGAGAAGGAAATGGCAAATCACTCCAGTACATTTGCCAAGAAAACCCCAAATGGGGTCATGTGACTGAAATGATTGCACAATGGCACCACCCAGGTAGGCAGAATGAGCTGCCTTGTTATTTCTAGTGTCTCAGTCTAATGACCATTTTCTATCAAGGGACTAAAGAAGGGAGTTTAGTGAAGTGGACAGAGCATTAGACTGTAGTTGTAGTCTGTGAGTTTAAATTCTTCAAATATTTATGGAAGTAACTGTCTTAGGCAAACCATTAAGTACTTTAATACCTCAGTTTGCTCACCTGTAAAATACAGTCTGAGTCACAGGATTATTTTAAGGAAAGGGATCTGTAAGCTTTTCAAATGCTGCAGAAATGTGAATTATTACAGTAGGTTCAAAGCAGTTCTCAAAAATCTGTGGGAAGTTGGAATGTAAAACATTTTGTTGTAGTGGGAAAAACACTGGTCCAGGAGTCAAAAGATCTGGGTTCAGGTTCTGTCTCTGCCACTAACTACCCATAGGATTTTGGATAAGTCACTTTCCTTCTCCAGGCCTCAGTAGTCTTATCTGTAAGATGAGGGGGGGTGGATTATGTGTCTCAATGCGGCTCTTAATGTCATAACTTTTTTTTTTTCAAGGAAGATTTTGTAGAGATGTGAGCAATACATAGGTAGAGAGCGGAAGGTAAGTATCCCAGCTGTAAGTGGATGGCCCTCTGCTTACAGGCTATATGTGCCATCACAAAATAAGAGTTTCAGACCCTGAGAAAGGCTCTGCAAGTAAGTTATTGTTTCTCCTGCTCATTGTGATATATTATAAATGAAAAGTTAGCCCCTTTAGGTCTCAGTTTTCTCCTCTGTTAAATTAAAAGATTGGACTAGATGAACTTTCTGGTCTCACCCAGCTCTAAATTCTGTGATTTTGATCCTATTAATTCCCAGGAGTTAAGGTACCATAGCAATGCAGAATAACAATTAGGATGCAATTTAATATAGCCATTTTATACAGTAATTTTCATTACTGTCTTTTTCCAGAAGCAGTGGAAAGATTGTATGAGTGTTAGAATGCAAAGCACCATATTTTAATATGAATGCCTTGCATTTGTATAACATTTTATATGTTTCAAATGATCTCTCATTTGAACTTTGCAACAACCCTATGAGGCTGTATTGGGTATGTGCTATTAACCCCATTTCACAGATGAATAAGCTAAGGCATACTGAGTTAAAGTGATAGGGAAAAGTTAACAATTAGTTACCTGCAGAATCAGGACATAGGGCGTGCTTTTCTGACTCCTAATGCTTTTTCTACCACAACATACTACTTATTGCCTGGGCTAGAAAGTATAGCCACCTGAAAATAGGTATGGAAAACTTATTTATGACATAGGAGCATAGGATGAGTACTTGAAGGGTCCTTAGAGATCTTAATCATAATAATGGTCAAAGTTAGCATTTATACAGTGCTTTAAGGTTTGCAAGGCACTTGGCAAATATCTCATTTTCTTTTTACAACAACGCTGGGAGGTAGGGGCTATTATTAACCCCATTTTACAGTTAGGAAAAATGAGACCAAATGATTTGCCCCCCCCCCCAAGTCACAGGACAAGTCAGTGTCTAAGGCTGGGTTTGAACTCAGGTCTTCCTGACTCCAGGGGCAGCTCTTTATTCACTGCGCTACCCAGCTGCCTATTATGGCACCTCACCACCTGAGAAATAAGACCTTTGCTTTATTAGTTTGCAAGTTTTTTCAGGGCAGGAACTCTGCAATTATCCATGAATCAGAGAAAATTTGCGTAGTACCTAGCTGTATTCTCTTCACATGTGCTTCAGTAGCTTTAAAAAAAAATCATCTGTGATTTTGTCATCGTGAGTCTTCCCCATCCTGCTTCTGCATGAGTTGTTGTCATCCCAAACTCCATCACCAGTTAGCCAACATAGCAGTGATGAACCTCTTGGAGTTTAGCTCAACAGCAGTCTGTTCCCAGACCTATACTATGAGTCCTTCCAGCTTTGTACAACTGCTACAGCTTGTGCTCCAGTGGGAGAGCTTTCAAGAACTGGGGTCATGTTCCCATTAGAGGGGACGCAGGAGAGGATATTTGTTGAATTTTTTTTTAAATTAAAAGGAATCTGAATTTGAGAAGAGGAACTTTTCAGGTGCAGATAACCCTGAGGTCCCTTCCACATAGAAGTCAATGATCCTAAGAGTGAGAAACCGTGTGTGCGTGTGTGTGTGTGTGTAAGAAGTGAGCAGAGACTACATTGAAAATATGACATGCCAGGCAAATACAGATACTGACATAGAATTATGATCATGATTTTATATGAATAAGACCCTGGGATCTATTCCTTGGTATAAACCTTTCTTTTTTCTTTTTCTTTCTTTTTTTTTTTTTTTTGGAGGAGGGAGGGCAGGGCAATTGGGGTTAAGTGAGTTGCCCAAGACTGCATGGTTAGTAAGCTAAGTGTCTAAGACCAAATTTGAACTTGGGTCCTCCTGATTCCAGGACTGGTGCTCAATTCACTGTGCCACCTAGCTGCACCTGCACCTTTTGCTTAAGTTATAGAAATTAAAAGAAAATCAGATTTATTTTCAAATTGTAAGCAAAATTCCATTCTTATTTTTTTAAGTGTGGTTAATTGAACAGATGGGTACACTGTTGCCATCTGCTAAATTAACCATAAATGTGGTTAATTTCACAGATGACAACTTTCAGCTGACCCACCTGGGCTTTATTTGAATAGGTGATAGACACAGAGGTGAAAACTTTACCCTATTCTTGCTACTGTGGTTATTTTAACCCCAATTTTAGGGGGGTAAACAATCACATTTTCTATTTGAATAATTTAACCAAGATTGGTAAAGAAAAAAAAAGACATTCTAACTTTAGGGATATTAAATCTCTTCATCTTTGTAACAGAATCTGCCTGTCAATTCTGCTTCCCAGCATAGTAATGACAAGAATTTATAGGAGACTGCAATGAAATAAGCAACTGGATTCAGACCCAGAAGAACAAAATTTGAATTCCAACTATGCACTAAACCTCTCTAAGCTTCATTTTACTCATACGTAAAACTGGAATAAGACCTTTGTTACCTACTTTACAGGGCTGTTGTGAGGATCAATGAGATGGCTTTCATTTGATCATCATTTCATCTGCATCTAGCATGGTGCCTTGTGCGCAGTAGGCATATAGTAAGTAGTTGTTGTATTGGATGGTATTATGTCCATAAATACATTGTAAAACTAAACATTTTATGTAAATATTAGCTTTGGTCACAGGACAGTTTTCTAAAATCAACATTCTTGTGAAGCTAGAATACAGGGTAGAAATGTTATACATTCATTTCATTTATTCATTCATTCATTCAATAAACCATTTTTCTCTTCTCAAGGATATTCTATTTGGAAAAAACAACAAAAAGTTGTAGAAACTCAGAAGATATGTACAAAGAAGATGCAAAGAAAATTCTGGGGGAGAGGTCCTCTTTCTCTTTTTTTCAATAGATCCCATTAGTTCAGTTATAATTTCTGTAAATATAATTCCCATATCTATATATCTATATATCTATATATATATATATATATCCAGCCCTGGTTTCTCAATTTAGCCACAATCTTAATCACATCACCAACTATCTATTAGACATCTCTATCACCAACTGTTTACTAAACAAACTTACTAAACAAAATTCATCATTTCTCCCCCTCCCTGGATGCCTTCCCTCTCTCCAAATGCCCTATATGTCTTGAGAGTACTACATCCTCCTAGTCACCTAGTTTTGTAACCTCGATATCATCCTCATCGCCTCCTTTTCTCTTGCCCCTCATAGCCAATCAATTGACCAGTCATGGTGATCCTTTCTCCAAAACCTCTTTCAAATCTATCCCATTATCTTCAGTCACATAACCACTGTCCTGGTTTAGGTGTTTACTACCTCTTGCCTAAAAAGCAATTCTACCAAATTCCTTCCATGAGCTTGATACCTAAACCAGGGAGAGAAACAGAAAAAGAAAATTATAGATAAGTATCCTTAGTGAAAATTGGTGCAAATTTTTAAAATTAAATATTAGTAAGGAGACTACAGCAACATGTCAGAAAGATTAGATCCTCTGATCACCTGGATTTTACACCAAGATTGCAAGGATGGTTTAATATTAGGAAAACTATGAACATAATTGACCATATTAATGACAGGAACAGCAAAAATCATATAATTAAATAAAGAAATGGGGGAAAAAGTAACTTGTGACAGGATACAAAATCTATTTCTGGTAAAAACACCAGAAAGAATCAGAATAAACAGATCTTTCCTTAATATGATAGGTAGTACCAAGGATGTCAGTTATCACCATTACTATTCAATATGGTGCTAGAATTGCTAGCTATAGCAGTAAGGCCCCACCCCCCCTAAAATTTGAAGGAATGAGCATAGGCAAAGAAGAAACAAAATTAATCTTTTTTTAGATGGTATGATAGTTTAATTAACCCTACAGAGTCAACCAAAAAAACTAATTGAAACAATTAACTTCAGTAAAGTTACATGATATAAAATGAACCCATGCAAATCATGAACATTTCTGCTTATTACCAGCAATAAGTGATAGAAAAGAAATTTCATTTAAAATAACTATAGAAAATAGGAAATACTTGAGAGGCTACCTGCCAAGACAAACAGTAGAACTGTATGAACACAATTACTCTTTTTTTTGGTGCTTTTTTTTTTGAGGGCAGTTGGGGTTAAGTGACTTGCCCAAAGTCACACGGCTAGTTTTTGTGTTAAGTGTCTGAGGCTGGATTTGAACTCAGGTCCTCCTGACTCCAGGGCCGGTGCTCTATTCACTGTGGCACTGTGCCAACTAGCCGCCCCCCACAATTACTCTTTATACAAATAAAGACCGATCTAAATAGTTGGGGAAATGTAGTCATTCATGGGTAAGCTCAATCAATGAATAACTTTGAAGAAAGCAGTTTGATTTCATTGATGAAATTAGAAACCAATTTGCAGAGGATTCAGAAGAGAGTAAAAGGAGAGCACATGGAGGCCCTAAGTACAGATGACTTTCTGAAAGAGTTTAGCTGAGAAGGGGAGGACAAATACAGGGTATTAGCAGGGATCAAGTAATGATAGTTTTTAAGAATGGTGGAAACATGGATGTGCTGATAGGCAGCAGGGAGGGAACCAGTACATCCATTGTGTATGGAACTTACAATGATTCCACTTCTTTATTTTTTCTGTTACTTTGCTATTTTGTCCTGCATGAGTACTGTGCTATTTGATTTATGGTTATGTTGGCTGTGTGGCTAGTATGTTGGTATTTAATACATTGTATGAGCCGTAAGTTGCATATTAACCCCAATATAAAACAAAATGCCTATATGATTCTACAGTGTAATGCCCATTAAATATGTAAATGCCCATTAAATAAAAACATATTTAATGAAGACTCAAATCAAAGATAAGTAAGGAAAGGATTAAGTGAATATAACCCTCAATTAATTCAAGTTGGCAGGTTTGGATAATTACATCCCAGGTTGTAGAAAGTAGTTGTGAATGTGTTCGTAGTTAGTAGGCACTTAATAAATGTTTACTGAATTTGGTTGAATTGATTGAATTGATTTCTGAGTTGTTGTTAATGATCTTTTAAGTATCATAGAGTATGGAGAGGTACCATAGGACTAGAAATAACCTCATTTCTTCTTAATAGTCTTCCTCACAAAGTAGTCATCACATATGAAGGCTACTAGACCAGTAAATTAGGGAATATTATAAACACAGAGTACCTGGATTTAAGCAAAACATTTGGCAAAACAGTTCCTTGAGGAAAAATGTTGAGATGTGGGCTAGGTGATATAGCACAGTTAGGTGGATTTGGAACTGGCTGAATAACTAAATCCAGAGAATGGTGAATGATGTCAACCTGGAGGGAAATCTAATAAAAGAAGTCAATGAAGCTTTAGGTGGGATATGTATCAAATTTTCAGATAGCATAAAATTGGCAAGATAGCTGATATGTTAGTAGATAAAGTTGGATTCCAAAAAGAATCTGATAAACTTAAGGGATAGGCTGAATCTAAGAGCATGAAATTTAAACACATTTAAAGTCCTACAGTTGTCAAGTGCAAAACATGGAAAGTCAAGTGCAGGATTATTAATGCATGTCTAGATGATGATTCTTGTGCTCAGTGAGTCAATATAGAACATGACAGCCCCCCAAAAAGCTAGTGAAGTCTAAGGGCATTGTAATAGAAGCAGAGTGGTCAGAACAAAATACTTTATAATTTCATTGTCCTTTGTCCTGATCAGACCACATCTGGAATATTGTGTTTGTTTTTGTTATATTTTGTGAAGAACTTGGATAACCTGTAGTGTATCCGTAAGAACATGATTCGTATGGTGAGGAAACTGCTATGTAAGGATCTGTTGAAGTAATTGGGGTACGTTTAGCCTGGAGAATGAAAGATTGACAGGGTCTTCAAATATTTGGGTGCTTTTAAAAATCTGAATTAATATTCATAATAATTACCTACATTTATGTAATGCTTTGAGCTTATAAAGCAGTTTCCTCAAATGGACTACGTGAAGAAGTAAGTTTTGTGTCTGGCCTGGTACACATACAGATTTTCAAAATCCATAAACAGTAACAGCAGTACAGACTTGTTTGTGGGTTCAGCAAGTACCTACTATGCAACGTTTAGAATGTGGTGTAAGAAGAAAAGTTAAACAAAAATAAAACAAGGTCCTTGACTTCTTGAAGCAACAAAAATCGGAGAGGAAAGTCATGCACCCAAGTAACTCTGACACAAGGCAGAATTTGAAAACACAACAAGAGAGGTACTAAATGCCATGGAATCTCAAGGGATGGAAAGATCTCTTCTGACTGGGAAGAAGAGGGAAGACTTCCTAAAGTGAGTTCAGCTTCTCTGGACATTTAAGCTGGACCTGAAAAGAATATGTAGGAATTAAAACAAGCAGAACTAGAGTGGGGTTGGGGAAATGGCCGAATAAAGCAGTTAAATATAACTGTTCCTTTGGATTTAAGAAACAAATAGGGTACCACAGGGTTCCAGGTCAGCCTACATCATAACAAGTCAATAATACCAATACCCAACCTGCTGGAAATAGTTTGGTACAGTTGGTGCTGAACTATGGTGTTTAGCATATGATAGGTAAACTCTGGGTGGACATGAAATGAACTGAATTCACAAATACTTTTATTATGTGTCAGTGATGCATCATATAACAGAATTGGAAATAGATTTTAGTAGTTAGAGGCAAGACTTCATATTCCAGTTGTTGTTGATAATACTCTTATCTCCACATTGCCTAATAGCATTTTAGAAAATAGCACAGGGTAATTGTAAGAAATAATTTCATTCTGAAACCCAAATTAGATAAAACAGGAACCAAAACTGAGGAGTCTAAAATAATCTGAAGAGGGAAAAGGTGAAGAAGGTCCCGAAAACATTAAAAGCCTATGCTAAATACAAACTCCCAAAGTGCTACCTACTAATGAAGTAGATGGCAAAAATGATGCAAGAGCCTCAAGTGATTGTGAAAAGAAGATGGGCACACTTAGACTGGAGTTTTGAACTCTTTTGAGTTTGATGCCAGAAATCCAAATAATAGGCCAACTATAACCAAACAGAATAACTTTTTAAAAGTTAATGTCTGCTATAACTATCAGGTTTTCTTTTAATTATCTCAACCACTGAATACCCCTCACCCCCATTTGACAGAGAGTATAAAAAGATTTTCAGGATCTTCACACAGTGTTACATGTTGCAGCCATCCTATGATAAGGAAGCTATGAGTATTTCTAGAAGACTCTTATCTTTCTTCCTAATGACTGGCATCAATATAGCACCATGGCAGAAGTGATTTGAGAAATCTATTGAAAACCCACAGAAAGACTCTGGAACAGTGATTCTCAACCTGTGGGTTGTGACCCCTTTGGGGGTCGAATGACCCTTTCACAGGGGTCACAGGGGTCACCTAAGACCATTGGAAAATACATATCTCTTAAGGAACCGAGACACCTATCCGTCTCCAGGTGGGTGCGCCCACATGCGGATACACCCACATAGGAGTATTAAAGGGTCGTGGCATTAGGAAGGTTGAGAACACTGCTCTGGAAGATTTCATCAATATGTCAGTAGTGGTACAGTAGGAAACTTGAACACCAATGAAAGGCTACTGAAAAGAAAAAATATAACCTAAGCTGGAAGACAAAATTATACGAGGAGTTTTTGATACCTCATTGATTTTAATCAGTAACCAGAATTGAAAAATAAAAGGTTAACTAAAAGATGATTCAGAGCAGTGAAAAGAATGAAAATAAAGTTAAATATCAATGAAAATATAGAGGCTTGAGAAACAAAGAAATTAGAGGAGGAAGGGAGGGAGAAAGGGAGAGAGAGAGAGAGAGAGAGAGAGAGAGAGAGAGAGAGAGAGAGAGAAGCAGAGAAAGATACAGAGAGAGAACCCCTGAAGAAGGAAGATGGGAAAAACTTCTTCTCATCTTTATGGTTAAAGCCCAGTATAATGAAAGTACAAAGTATGTCAGACGCAAAACAGAAAACTCATGTATCAGTAATATAATGAACAAGAGAATGGCTATGTCAAGGGTGACTGAAACTCTAGCTAATTTACAAAACTGGAAAGTGTCATGTCTAGATAAGTTCCAGAATTATTGACTCAAATGCTTCACAGAGGTGCAGAAATTATCAGCAAAACACTCTACCAACTTTCTTTTTGATGTAAGCCCGATTCCATCTTTCTTAACAGAAGGCATCACATATTTATTAACAAAAGATGAGAACACCAGTGACCCCTCCAGATATAGGCCAGTTTTGTGTTTGTATACTTTATGCAAAAGCATTCACAGCTTGTATTGCTCAAAAAAAAAATCTAATAACATTTAGAAGAATGCACTGTATTGGCTATGGAACAAAAATGGTGTGCTAAAAGTCATAGGAATGGAAAGTGCAACTTGGGTTTTTTTGGCGATTATTGAGTAAACCACACAGAAGCACCATAATACTCATACCACTTTTATTGATTATTACAAATCATTGCAGTATTTGAGTTGAAGTTCCGTACTTATGACTCTCATATTTTGCAAATATGTAAAATGGAGCCAAGCATAATGAGGATGCTAGAGTATTTGATGTCCATATGGAAAATGTTCTCTATTTAAAACATGCCACTAATATAATTATTTCAAGAACAACTGATATAAAGCATGGCATATTCCAGGGGGATAGTTTAAACCTGTTATGGTTCTGCCTAACCTTAAATCAATTATCCTCACTCCTTAATAGATCTGAGCATGGCTTTCAACTAAAAGAGAAATTCATAGGCACTTGCATGACATCAAGTTATATATCTACTAAATAATAAAATAAACCGATTTTCATCTCATAAAAGTTTTCTCCAATGAAATAAAAATGTTATTTGGATTCACAAAGTGTAAAGTTCTTAATGTGTTCCAAAGAAGAATAAAAAGTTAAGGCTTTGAGCTTGTATGTGGAGGCCAGATAGTACCAATGGATGAAGATAATGCTTACAAATAGCTTTGTTTTCTAGGCAAGGCACTTTGAACATAGAGCCACAAAGGAGAAAGCTGAGACTGTGTTTTATGAGACTTATTAGTGTCCTGGAATCAGAGATTTATTAGAAGACATTTAAAGCAAAATTAACATGTATAAAATACCCATCTTAAAATGTACTTTCAGCATGGTAAATGAATGATAACAATATTTAAACAATATCTAAAACACAAACAAAACTCTGTACAAAGTTAATAGAATGCAAAGCTTATCACCCCAAGATAGATATAGAAAGATTATCACTTCTTTGTCAAAACTGAAGAAGAGGATGAATAAAAATTCTAAGAGCATACAGTAAACAAGTTAAAAATCTACAGAAATACTTTTGGAAAAAATAGACATGACTTTTCAAAACACAATAAAGAACGACACATTCATATACCACTACATTAGTTGAATGTAATCAAAAGTGGTTTATCCATTGATGAAGAATAGAAAATGGCTAAGGTCCAAGAGTGGAAATAAAAGGTACTCCATAAGTAATATCCATACAAACTCAACCAACCAGAATGTGATAATGAAAGTAATAACAACAGTAACAATAGCAACAACAAAAATGACAAAAACAACAATAGCAGCTGACATTTGTGTAGTGATTTAATATTTATAGTTCATATAATTTTTCCTTAATGAATTTAGATGTTAAGGCATTTCGAGTATATAAGTTTAACAATGTTGGTTTATTTTCTATGATTCCTTCTAGAATTGTGTAGTTTCCATGTTTATCTCTTTATGTTGTGAATGTTTCTTTTTGCTTTGCCTAATATCACGATTGCAATACCTGGTTTTTTTTTTTTGTTCACCTGGTGTATAATACATGTTTTTCTAGCTTTTCATGTTTACTTGGTGTCTTTAATTTTTTTATGGGTGTTTCTTATAAGCAACACGTTGTGGGGTTTTGTTTTCTTATTCAATCTGCTATTTTTCCTTTTTTTTGATTATTTAATCCATTCACATTTAAAGTTATGAGACAGGTTTATATTTCCTTCATTTGTCTCTAATATTGCTTTCTCCCCTCCCCTCAAATTAATATTTCCTCTCCTTCTGCTGAAAACATGGTACTTTCTGTCTAAAGTTATTTTTGCTTAATCTGTTTAAAAGCAATTCTGTTACCACTCCTCTCTTCCCCTTACTTTCAAATGCTCTCCCCCACCTTTCTTGCCTCTCTCCATAGTCTCATTTAGTTTATTCATTACTGGTTTTTGTTGTTGTTTTTATTTGGTTGCTTAATTCTTCCTTTTCCCTTTTCTAGTTTCCTCCTCTTAAGTAGTTAGGTAAAGTCTCTCTTCCTCTTCTACTTTTTAAGTTATTTTGTCCATTAGTTTTTAAAATATCAATTTTTTTGTACCTTTTTCTAAAAATGACTTCTTGTCCTCATTCTCTTTATTTACCTTCTCTGTCTATTCTAGATTTTTTTCTTTAATTAATGGCTCCTTTACTTATTTAGTCCTTCTTTAGTCTCTATTCTTTATGGAATTAAAACTTTAAAAGTACCCATTTTGGCCATTTCTGTGTTGTGGTTTATTAGTTTCTTGTGGGTTTTTTTCCCCCTTTAACCCTAAGCCCCAAATTATTGTTGTTCAATTGTTTCAGTCATGTTTGACTCTTCATGACCCGTTTGGGGTTTTCTTGGCAAAAATACTAGAGTGGTTTGCTATTTCCTTTTCCAGCTCATTTTGCAGAAGAGGAAACTGAGGCAAACAGGGTTAAGTGACTTGGCTAGTGTCACAGAGCTAATAAGTGTCTGAGGCTACAGTTGTACCTACCCTGGAGCCCCATAGTACTAAATAGCTATCTGTGATGTTTCTGTCTCAGTCTGTGAGCTAAAGGTACATGATGTGTGCTAATGAGACTATTTCCTTCTTTCTAAGTAAGTTTGCCTTTACCTCCAGAAAGGCAATATGGGGTAGTGGGAAGGGCACTGGGCTTGGAATCAGAAGATAATGCTCTGCCACTTGGACCTCTGGAAAGATACTTTAAGAGTTCCAAGAGCCACAGGGTCTTCATAAAATGAAAATAAGAATAATAAGTGTACTGCCTACCTCCTGGGGTTGTGAGACTCCAATAAGCTAATGTACGTGAAAGTGCTTTGTAAAGTGAAACCCAATCCTAATGTATCACATATCAGTCACTGCTGCAAAGTAAAAATTAGTGATGCCTATTTTGGGTAGCCTACCATTTTTTACTTTGGGAACGTAAAACAAACTCACATTCAGTGTTGCATCACAATTACTGGTATGATTCTTAAACGTGTGTGTGTATGTATTAAAATAAAACATAAAATATTCAATTCACTTTAACACGAACTATACAATACCAAATGGTATCTAGTATATTTTTTTAAAGTACAACTCACTTTGTTTTTTTTTT
>CM053595.1:165223510-165302888 GCA_028646575.1 Pseudocheirus occidentalis | reverse complement strand
CCTCCAACCCCAAGCATAAGTTTGTAGACGAGGGAATAGTGAAGACATGGCAGAACAGAAAGAGCCCAGATGTACTAGCTAAGAGGAATGACGACCTTCTTTGACAGCCAGCCATGCTTGCTGTTCCAAAGACCAACAGGAGGCATTGCCGGACGATTCTGGTGACCTGACTTGGCTACTTGCCTTTGCTCACAAGAGGAATGTTGCTGAGAGATGCTGGACTCCACAAAGGAAATAGTACTAGGACTGTGTGAACCAAGAGCTTCCATACTCTTTGTGATGGGGACTCCTCTCCCTGTCATATATTTGTATGCGTGGGTGTACCTGCCTCAGAGCCTCTCCATTCAGAACAGTGTTTGCTGGGATTACTGGTAAGTAGATAACCTCTTTATGTTTTGGATGTGGATAGGATAGAAGGCAGCTAACTACCTGTGTGCAGGTCCCTTGTGTAAATCCTTTAACCTCTCTGGGGATTAGTTTCCTCATCCGTAAAACGTCCTACTAGATGACCTCCGAGGTCTCCTCCACCCCTGTAATCCCATGAAGGGAGCATCTGTCTTTTGATTAAGAGTTAGTTCTTTTTTTGGGGGGGGGAGGGCAATTGGGGTTAAGTGACTTACCCAAGGTCACACGGCTAGGTTTTTGTGTTAAGTATCTGAGGTCAGATTTGAACTCATGTCCTCCTGACCCCAGGGCCAATGCTCTATTCACTGCGCCACCTTGCCGCCCCTAAGAGTTAGTTCTAATGAGAAGTGGCCCCTGCACTGGGGCTCCTGTTTGAGAGCTCTGAAGTAACATTTAGCTAGGAGGATATTGTCATCATCATCATATTTTAGGAAGAAGTATTCTCATATCTGTGCTTGACTACTATAAAAGTTCTACTTCTATCTATTTGGCTAACCACAGGTTTCTTCTTGCCTCTCCACATCTTTAATCTTTCTAGTTTAACCCATTCTCAATAGTGTAAGTAATCATAGCCCCAGCAAAAGCTTCATTAGCTCTGTTTTCTTAGCACTATTGCAGAGTCCTCTGAAATTTACCCAGTTTGAGGTTTTTTTGGCCTCTCACAGCAAGCAAACAACTTTGCTCTGTTTTGTTCTGTGTCTTGGGCCAAACTTCTCCTGGTGTCTCCTCCCATCTTTTATAATGGAGAGATGTGCTAGCCTTACATATGCCCCAGCTGTTTCTTATTACCTCCTTAGGAGCTTTCTCTTCTAGGTGAATGACTCAGCATGACTCAGCAACCTGAGGGGCCAGACTATTTTGCCATACAACATATTTAATTTATTTTTGTTTTAAATTTAATAGCCATCAACATAACAAACAACCAAATAAACATTTTTAAAAGAGCCAGAACTATACAAAAATATATTTTAAAAATCCCAACCCCCCCAAAACCCAGCATTTAACAAGATAGATACAAACAAATGAACAGCAAACAAAGAAAAGCTACTTTTGTTCTGTGCCCCCTTCTAGGTCTGTTTGAAGCTCTTCTGTCTCTGGCTTTGTCTTCTTTCTTATACATTTTTGTAGAGTCTTACTACTGTGTGTGCACAGCTCTGGTTGAACCACTCACCCACTGGATCACCCTCTGGATCACCACTCACACCAACATATGAGAAAGTTGTCCTGTGTAACACAACTGGAAATTGAACATGGCTCCCTTTGCCTCCCTACCATCCCCAAGAAAAAAAACAAACCAAAACAAAATATTTAAGTATATTTGATCTTTTTTATACTCCAACTAGAGAAACCTGTTTAAAAATGAGGAGAAACAGTTAAAGGAAAGCTGGTTTTCTCAGGGATAAAGCAGAAGAGATAGTCAATGGAGGGTGACCCAAAGAGAAGGTAGAAATAGTAACAAGAGAAGTTTAGCCATGATAGAGGACTGAAGGAGATACACTCATCACTTTAAAAAAAGAAGGTGGCAAGCCGAGCTGGGCAAATTCTGCTTATTTTAACTAATTGTCATCCTTCTTATGTCATCTTTATTTGTTGGTGAGGAACAATTTATTCTGAATTTTAAGTTTTATGAATCACTAATCTCTGGCCTTACAAAAACCCCAGCATCAAAATATGGATATTTTAAAAGGGCTTTGCAGCCTCTGAAGCTTGGAAGTTGCTGCAAATGAGATTTCAAAGCCTTCAGTGCGCTGTAGGGATAGTTTGAGCATCTCCCATATTAATTCTAGCCTGTGTGCAGCATTTCCAGAGTCATTTGGTTAAGCTTTCAGTTTAAGGACAGTCTCTGAGAAGTCCCTGGCACAGGCTACTCTCTAGTGCTTGGGATTATTTTAGCTATTTGCTGCCCAAATGAGAAATCATTTGCAGTTCTTTCTGCTTTTAGAGTTGGGTGTTCTTTTTGGCTGCTGAAACTTGTCATGTTTTGGGAGAAAGATTTGCTTTATTAGGTTATAAGAACTTAGACTGTTGGGGGAAGAGAGTGACTTAGAGTGAATTATTATTTTTTTCCCCAACTTTAGGGTAAGCTGCTGTAAGGAGCTGAAGTGAAGGATGTGGAAATAGTGATCAGCTAACAGGAATGATTTGAAGGAGATAGGGAAGCCTATGATACTACTTGACTAGAAGTGACATCTCTGCCCTGTCCTAAAGATGTGAGTGTCTCATGTATGGCAGCCACCAAATTGATATTGCTATCTGACATATTATTCCCCGATCAAAAGTCTTCAGTATTTGCCATAGGATAAAATAATGGACTTTTAGCTCCAGTCTCTCTTTCCAGGTTTATTTCATATTACTGCCCTTTACCCAACTCTATAGTTCAAGGGAAAAAATGTCTCTTTTGTCTCACAAAAAATGTCTCCCTTTTCTTATAGATTTAGAGCTGGAAGACAACTCATGGACCATCTGCTCCAACTCCTTTACAGATAAGACTATGAGATCCAGGGAGGTTCTATAGGAACTAAATGCCAAGTTAAATGACTTGCCCGATGTTACTTAGATAGCAAGTGACAGAAGTGGGATTTGAACCCAGGTTCTATTACTCTGTAGCTAGTGCTTTTTCTTTTCTTTTTTTTCAGTGGACAAAAATCAATTTTTTTCTTTCTCTAACACAAAGGGAAAAAAACCACCTTTTAAGCAAAAAAATGCATAGTTGGCAAAAAACAAAACAAACAAAACATTACATTGACCGTTTTTTTGCCTACATCCAAAAAGATACTGCTTTCTTGCCCCTTGAGTCCCTCACTTCTCTGGGCTTCAGTTTTGTCATCTGTAAAAATGAAGAGGTTGGATTAGGTGGAAACAGACCCCACCCCAGGGAAAGGCAGCAGGGCATCCGAGTGAGGTGGGGAAGGAACCAGAAATGGCAGATGAAATAGGGATTAAGTAGGTTTTAGGCTTTAGTGGAAAGAATCCTAGACTAGGAGTTAGAGGACCTGGGTTTGAGTTGCTGCTCCATCACTCAGCTGTGTGGCCATAAATAAGTAACTCCCCCTCTCTGTGAAGAGGTACCCAAAGAGGGTTAGGGCTGCCCGAGACCTCAAAATAGCAACATGCCGGGTCCTGTGGAAAGAATTCCACTCAAGTCTTCTCAGCCAAGGAAAAAGTAAAGTTTATTGTAAGTTGAAGTTTGCCACATGGGGTGCTAGGCCATTTCACGGGGCTCTCACAGAGTAAGTCTGTGCTAAGCTATTCCATGGTGCTCCCGCCAAGCAAGTCCATGCTAAGCCATCCTATGGCACTCTCACACAGAGATGGAGGGAAGATGGGGTTTTATATACAGAGGAATCTAGGGGTGGTTCAGAGGAGGAGCCTGGGGACGGTCATCAGGAGGAGTCAAGGAGGTCAGACTCCAGTAATGAGTTTGGGGAGGGACTTCAGGTGGAGTTAATGAGGTCAATGCAAGAGTGGATTGATATTTTGATAGGCTCAAGGGTGAGAAGCAGATGGACAATGGAGGGCCAGGCTAGTAACAGGTTTGGGCCCAGCCACAATGTAATACTTATGGCCTCTGCAAATGCCTCCTGAAGATTCAATCACACTTCAAGAGGTTTCCCAGAGTAAGTACCTCAAAGATTCAAGGAGAGCTCAAAAGGGGGGGGGGGGTCCCAGAGCCTACACCTCATCATCTGTTCCTCAGTTTCTTCATCTGTAAAATGAAGGGGCTCAATTAGTTTATCTTTAAGATCCCTTCCAGATGTAATATTGTGTGACTAGGAGAACCAGGATAGAAGTCAGGAGAAGTCAGGAACCAGAGAATCAAGCAGTGACAGAGAAGAAAGATGGGTTGCCAGACAAATGTCTGTCATAGCCTCTGTGTGATTTTCCTTGAACAGTGAATTAGGGTATACTGCCCACTCTCCCTTCTGGTCTTGAAGGGACCACCTGGAACTGGGGACCTGGACAGAGAACACTGCCCACTACCGAAGGTCATTTCAGTAGCTTTAGGTGCAGAGCATGTGACGTTTGTCAAATCATGTAATCTGCCCCAGCCTCTTTCCTCATCTTTATAGAAGGTATAATAATATCTGCTGCATTTCCTATGTTGTGAGGATTAAATGAAATTAAAAGATAAAATGCTTTATAAGTCTCAAAAATGTATATAAATGCCAATTTTTATTGTCCCCCCTTTCCCTCAAGAATAGGAACTCCTTGCAAGCAAGGACTTCTTTTGAGTTAGCCTTAGAAGCCTGAGCACTATTCTCCCTTCTCTCTGACTTTCTGGATTTTGATGCCATATTTCAGCTGATCTCTGGTCCTGGAATTTCCCTGTCATGGTGGCCATCTTCCCCCTTTGGTGATTTCCTGTTGAGGCCTCCATTTTTGGAAGTTTATGAGAAAGGATACTAGTATGTGAGAGATTCCCCCCACCAAAGGGAATCAGGAAAGGTTTCCAGTAGGAGGCAATGTATTAGATACATACAGGAAGAAAGGAATTCTATGAAGTGGAAACAGAGAAGGAGGGAGTTTTAGGCCTGGGGGTCAAGCAGACACAAGGTATGGAGACAAGAGGTGGAGTACTGTGTGAGAGGAACAGAGAGGCCAGTTTGGCTGCACTGTACATTGTGGGAGGGAGTAATGTCCAATGTAACTTGAAAGATAGGTCTGGTCAAGGTTATGAAAGACTTGAAAAGCTAAACAGAGGAGTTAATGTGTGATTCTAGAGACAAAAGGAAGTCACTGGGGTTTATTGAGTAGGGAGTAATATCAGATCTGCACTTAAGGAAAGTCACTTTGGCAGCTATGTGGAGTCCAGACTAGGGTGGGGAGAGATTTGAAGCAGGGAGACCAATTAGGAAGTTCTTGCAATAATGTAGATGAAAAGGTATGAGAGTCTGAACTAAAAAGGTAGCTGTGTGAGTAGAGGGAGGGATGGGATTGCCAGAGATGCTGTAGAGGTTAAAATGGCAAGATCTGATACGTGATTGGATTTGTGCGGTGGAGAAGAGTGAATATTGAGGATAATACCAGGGTTATAGAACTGGAAGACTGGAAGAACTGTGGTGACTTTTGCAGACTGAGGTTAAATTTTGATTCACTATTTTTAGACCAAATCCACTGAAGGGTGGGAGAGTTGAAGGAATAAGACTAGAAATAAAGAGACTTGACAATAATTCCCAATTGTGCCACTAATTTGTGTTTGACCTTGAGACTTACTGTCTCAGCACTTTTGGGGTTTCTGGAGTGACATGATCACCAAGGGCCTTTCCAGTTCTGGTTCTTTGCTTATATTCTAGGTTTTTCTCCTGCCCCCCAAAAACATGACATTGTACTTAAGACAGTTTAGTCTCAGAGGCTGCCTGGGTTTGTTGGCTTGGATTTTCACTCTTTATGCCATACAGCCCACACCACTATAGTTGGACCTGAGAAATACCAGAAATCTGATAGGGGTTTGATTTTTTTTTTTTAATTCATCAGACCCCTTCAAAATGGAAATGTAGAAGTGCAAACTCATGCTGTTTTCTTTCCGCTTCAGTCAATATTTTCCAAACTGTCCCACATGTGAGACTGAAGTTTGTAGAATGCACTCTGTATTTCAGCTTCTGATTTTTTCATTTCCTCAAGCAAGTCAAAATTTAAACCTGTAGGGAGTACTTGAATTGTCAGGACAGCAGAGTGTAAAATGCTTCTTTTATTGCTGAAAGGTGTCATGATTTTGTAAATCCCTTTAGGATTTCAGTTCTTAATTTTGGATACTGTTACTTTCATTGCAAGGAGGGAAAAGGAAAAGCCTTTCTCCTTCTTTCATCTGTTTGCTGTTGGTCTATTGGAAGCATTTCCTTTGGGAACATTCCCAAGATGCCCTAGAATTTCCAATTCAACACCTGATATATAATAATCATTTTCTACGTTGGTCTGCACCTGATGGGGGAACAGGGAATTTGTCCCAAAAGGAACGTTAAGTTCATCCTCTGGAAATTGGACCAAAGTGAAAAATGTCAGTTTTCTGCTACTTCTGCCTACAAAGTCTCCTCATTTATAAAATATACAAAATCTCACACAATTCACTGATTCTTTCCCTTTACTAGAGTGAATTACCTTGTAGTCAAATTGCCTTCTCACTTAGTGCTTAAGTTCCTCATTTACCAAGTTAGTGAGATCTTTCTGTGGAAAGATGACAAGAATAGAGATCAGGTAACTCAGGAGTTCTTAAACTTTTTTGGTGTCATAGACCCTTTGACAATCTGGGGAAGATTATGGACCCATTCACAGAATCATGTTTTTAAATGCAAAAAATAAAATTCTGAGAATTGCAAAGAAAACCAAACATATTGAAATACAGTTTTCAAAATATATATTTTTTAATGTTCCTGGAATCTAGAGTAAGAACCCTTGATCTAATGGGTGGAAAGATCAAGGGTTAAGTGAATAAGGATCTTGGCTAAGTGTATCTCAAGAATTATAGAATATGTACATATCTCACATTGTTTTGTGGAGAGATCACCCAAGGTTTTCCAAGGATATGCTAATGAAACACAAACTTTCATAATTCCCACTAAGCTGGAAAGGATTCCAATATGGTTATGCTTGGTGATTGACAATAGTTTTTTGTCCAAGGACTAATCTAAGAGAGGCTCACTACAAGTTGGTCACAGGATAATGAATTTTTCAATTACAGCAGCTCTGGGGGAATGATATATAACTTATGGGGTGTAGCAATCTGCTTCAGGGAAGGGAATACCCATGATAATGAAAATACAGGTCCTTCAAATGTTAAAGTATGGGAGATATTACCCAGTTGTCTCAATTCAATTAAATCCTATTTAATTCAACAGGCATTAATTAAACATCTACTATGTTCAAGGGTCAGTGCTAGGTACACAGATACAAAGACAAAAGGAGCTTAAGGAGCTCACATAGAATGTGTAGAACTGGTACAATCGGGGGTGGGGGTAAGGGAACACAGTATGTATACAGATGAGTAAATATAAGGTATATGCAAAGTAATTTCAAGAATGAAATATTTAACAATTGGATAATCAAAGAAGGCCTCCACTAGAAGTGATATTTGAGTTTTGTGTTTAAGAATGAAAGGTACCATGTATTGAAATGATTTCAAAATCCAGAGGTGAGTGCATCCCAGGCATGTGTGATTACCCTTGCAGAGACATTGAGGCAGGAGATGAAGTATTATATGCCTAGAATATTTAGGAAAACAGTTTGACTAGAGTTTATGGGGGAGTTGGGGTAGGAGAGGAATGGAAATATGAAACCTTGAAATGTAGGCTGGGGCTAGATTGTGAAGGACTTTAAATGTTTCTATTTTCTTTTATAGGCAATGGGAAACCAATCAAGATTTTTGAGAGGGTGTTTGACATGGTCTTATAATGTGTTTTAGAAATAACAGTTTGATAGTGGCTGGAAGGTAGATTGAAGAAGGGAGAGAATGGAGTCATGGAGACCAATTGGATGACCAGTGCCACATTCTTGGCAAGAAATCAAGAAGGTTTAAACTAGGATTGAGGCTGTGTGAGTCAAGAGTCAAGAGAAGGGGAGATGTGAGATATGAAGCTAGAATAAATAAATCATGGTAACTGATGATGTGGATATTAAGGAAGAAGGAAGAGTTAAACATGACAGGAAGGTTGCAAAAGTGGTGACTAGAAGGATTGTGGTACCTTCAATAGAAATAAGGAAGTTTGGAATAGGGGAAATAATGGGAAATCCTTATGGAAAATTCAGGTGGATCTATCCCACTGGCAACTGATAATGGAGGACTAAAGTTCAGGAAAGAGATTAAGGCTGAAAGTATAGCTTTTATAAGTGATAATTAAACCCTTGAGAGCTGAGATCACCAAAAAGGAGAGAAAAATAAAGAGATAGAAGAGAACTCAGGACAAAGCCTTCAGAAATGGTCAAATCCAGTGAGTAAGAACAGAAGGATCTAGCAAAGGGGGCAAGAAATGATTAGATAGGTAAGAAGAGAAACAAAAAAGAGTAGTATCACAGAGGCCCAGGAAAGACAGAATGGGGGTATTTGGGGGAGAGGGGAAGAGGGGAGGGAGGAGGTTTGGGAGTAGCAGCTGTGGAGAATATAAAAGAGAATAAACTGGGGAAGAATAAAAAGATTGACAAGCATCAACCACTTGAGATTAGCTAAATTTAAGAGGATTTAGAATCATGTAAGTAGGAAAGTAAAGGGTGGATGTTATTTGGCTAAGGGTGACTGATGGTAGGACAGGGGGCAAAGAATTTTTGGTATCAGGGTACTATATACAGGGTATATAGTATACTACATACAGGGTATACAGGGTAGCTGATAGTTGTGGAAACCTATTAAAAATACAACTTTCTTTTTTAGTTTCTCTAGAAATGTTAAGAAATAATAATTTTTTTTCTAAAACCTTTTCTAGACTGTAGGGAAAAGACCACTGGAAAAGTGAGTGATACATTGAGGATACAAAGGCCTTACATGAGGTGAATGGATTAATGGGCAATCTCTTTATCTCTGATCGGATTAGACTGGGGTCTGCCCTATGGAAAGTGCCCTTTTTTTCTACAGGGAAGCATTCTCACCACAAGCTATTCAATTTGGATTCTGATATAGATCTCTGGGTAGGACACCACTGATTCTGAGGCTATTGGTTCAAGAACAATAGGATGGCTACTTACTCGACTTTCTCTCTCTCCTCTCTCCCTCCTCCTGGAAATAGCTTAGATTAATGATAAATGGAATAAAAATAATTTCTGAGAGATTAGTGTCTGAATGTGGAATAAAGTATTTGTATTGATGGTTTTCCTTCAACATAGCAGATAGGGTCAGAACTATAAAAGGAGGGAAAAGAGGACATTTCCCCAGAAAACTGAAGAAATCTAGTATATCTATTGTACACAAATACCACATTTTAAGGGATTTTATGAATGGTACTTCCTCATCTCATGTTCTTGGAGTTGGAAGGGACCTTAGACTTCATCCAATCTCAGCCATCCCTGAGCAATTGCCCTTTTTGTAACATCCCTACAAGTGGTTATCTGACCTTCACTTAGGTAAAGACCTCGAATAGTAGAGAACTTGTTGCTTTTTAGAGCAGCCTTTTACAGTTTTAAACAACTAGAATTGTTTTGAAATTTGAGTGTCTGAGAATTGAGCGTCTCATAGAAAGAAAAGGATTTCCTGATTTAATAGAACATGGGCCTTGGAGAAAGAAGATCATCATACGGTTCCTGAACAGCATTTTACTGGGAGAACAAAGCCTGTGAATTATTTGGACAGTGCAGGTCTGATAGGAAGGGGGTTGCTTATTTAGCAGCCTTAAAGTGTGCTTGCCTTCTGGGAGAAAGCCAAACCACAGGGTGAAACTATGAGGTTGTGTGGGGGACTGTGTAAGGGAGGGCCCGGTAGGAGGCTTAGTGATCTGCTAGAGTGGCAGACATTTGCCCCAATGTTCAATTCCCTTCCAAGGGGGAGCTAATAAGCTATTTGAATGGTTTATGGGTCTGTCTATTTATGGCCTCTTGTGAATCTTTTGTATTTTTTTTCTGCAGTGAAATTTTAAAGGCTGTCCTTCCCATAGTCATTATTATCTTGAGTGCCTGTATGGGAGCTGGGACCCTGTACGTACATCTGTGGAAATGTAGACACATAGACATTTTTTTTTTTGGAGTAATTCTAAGTAGGATTAATGAGCCAAAAAGAGAAAATGACCTTCTTTTGGTCAGGTCCTCAGGAATTGAGGATTCATTTAGGGCCCTGGGCCACAGGTTATAAGTGCAAAGGATGAAATTCTTATAGCACATGAATTGCTGTTAAATGGAGGATGGTTACCAGCTGGTTTTTTTTTTTTATCTCTACTTTAGATGGAGGAAGATGGGATGAGTTTAAAGTTTTGTATGATTACTTCTCATGAATAGGAGTTATTAGACATTCAAAAGCAGTTCACTGTGGAAGATTTTCTGGTTGTAGAAAGAGCATTCGTTTTGTAGTCAGAGGACCTGAGTTTGGATTCTGACTTTGTTATTTGTCACCCCACCCATGTTACTTTGGGCAAGTTCATTCTTCTGGGCATCCATCAAGTGAGAAGGTTGGGTTGGATATCCCTTCCAGCTCTCAATCTTATACTCATTATAATTTTTATAATAGGTTATGCAATTATTTGTTCTAGATGACAATATAGCCTTGCTAATAGAAAATTTTAAGGTCATTTATTCCTCCATTCTACACCAACTCATGACACTTTCCAACTCTTACTATAATAACGTATTATATGAGATTTATAAAATGCCTTAATGTTTGAAAAACCTTTAACATATCTTAATTTTTCCTTTTAACAACCTTGTGAGGCAAGTAATAGAGATATTTTGTTTTTCTTGTTCAGTCATTTTTAATTGTATGCAATTCTTTGTGATCCCATTTGGGGCTTTCTTGATAGAGATACTAAAGTGGTTACCATTTCTTTCTCCAATTCCTTTTACAGATGAGGAAACTGAAGCAGAGTTAAGTGACTTGGCCAGGGTCATACAGCTATTAAGTATCTGAGGCCAGATTTGAACTCAGGAAGATAATAAGTCTTCCTCCTGATTTGGCACTCTATCCACTGTGCCCCACAAGTATTTTCCCCACCTTAAAGTTGATAAAACTGAGGCTTAGATACCTTAAATAAGAGATGGAGTGATTTACCCCCTATGACACAGATAGTAAATATCAGAGGTGAGATTGTTAACCTAAGCCTTACTCTGTTATTTCATGCACTTTTACCATATTACCCCAGCCACATATATTTCAGAGGGACAGAGGGGACAAAATGCTTCCTTTTCATGTCTCAATCTAAACAGGTTTATATCAGGTTAGATGTTGAAGTGCTCAGCTGTGGCTGGTGTTTTGAAAACCCATGATATCATGTGTATAGTGGTGGTAGCTGCATAACCAAATTGGAGGAGGCATTATCTGTCCCATCCCTGAGTGTAACCCTTCAGAGGACCTCCCTCTGTGGGTTTATTCAAGCCTAGCCTACTCTCTGTGTGTCCAAAAATCAAGTTTAGAGACTTGTAATTTTCTCTTTATTGAAATACATATTTAATTGTAATATAAAAATAACTGGTGGAACATTTTCCTTAGGATAAGCTAAAATATGAATTCACAAAGAGATTTAAACTGCTCTTCTCTAAACTATGAAAATTAGTTCACTTGTTGGCAAACAACCAAGTGTGAGAAACTTCAGCTGAAAAGATAATTATCTTGAAAAGTTAGGAAAGAGTCAGTGATGATGGAAAAGAAGCTGTCTTAACCATAACCAGCTAATGAGTAAATGCTGGAAAGTTTGAAAAGGGGAAAGTGCACAAGATGGGTAAGCCAGCAATGAAAGATGATTGGAAATGAGCCCGTTTCAGGAAAAAAGAGAGACACTCCTATGTAACTTCCCAAAAGTTGCAACTTATAAGGCAAATGGTTGACCTGCCCATTAATCGGTCATGGTATTTTTTTATCAGTGTCCTTTAAGGAAAGTCTGGGAGCACAAAGAGTACATGTGTTTCCTCCTTTTCCCTTTAGAGACTTGTGTCCAATTAATTACTAGATCCCTAGGTACTTTTTCTAAGCATAGGATTTTTCAAGCCAGAACAGCTAATATTCTTTAGAAGTCCAACCCTCTTCACAATTGCAACTTCCTGCTCTCAATTGCAACTTCCTGCAGGATGCACACACATCCGCTGTCACTATTGGACTTTGAAGCCATTGGCATGTAAATTTGGCTAGTTCTTTAGGTAACAGATTGTTGCCAGAGGAAAATGGTGGTGAATAGTATTCAACTGGAAGAAAAGTTTCCAGCTTCTGACCTGAAGTGTTGACTTTTTTGTTTGAGATTGAGACCTGAATGACTTCCAACTTCAATAGCTTTTCGTCCTTTTCTTCTCTCCTCTCACAGCAATAAAGTGAACAGAGTTGCTGGTGAATATGATCCCATAAATAACCACAGCTGTGAACACTTGCAAAACAACAAGGGTAGGGGTGAGATTGGAGGTAGGGTTGACTGTTCCATCTGCAAGGGAACTAATGCACCATGCTCCAAGCCAGAGTATTTCATTCCAAACTAAAAAAAATTTTTTTTTTAGATTTCCTCAGAGAGTGTTTATTACTCCCTTCAAACTTCTGTGTGTGTGTGTGTGTGTGTGTGTGTGTGTGTGTGTGTGTGTGTTTAAGAGGAAGATATGTGGTGTGTGATGGGCAGGAAAACTGGATTTGGAGTCGGGGGACCTGGATTTGAATCTTCTCTTTTACTTACCATATTTGTGACCCTGAGCAAGTGAGCTCCCTTCTCAGGCCTTCATTTTTCTTATCTCTTTAATAAGGATATTGTACTAGATTTCTCAAGTTTCCTCCAGCTTTAAATTCTCAGAATCTATGGATACTTTGCCCCATTATAAATAATGCTGAAAACAACAAAAATAACAGATCTCGAATTCACTTTTGAGAATTTGGAAAAGCAATTCACTCCAGCAGTGAACTTAAATCTTTATCTAACAAAGAAAATTTATATGGAATATAAAGAAGAATGTATAAGGGAAGATGTATCATTTCCGCCTTTTCTGTCTCATGATTATGGAATAGTACTCATTAAGATCCAAAATATGTATAGCATTGAAGAGAGGATATTTAAAAACACACACTATAAAATATTATTGTTAATATCTTTTATGTTTTACACTGTAAAGCTGTAAAATTTTACACTTGCAAAGCACCTTCCTTACTAGCCTGTGAGGTAGCTTGCACAAATGTTACTTCTATTATTTAGATAAGAAAACTGAGCCTCAGAGTTTGAGGACCTTGGCAAGGGTCATACAGCTAACACTTGCTAGCCTGAGCTCCCCCTCCCCAGATTTATTCATGCAGAACTTGGATGAGATCATCTATTGGGGTAATGTACACGTCATTTTGGAATTAACTGAGTAGGCGGGTGGTAGGGCTAGATTCCACTGAGGTCTCATCCTGCTCTAAGATTCTGTAATTCCAGATCCCTAAAGCCCCACTAGAGGCTTCCATTTCCTTATGTATATGATGAGACTTGCTGAAACAGGTGGAAGGGTCTTTCAGAAGTTTTTCTTGGATGCCTAGAATTGAAATTCTTTCTATTAGAGAAATTGCATCTTTTCCTGGAGCACTACCACCTATGGAGTCAAACACATGGGTTTTTTAAACTAAATATAGTAGTGCGAAGCAAAAAGCAACCAAAGCAAACATTTTCTTATTCAAGTACAATTGAAGAATAAATTTAGGAAGGCAGAAAGAAGCAAATTGCTTGAGCTGGAATTTGTCCAGGCAATTGGGGTATATACCTTTAAAGCTTTTTCCAAAAAAAATATCCTGGGAACTCTTCATTATTTTGACTTTACATTTGAAACACAGAATTTCTGGAGGCACCATGGTACAATGAAAAGGTATTTGAAATCAGAACTCCTAGGTTCAAATCCTGGTTCTGATACTTATAGGTCTTTGGGTAAGTCATTTAAATTTGCAGGGGCTGCAGGCCCCTCATCTATAAACTGAGGGGGCTGAAATAGATTACCTTTAAAAGTCTTTCCAGTTCTAAATCTCTAACTTGATTTTCACCCGTATCTAACACCAAGAAGCATTGATTAAGTACCTTCAATTGCCAGGCAGTATATTAGGTAGGAATACCTAAGTGACACATTAGGTAGAGCATTGGGCCTGGAGTCAGGAATACTCATCTTCCTGAGTTCAAATCTGGCCTCAGACACTTGCTAGCTGTGTGACCCTAGGCAAGTCACTTAACCCTGTTTGCCTCAGTTTCCTCATCTGTACAATGATCTGATAGAAGAAAATGGAAAACTACTCTAGTATCTTTGCCATGAAAACCCTGAACGGTCATAAAGAGTCAGAAACAACTGAACACAACTAAACAATAACAATGCAGTAGATACTGGGGGTACGATGACTAAAATATTCGTCACCTGGATAAGACATCGTTTTGTAGGCAGAGTTCTGTTATCATGCATTGTCTTACCAATATCCACTTCTGACTCTTCAAAGGGAGATGGAGCTATTATTTAGAAACAGAGAATCTTAGAGTTGGAAGAAACTTTAGAGATCAGCTGGTCCAATCAATCAATGAGCATTTATTAAGCACCTACTATTGGTTGGAGATACAAAGATGAAGATGAAATAGTTCCAGCCTTCAAGGAGCTTACACACTAACATCCCAGTGCGGCAGTTCTTTCTCTGTGTCCCTGATAGATAGCCATCTCACCTCTGCTTGAAACACTTCCAGAGGCAGGCAGAGAACTACTTCAGGTGACAGTGTATTCTCTTCTTAGCTTTCATTGTTAGGAATCATATCCTTGGATATGAAGCAAAATAATTGAGTAAAGCAGAAGGAGCACTAGATTTAGAGTCAGAAACCTGGGTTTGAATTGTGACTTTATTGTTTATTACTAACATAACCTTTAGTAAGTCACTTAAAGACTTTGGAAGCCTCCTTTTTTCTCTGTAAAATGAACAGATTTGATTTTGATCAGGATTCTTAACGTTGGGGTGGGGTGGGGTAGGGTGTTAATGGACCTGCACAAGGTCTGTAGTTAGATTTCAATGAGGCTGTGAGATTGTATGGGAAAACAATTAATATCTTTATTTCCACTAATCTCTAACCAAAATTAAACATTTGCTTCAATTATGAATTTAAAAAACCCACAACAGCAATAGCATCTCCCTCTGAGAAGGGGTCCATGGGCTTCACCATGCAATCAGTGATGTCTGTTACACTCAAAAAGGTGAAGAGCCGCTGGACTCTGGGGTCTTTAAGCTCTCTCCTCGTTTTGACATCTGTGATTCTTTGATTACATGGGCACTAAGATTCCAACCAGGGGCGGCTAGGTGGCGCAGTGAATAGAGCACCGGCCCTGGAGTCAGGAGTACCTGAGTTCAAATCCGGCCTCAGACACTTAACACAAAAAACTAGCCGTGTGACCTTGGGCAAGTCACTTAACCCCAACTGCCCTCCAAAAAGCAAAAAAAAAAAAAAATTCCATCCATCTCTAAACCTGAGGAAAATTGGCCTTCTTGGACTCTAATCTCGCTCCTAGCTTTATCCTCTGCAGCAACAGGACTTTTTTCTCCTTCCTCTTCTAGTAGTTAGGGCCCTTTATAAATCTCTTTCCCAAACTAAAATTATTGCTCTCAGTATTTCCATTTCTCTCTTCAGGCTACCGTTTAGTTTGTTGATGTCTCTCTGCCGTACAATCGTTGGTTGGAAGTAAAGAGGATACTGATCTTTGGACAGAGTTGTTAGGGATATCTTCAAGAATAGGGATTTCTTGACTCCAGGTGACAGAACCAGGAAAACTGAATAGAAATTTCAGAGAGGCATATTATAGCTTAATGTAAGAAAAAACAAGCACTTTCTAGCAATGACAGCTGCATAAATGGAATAGGTTGTCTTTGGGAGATAAGTGAGTTCTCTAATGCCTGGAGTCCAAGTCAGTATGATAGCATGTATTAACTATTGCAGTCAGGAGATTTGGGGTCAAATCACTTCTTAGACACTTATTAGCTGTGAGACCAAATCACTTAAATCCCTAAAGCCTCAGTTTCCTCATCTATACAATGGGGATAATGATACTTGTACTACTAATAACAGATTTTTTTTAAAGCATAAAAGTTTGTAAAGTGCTTTACATAGAAAAAAACCCCAAAATGTCTATACTTGTCATCTCATCTCTTTTCAGTTCTTTGAAATCTGGTTTCCTACCTCCTCACTCAACTGAAACTCCTCTCTCCAAAGACACCAGTGATACCTTAATTGCCAAATCTGATGATCTTTTCTGAACCTTCATTCTTCTTGACCTCTCTGCCACCCTTTATAGTTTCTCACTCTGTTTTTCTGGATAACATTGCTAAGGTTTCATGCTGCTACTCTCTCCTGGTTCTCCTTCTACTTGTCTGACTGATCCTGCTCGGTTTTCTTTTCTGGATCATTATGGAAGGGAAGGGAGTAAGCATTTTTATAGTACCTACTATGTGCCAGGCACATAGTACTAAGTACTTTACAAATATTATCTCATTTAAGCTTTATAACAACCTAAGGATAGATGCTACCATCACCCCCATTTTACACTTGAGGAAACTGAGGCAAATGGGTAAATGACTTGCTTCACGTCACACAATATCTGAGGTCATATTCAAACTCTGGTCTTCCTGACTCGAGGGCAGCTGGGTGGTGCAGTGGATAGAGTACCAGACCCAGAGTCAGGAAGATTCATCTTTCTGAGTTCAAATCTGGTCTCAGACACTTACTTGCCATGTGATCTTGGGTGAGTCACTTAACCTTGTTTGCCTCAGTTTCTTCATCTGTAACATGAGCTAGAGGTGGAAATGACAAACCACTCCTTTATCTTTGCCAAGAAAATCCCAAATGGGTTCATGGAGAGTCAGACACAACTGAAAACAACTCAACAACAACAAGTTCATGACTCCAAGCCCAGTGCTCTAACCATGGGGCAATCCTCTGTGTGTGTACTCCGAGGGTCTATCCTGGTTCTATTATGGAGGGAAACTCCATATATTTACTCACTTGGTGACTTCATTGTCTTTCATTTATCATCTCCATGCAGAGGACTCCTGGATCTATCTCTTCTAGTCCTGTATCACCAACTACTTATTTGACATTTCTAATTGGACATCCCAGAGACATCTCAAACTCAACATCAACCAAACACAACTCTGTTCCCTCCCATCCTACCTTTTTCCAGACTTTCTTATTTCGATCAGAAGTACTCTCATGTTTCTGACCATCCCCATTCAGCTCCTTGAAGTCATTCCTGACTCATCACTCCTTCATTCTATAAGTGCCAAGTCTTGTTGATTCTACCTCCTTCTCTATCGTATATGTCTTCTTCTTTCTACTAACACACTCCTGCCCATTTTTGGTCATCTCTCGGCTGGCTTGTTGTATAAGCCTCCTTGTTGGTTTCCCTACCTCACATCTCTTTCCTCTCTAGTCCATCTTCTGAACAACTGCAAAAATGGTGTTCCTAATGCATGGGTTTGACCACGACACTTTCCTGGTTCAAGAAGCTCCAGAGCTCCCTGTTATTTCTAGGATCAAATACAATTTTCTTTTTTTTTGATCTGGCATTGAAAGCCCTTCCTAACCTTTTGTGCTCATCTCAAATGCCATCTTCTTCTTCTTCTTTTTTGTCTTTTTGGAGGGAGGAAGGCAGGGAAGTTGGGGTTAAGTGACTTGATCATGGTCACATGGCTAGTAAGTGTTAAGTGTCTGAGGCTAGATTTGAACTCAGGTCTTCCTGACTCCAGGTTCAGTACTCTATTCACTGCGCCACCTAGCCACCCCACAGATGCCATCTTCTACATGAGATTCTTCTGTATTCATTTAGTTATTCATGTTTCTTCTCCTCCTTCCCTTGCTTCCAAAAATAATTACCGTATGTACTTAGATATACATGCTTTCTTTCCTGATAGAACATAAGTTCCTTGAAGGAAGGAACTATTCAGTTTTTGCCTTTGTATCTTCAGAACCTGGCCGTATCTGGTGCACAGTATACACTTAAGTGCTTGTTAATTTATTGATTTCCCTTGAACCTTGAAATGACACCCTAAGAGGTAAGTACTTTAGGTATTATTCTTTTTTTTTAAGTTGGAAAAAAAAAAGAAATCAAAACAACTGAGGCCTCTAGGAGTTAAATGATTTTCCTATGTTCATTCAGCTAGTGTCAGAGGTAGGATTTGAATCCAGGTCCTTTTGACTTCAAGTCTAGCACTTTATTCATTATATTAATCATGTTGCTTCAACCTATTTCATAGGGTCTTTGTTAGGAAATGACTTTGCAAACCTTAAAAGCACTATATAAATGTGAATCTTTAAAATTATTCAGACGGAGATTGGATGATGATTTGTCATGATGTAGAGGGCATTCCTATTCAGGTACAGGTGGGCTTCAGTAGGCTCTGAGGTTCCTTCCAAGGCTGACATTGATTCTGGGCCTCTTGAGATGTGATGCCCAGAACTGAATGTGATAGTCTTGATGTGGTCTGATGAAAGTACTGGGGAATTCAGCTTCATTGTTTAGAACTCTGGTCAGGTACCATATCTAGACTCCTATGTCTATCTCTGAGCACATGCACGTGACAAACAAGAATGCCTTTTATGCCTTTATCTGTATTTTTTTTATAGAAATATTGAATAAGACACAGCCAAGGACATAGCCCTGTGGCATGCCACTAGCACCCTTCTTGCAGATTGACATTAATCCATTAATCACGGATCTTTAGGCTTTCCTACTAGCTTCAAATCCACCTAACTATACCCAATTCATATTCTATCTACAGGGATATCATAGAATCAGTTCCTCTGTCTATAAAATGTATGTAATGATACTTTTACTACCCACTTCATAGAGAGGTAGAGAGAAAAATGCTTTGTAAATGTTCAAGTAGGCTAGAAATGTTTGTTGTGGTTACTGCTGTTTTGCTTTTTCACCTGGTAGCTGAGAGACCTAAGGGTTTCTGGTGGCTTTGTTTCACTACAGTATTGCTATTGCTGTTTTTGAAGGGGATTATGATAAGGTTTCCTCCCTTGTGACCTCTGTGCCAAGGAGGAGGCAGCATGATGAACAGAGGGAGCTGGCCTAGTAGCTGGAGGACTTGGGCTCATTTCCTGGCTTTGCTATTTATTATATACATGATCTTGGGCCACTCACTTACTCTCCATAGGCCCTAATTTCCTCATCTGTAAAATGAAGGGGTTTGTGCTAAAGGACTTCAGAGGTGCCTTCCAACTCCAAACCTATGTTTCTGTGATCCTACCTGGGATCATGAGAATGAGCGCGGGAAAGGACTTTGGTGATTACTTAGTCTGAACAAAGAGTGAAACTGAGGACCAGAGAGATGAAGTGATGAGAGACTTTGCCTAGTGCTTTGCTGACACAAAGGCAGGTACTTCAGCCAAATGGGGGTACTGTCCCCGGAATACAGGCTATTCATTTCTGTTAAATCGGTCAACTCCCAATTCCATCCCGGCTGCTCTGACCAGGTACACTTCTTGCCGAGGCTGCTGATATTTCTTGGAGAACCCCCATGCAGGTGGATGCTCAGGCCCAACTGCTTATCTGATGAAAAATCTGATGGGAGTATAGCCTAAGGTAGTGGTGGGCTCATCACATTCCATTAATACTGGGACCCAGCCCAGAAGTTTTCTTCCTCTCTGCAGTAGATAATGATCAGCTTTTCATAGAAACAGAAGCTGATGAAACTCAACAGGTTTCTCCATTTCTAAACTGGTTTTGTAGCTCTTCTTCTAAAGACAACAAAGGCCCATTTAGGGAAATAAAATAAGTTTTCCTTTCCCTTCCAAGGGAAAAGAAAAATCTAAAAACTGCAAGAAATCTCTCTTTGCTATCCCTCACACACACACAAAACCAAAACCCAACTCTCAAATCTCTCCACTCCTGTTGCCTGCTACCTCTTTCTTCAAGACCTCATCTGTTCTCTCCTAAGCAATTGTAGTCAGACAAATGTTCCCACCTCTAGAGTCTCTCCTCCCTGTCCATTCCCACCCCCACCCCCACCCCCACATTTATGTTTGATCAGTCTCTGAAGTACTTTCTGTGGCTCCCAATTGCCTTGCATTAAATAAACTTTAAGCTTTATATTCTGGCATTCAAAGCTCTCTACAAACTGGATCTAACCAACTTCTTAAACCTTATTTCATGCTGCTTTCTTTTATGTATTTTATTGTCAAGCCAAATCAATCACTAAATAAGCATTTATTAAATAGTGGCTGCCCTCAAGAACTTGCCGGAGCCCAACTAAGCTATCGTCTGTTCGATTTTAATCTTGACCTCCCATCTGTGTGTCGCCCACAATAGTCTCTCTTTCCCTACTTCCATCCCCATCTGTTAAAATCCTTTCTTTTTTTCATATCCAAATCTGGTGCTACCTACTCCATGGAGCCCTCCAGGGTGAAAATGAGCTCTCCTTTCTGACATTTTTCATAGCACCCTCCTTTTGACTTTTATCACACTCTCCCTTGTATCAAAGTTATTTCCTAAGTCTTACGTCTGTGCTCAGTTAGATTGCAGGTTCCTTATGAGCAGAATCTATGCTATGTCTCTCTTTGTATGCCCAGTGCCTAGCATAGTGTCTTATGGTTAGCAAGTGCTTAGTAATATGTGCTGAGCTAAATTACATGACAGCACCCTGCCTTGAATTTATTTGTGAACACATCTGTAGCAGCCTTCCTTGGAAGAAGGGACTGGACCTCATTTATTTTCCTATCTTTCCTATCATCTAGCAAGACGCCTCTGCATGTAATAGTGCTTAATAAATGATAAAGAAATTACTAGGGAAGGGACCTGTTTCCTCACCGGACAGATAAATTATAAGGGATAGAGATAGGGATTAGATCTGTGATTCCTTTAGTATAGGGAGCTCCCAGATGACAAAATTTCCTTTACCAAAGCAGGATGGCTCCTTCTATGCAACTCTGTCCTCTTAGAGAGTTGTTTAGAACACTAAAAGGTAAGTGATTTGTTCAGGGTGACATAACTAGTATGTGCCAGAGGCAGGATAAGGAGGAGAGAGAGAAAGAGAGAGAGAGAGAGAGAGAGAAAGAGAGAGGAAGAGAGAGAGAAAAAGAGAGGGAGAGAGGGAGGGAGGAAGGAAGGAAGAAAGAAGGGAGGGAGGGAAGGAGGAAGGAAGGAAGGAAGGAAGGAAGAAATGATTTTAAAAATATTCCTTACATATAGGTTTGTCTATACCATTGCTCCCTGTTCCAGTGGCTTCCTAGTTCCTTGAGGACCAAATACTCCTGTTTGACATTTAAAACCCTTCCCATGATCCATGGTCCAGCCAAATTAGCCTGTTTGTTGTTAAGTACAAAATTCCATCTCCCACCTATGAGATTTTGGGTATCACTGCCATGCCTAACACCCTTACTTCTATTGCTTAGAATCATTGATTGAGATTTGGAAGGGCCGTCAGAGGTCTAGCCTAACCCCTTTGTTTTACAAATAAGGAAACCGAGATCTATAGAATTTAAATAACTTGCTCAACATCACTAGAGTAGAGATATAAACTCAGACCCTAGGACTCTCTTCATTGTACTGCAGTGTCTCACTAAGTTTACCGTGAAGTTCAGCTCAAAAGCCACTAGAAACATTTTTTGACCCCTCCAGATATTCTTTCATTGCAAAAATTATCTTGTATGTATGTGTGCATGTCTATATGCACATATTTACTCATATGTAATATATATACACATATATACACATATGTCTGAAGAAAGAATTTATCTACTAATATATGAGCCCTTGTAAAGGCAGCTTGGCATAATGAACAGAATACTGAGCTTAGGGTCTGGAAGAATTAGGTTCAAACCAGGTCCTTCCTCAATAGTTACTAGCTATGTGACCCTGGGCAAGCCACTTTATCTCTGTGTCTAAATCATAGATCTGTGTTAGTGGAGAGGATTCCCACAACTGGAATCAGATTCTGTGAGTACTCTCCTATTCCCACATCTCAGGCGTTGGAGAAAAAGAAAGAAGCTAAACTTGGAGTTTCTCCCACAACACATTGGTGGTGTTGAGAATTTAGCCAGAACAGGATGCATTGTAGGACTGAATCACAGAGACCCAGGAATGACAAACTAGAGAGTAAGGAGAGCATGCATTCTTTCATCTGGCATCAAAAATAGTGTTTTGTGCTTACTCAGTATTTTTCTCATCAACATAATTTGCAAACAATAATTTAACAACTTAAATTTTATTGAGGAATTGATAAATGACTCTTTTAATGAGTGATGATAAAGTTTTGGCACTCAGAGTCCCATGGCATTTTGACTGTAATTTCTGTTTTCAGTAATGAAACACACTTAAATTAGTTTTGTGATGAGTACAATTCACATTTTCTAATTAGGAACTGAAATTCTGTTTTCTGGGGTGGCTGGATTTCGAGTGTGAGGAAGGAATTGGGGTCAAGGCTAGCTTGGCCTACCAGGAAAGAACCCTGGATTTGAAACCAGAAGACCTGGCTCAGTTTCTATCTGTCATCATGGACAAGTCACTTTCCCTCTCTGATTCTCAGTTTTCTCATCCATAGAGTGAATAAACTAGACGTAGCCTGATTTTAAGATGGAAATGATAGATATGGTTTGCATTACTTATAAGGTACTTCATATTCTCTTATCCTTTGATGAACTGTATAGCATCTGAAGAAAGGCAACTCAGATGTCAAAGAACTTTGAGGATTAGTTGAGGAAATGGGTATATTTAGCCTGGAAAAGATTCAGGGGGATTGTTTTAAAGATAACTATCTTAAAGAATTTGAAGAATTATACATAATAATGTATAAACAGAAACAGACATTGAGAACTGTGTGTGTGTGTGTGTGTGTGTGAATTTACAGAGATGCAAATTTGTTTGATTTAAAGGGAAACTTCTTAACAGTTACAGCTACCCAGACATAGAATGCACTTCCTTGGATGATGGCAGGTTACCCCTTGCTAGTGTTCCTTGATTAGAGGCTGGATGACCACTTATCAATATGCCATAGTGGGTATTTTTGGGGGTGGGGATTATGGGCAGACTATAGAGTTGCTGAGGTCCCTTTATTGCTAAAATTCTGAGATTCTGAGATGGGATAATGTCTAAGATGCTGTCTAGCTCTAAAGTTCTATTATCCTATCATCACCTATGATCAAGATTCATTGGAAGATACGGCAACAAAAAGTACCCTATTCTGTGCCCCACCCCCTTGATAAGAAGCATAAGCAACGTATAAGAATAGTGCTTGTCAGAGGTATTTGCCAGTGTGATAGAGGAGATCTAGGGGAGAGTCTAGGTTGAAGAAGGAATCTTGGCATATCCTCCAGATGTTTCTCTTTGTGGATGAAATGATATCGATTGTGTCAAACCTTATGATATTGCAGAAACGTCCTGGAAGAGATTTGTAGTTATTGAAAGGGATTTAGTTTATCCATTCACACAGGAAAGACCAAGTGGATAAAGCATGTCTACTGCCCAGATTTCAACATGAATTTTAATGGACACCCTGATCCATCAGTATGTATATCTCAGACAGACTGTATGAATGATGGATAGACAGCAAATTGGAGCCAGATTTAAACAGAAAGGAAAGAGTAGGTTGGAATACTTGCAAAATTGCAAAGCTCCTTTGACCCCAGGCTTCTTGTGAATGAAAAGGCCTATCTTTTAAATACTGATATTTTGCCAGTATTTGCTCTGTAGTATACAACTGCCTCTGAAGAATTAAAAAAAAGATATTACCTAGAGGGCAATGAAGACCTCTGTTTTACCACTATTTTAAGAATAAAAAATTCCAAGAACCTTTACTCTCCTAATAAAAGTAAGACCTGGTATGATGGCAGGCTGCAACATATAGCCAATAAGGAGCTCAGAAGAAGAGTAGGAGTAAAAGAATTGAAGAATTGTATAATGGGAAGAGAAGGTAGGCTGGTGATGTGGCAAGAATGACAACAGGTAGACATCGGGAGCACTCCATTGTCACCCTGGCAGTGTCTTAAGAAATTTAGGAAGTGTTCCAGTATGTCAAAGGGACCCCTTGGGAGGACATGTACAGCATTTACACAGGATGGGTGGGCTTGAATGGTGTTTTGTTTTGTTGGGAAGAGCCCCTAAATTGATGAGATCACATATGCATGTGATTATTTGAGCATTAGCCTCTACTGTAGGTGGAATAGGCAGATGATTTAAAGGTCCCTGAAAAACCTCCCAGCTTAAAGCCATCTTTCCTAAATAACTATTCTGGTTCCTTTACTTCCCACCTTCAGAGTTTGTCCTTCAGACTAAGGGGTGGTGCCTTGGAAGGTTCCTGTTGAAATGCAAATGTGTCATTTGGGAGGGGTTGGCATATTAACTCATCATCATCCACTAACCCATTCCAAATGTGTTTATCTATGACTTAGCAGGCATCCTTAAAGGAGGGAGACTGGAGATAGGTTTTGGAGAAACAAACAAATGAAAATGAATGAAAAAACATTTGTTAAATGCTTATTACATGTAAATCATTGGGCTTGGTGTCAGTGATACAAATAGGGGGAGACCACACATATAAGGGGTTTCAGCTATGTAAAGAACAGTGCTGTAGGGACTGGGGTCTAGAGCAGCTAAGGGGTGTCAGCACTGCAAAGACATCTACATTGACAAAAGGGAATATTGGATAGAATGTTAAACTTGAAGTCAATGATTCCTGGGTTTGAATTTCATCTCCAAAGTACAAGCTGTGTGACCTCAGGCAATTCACTTAACCTCTCTTGTAGAGTTTTCTGTCTCTAAATGAAGGAGTTGGACTTTACCTCCAGGGTGGGTGCCCAGTAGCTAGAAACCTTCAGTCCTTTAAACCCAGAGCTACTAGTCTCCAACAAAGTGGTTAATGATTAGGGAGAAGGAAATTATGATTACCTATCAGTTTAACCAGAGCAGGGTCAGGGCACAGTCATAATCCTTGATATTTTTTTAAAGGTCACATAAAAGAAAGATCATGTGTAAAAGATCATATACAAAGTAAGGATGAAGTTAAAACTGCATATCAAAACTTCTTAAGTGACATTCCAGTTTAATGAACTTAGTTTTCTTAGTTGGGTTATTTAAAGAGCAACAAGTGGGTTTTATGGTGAAGCTATACAATGCATAAATTTTGAGGCTGCAGCAAATTGGGCTTCTGGAAACCCCCAGAGCTGTGATTTAGGAACGTCACAAGACAGGAAAATGAATAAGTGTTAGAGTATTCCAGCTATGATTCAGGCTTGAATGAGGATTTTATTAAAGAAAGTAAAGGTTCTTGGAATTTCTTATTCGTAAGATAGTGCTAAGTGGAACTATTGAGTTTAGATGCACACACACACACTCACATTTTTATAAAGAGATAATAATAATTGCTAGAATTTTTATGGTGTTTGAGGTTTGCAAAGTGTTTTACATATGTCTCAAAGACCTTTTTCTCTCATCATCGTCACCACCACCACCATAAATCATCATCATCATCATTATCAATGGCTAACTAATTTTCTCATTTGATCCTCACAACAACCTTCTGAGGTAGGAGCTATTATTATCATCCCTATTTTACTGAAGAGGAAACTGAGGTTAAGGTTAAGTGACTTGCCTGGGATCACACATCTAGTTCATGCCTGAGGCAAGATTTGAACTCAAGTCTCCTTACTCCAAGTCAGGGAATCAATCTATTACACCATTTGTATTGTCGGAAAGGGCAGGATCTGTGTGGTGTGGTTGAAAGATCACTGGGTTTGAAGTTGGGGGTAATAAGGTATATGTGCCAGCTCTGTTACTTATTACCTGTGTAACACCGGGTAGGTCACTTTTTCCTGTTGTCCTCATTCTCCTTATCTATAAAATAATGTTAGATTATATCTGAGTTGTTTTCTAGCTCTAAATTTTATGGTCTAAACCCAAACCCTTCATCAAGTGAGATAATGTAGAGAGCTTTTTTTTTTTCACCTTCAGTAATTGTGTAGATGTTAGATATTATTTTACTCAAGAGGAAGCTGAAGGTTTTTATTTGGAGGACTGTTCTAATGTGTGACAGGACCTGAGTCATGGATAGCATTTTTTTCCTCCCCTGCACAGAGAAGTCTTTGAAGCATCCAGATATAACAGGTTGTAACATATTTAAGTATATTTTTTTAAAAGTGTATTTCTGGGAATAATGCTCAAGGCTATTAGGGGAAATGAAGCCATGAAGTAAATGAGAAGAGGTAACATGGGATGGAGGAAGGAACAATGAGTTTGCAGTCAGAAGACCTGGTTTCACATTTCAGCTCTGCTGCTTGCTCTAAGTGTGATCATGGGCCAGTCACTCTCCTTCTCTGGACTTCGCGTTTACATTTCCATCTGGGCTGACATTCACAGGGTTGGACTGGAGAATTTGTAAGGTCCCCATCAAGCCTAAGGCTCCTATACATTAAGCTGGGCAGGAACTTTGAGAGATGTATGTGTGACCTTCTGGACTGTAAGCTCTCTGAGAGCAGGGACTGTCTTTGATCTCTTTCTGTATCCCCAGTGCTTAGTACAGTATCTGGCACATGTTGTTCAGTTATTTTTCAGTCGTATCTGACCCCTTTTCAGGCTGTCTTGGCAAAGATACTGGAGTGGCTTGCCATTGCCTTCTCCAGCTCATTTTACAGATGAGGAAACTGAGGGTTAAGTGATTTGCCCAGGGTCTCATAGCTGGTTAGGTGTCTGAAGCCAGATTTGAGCTCAAGAAGATGAGTCTTCCTGACTTCAGACCTGGAACACTACCTGCAGTACCACCTTGCTGCCACCTATATCTGGCACGTAGCAGGCATTTAAAAAATATTTATTTAATGAAGTAATGAAAGATAAGGTCACAAAGGTGGCAGGTTTTTAAAAATAGTGTTTTATTTATTCCAAATACATGTAAAGATAGTTTTCAACTTTCATTTTTATAAGATTTTGAGTTCCAATTTTTTCCTCTCCTCCTCCCTTCTATCTCCCCTCCCCAAGAAGGCAAGCAGTCTGATATAGGTTATACATGTATGACCATGTAAATGTATTTCCACATCAGTCTTGTTGTGAAAGAAGAAATAGAAACAAAGAGAAAAGCCACAAAAAACAATTTAAAAAGTGAAAATAGTATGCCTTAATTTGTATTCAAACTCCACAGTTCTTTCTCTGGATGTAGATAGCATTTTCCATAATACGTATTTTGAAATTTTCTTGGATCACTGTATTATTGAGAAGAGCTAAGCCAATCATAATTGATCATCGCACAGTTTTGCTGTTCCTGTGCACAGTGTTCTCCTGGTTCTGCTCACTTCACTCATCATCAGTTCATGCAAGTCTTTCTAGGTTTTTCTGAAATCTGCCTGCTCATCATTATATATAGCATAGTAGCATTCCATTGCATTCATATACCACAACTTGTTCACTCATTCCCCAATTGATGGGCATCCCCTCAATTTCCAGTTCTTTGCTACAACAAAAAAGAGCTACAATATTTTTGTACATATAGGTCTTTTTCCCTTGTTCACAATCTCTTTGAGATATAGACCTACTACTGGTATTACTATATCGAAGGGTATGCACAGTTCGATTGTCTTTTGGGGATAGTTCCAAATTGTTTTCCAGAATGGTTGGATCAGTTCACAACTCCACCATCAATACCTTAGTGTCCCAATTCTCTCACATCTTCTCTAACAACCAATCTGATAGGTGTGAGGTGGTACCTCAAGGCTGTATAAAGATGGTATCTTGAAGAAGTAAAGGGAAAAGTGAGAAGATATCCAAGACTGAATCTCATTCCTCCTAGAGTAAAAAGTATTTTTAATTTGGTAGTTAAATTTCAGAGAATTCAGTCAAAGCAAGTTGAAGCAGAAGCAAAATGTCTTTTTCTATCTAAGGGGAAAGCAGTGAGAGGCAGAGTGATGTTATAGAAAAGTCGTTACACTTTGAGTCAGGAAATCTGGGTTTGAGTTCCCATCTTGGCACTTAACTGGCTGTCATTTTATCGGTCTATCAGTAAGTATTTATGAAGTGGCTGCTACATGCCAGGCACTGTACTAGATGTTAGAGATACCAATTTAAAGAACCCCAAATAGTTCTTGTCCTCAAGGATATTATTTTATTGATGAGGAAGCTCATTATATTCTGTAGGAGGAGTCAATCTGTATATAGGTAAATATAGAGTATATACAAAAGAAATATATGGTAATTTGGGGAAACATGGTGGTATTAGAACTAGGGACAGGCATTAAGGAAGGCTTCATGATGGTTGTACTGAGTTTTGGAGGAAATGAGGAATTCTAATAGCTCAGGTAAGGAGGGAATGCCTTGTATGCAAGGCAAGAATGAAGAACAAGACCAGCTTGGCTGGACCATTGAGTTCATGGAGGGGAGGAATACTGTCTGATATGACTTGAAAGGCAGGTTGAAGCCAGGTTGTGAAAGACTTTAAATCTGTGAACCTTATTTCTACCAATTAGAAGATGAGGCTGATTTGTCTTCTGCCTATCTCCCTAGCGTACTTGTGAGGATTAAACAGTTAGGGGAATAGGGGAAAGAATGTGGTACTTGAAGTTAGGAGCCTTGAGTTTGAATTTTGACTTTGCTCATCATAGTTTATGTGATTCAGGTCAGCAAACCCCTCAGCCTCTGGGTCTTAGTGTCCTCATCAGTTGAAATGGTTTTAGACTTAATGACCTTGATGTTTCTTGTGGCCCTAATATTCTGTGGTTTTATAAATGACGTAATGTCATGTGAAACACTCTGTAAGTGGAAAGCACTATATGCATGTGAAGAGGTTCATATCATTATGAGCCCTTTGAGCCCTGGGGGCCTGAGGGCATCAAGAGTTTAGAGATACATTGTATGTTGCAACTGGCTTACAGTTGGGTGTTGGCCAAGGCTTCACTTAGTGAAAGGGAATGTGCAATGGGGAGTGGCTGATGCCTTTGGAGGTACAAGGTGTGAAACAGCAGAGGGAGGGAATGTGCTTATAAGAACAGGAAGGTAGACGAGGGAAGAAATAGGAGATTGAAGAAAGGGATTGAGACAGATGAGTCACTGAGACAGAGCTAAAGCAATTCAGCAAATACCACTGTAATAAAGATGTTGGCTCTCTACCAAATGGGCATTGGGCCCAAAGCTGAGGTGATAAATAGAGTGAGTGGTATGATGATGGCCCAGGGAAGTGATACCTGCAGAGTCCCAGAGCCTGATTCAGAAGGGTTTGCATGGCTTTGTCTTATATGGCTGTCAGCCTGTGAGCAGAGTAAATTAGAAGAGAGGAGAGCTAGACCTAGAAGGGAACTCCTTGCCCACCGACCTCATTCTACAGAGGAGGAATTGAGGTCCAGGGGGTTAAATGACTTTCCCAAGGGCATATGATTTTCCAGGGTCTAAGGTGGGATCATAGTTCCAAAGTTCTTGCCGGCCTTTTGAATACCTTTGGAAAAGACTCAAGTCCTATACCTAAGAATGTTGCTGCTTCTTAAGAATTTCCATGAGTCAAATTCCTGAGGACTCTCTTCAATGTTCCTTCCACAGTGGAGCAGTTCATTCCCTGATAATTGTTGTTTGTCCTTCATTTTCAAAGAGGACCAATGGCATTACCCCTTACACCAGAAGTGCTAGTCTTCCTTAAACACCCCATGTACCCCTTCACTAATAATAATAATAATAAGGACCCCCAAGGGTCATGATCATCTAATACCTTGCTTTAGTAAATCTTCCTGAGCACAAAGAACCAATTGACTTTTTCTCTAAGATCCTCATATTTCTGTTTTGCAAACCATCAGCTCAATTAAATTTAATTAATATCAACACATAATTTTTAAAGCACTTGTTATATATAACTTCTTGCAGTGAGAAGAATGAAAAGTAGTCCCTGCCCTCCTGGAGCCTACATTCTGCTAGGTCTTAGCAAACATAATAAATGTAGGAAAATAAATACAAGATAAATACAGGGTAATTTGAGGAGACAGCACTAACGACTAAAAACAAAATTTTTCCAAGGCTATAGAAGGATAATTACTATATTTCATTTAATTTGACAAACATTTGGGAAGTACCAAATGTATATGGCCAGCTCTTTGCTAGCCTTTGGAGATACAATGTTGAAAAATGACATGGCCCTTGGCATCAACTAACAGTAGCCATAGGAGCAATAAGAGGAAGTTGGAGAAAGGCAGAATTTGGCTTAGCAGAAGGAAATTTTTCCTAACCCATAGAGTTGTCCAGAAGTGGAACAGGTTTCCTTGGGAGAGAGAGTTTGTTTCCCCTTCCTAGAGATTTTCAGGGGTGACCTCCTGTTGAGGATGTTTTCGAGATGGTTTTGATATAGGTGCAGAATGGAGCAGATAAACTTCTGAGGTCCCTTCCAATTGTGTGATCTTATGATTCAGTGAAAGATTAAGACAGTGCTTCTTGAAAACATGAAGAAGGGGGACCAAAATTTTAATGGAGGGAATCAGGAAAGCAAGAGAGGGTTGTACCTACTTGAGTCAGCTGTTTATTAGCTCCCCATCTCGTACCCAAGAGACTTCCTTTAAACATAAATGCTAACTGGCATTGGGAAATTTTGATGCTTTTTGAAAGAGCCCTCTAGAAAATTGCTATATAGGAAAGCAAAGTGTTGCTGAAGGATTATCAATATCAAGAAATCAGGAACCCTCTTTCTGTCCTTGTTCCTTGTATTCTGAGTGACTTTTCATCTGGTCAAGAGCAGAAGTTCTTGCTGATCCTAGAAGCCATGCCATTGGCTACTCTCTTCACCTGAGGCGTATGGGGTATTCAGGAGGACTAGCATCTCTGGTGTGAGGGCTTGTCAAGTTCTTTTCAGAGCTCATCCACCTTAGGTGTCCACCCAATTTATTCACTTGTGGCTCCAGGAAACTGTAGCATGGGCAGTAGCCATACTTGGTAAACCAGTTCAGCAGTTGGGCTAAACCAGGTTGAGGGTAACCAACAGGCCTCAAACCTGTTGGTGAGTTAACAGGATATTTACCCTCAAACATGTAAAGACTTTTCCCATCAGAATGGGTGAATTAGAACAATTTGTTCCGACAGCCATGAAAGTGACTGAAGTAGGCACTGTGGAATCCTTAGAGCTTGGTCAGGCACTGAAGATACTAAGGTCATCCACTGTATCCCAGGTCATCACCAGTCATCTTGACTTTTGTCCTGCCACTGGACTTTGATGACTTTGGAAGAGTAAGGCTGACAACTTTGTGTAAGTCTCCCCCACTTAAATCTAATTCATGTACAAGTGAAGAGATCATTCTGTAATATCATTGGTCCTCTTTGAAAATGAAGGACAAACAACAACTCTTTTCACCTAGATGAAGGCATTTGTTGGAGGAAACCCTAACATTCTGATTCTGGTCATCTTCTACCTCCAGGGCATTCCAATTTTTGCTGTTAGCAAGATGTGACCAATTTTCTTTACAATAAACTGAAATTTGCCTCTTTCACGCTTGTTGTCCTAGTTTTTCCTCTATATGGCCAAACAGAAGGCCTCTAATATCTCTTCCACATGATGACTCTTCAGATAAATTATCTAGCATAATTTCTAACCCTATCCCAAGTCCTTTCTTCCCTAGGCTACACATCCCTACTTCTTCAGTTGGTTTTTGTGAGATATGCCCCTGTGACTGCCCACCATACTATTCCTCTCCTCTGGATGCTTTCTGGCCCTTTAGTATCCTTAAAAAGCAGTGCCCTTAACTGAACAAAGTATTTTAGATGTGGTCTGATAAGAGCAGCATGTTAATCCTCCATACTCTTTCTGTTCTTTTCTCCTGGGAATGAAGTACCATAGAGTAAACCTGGATTGTTTTTATTGAGCCCATAATACTAATCTCCTTGAGCTAGTAGGTGTGGGGAATTAATTTGCTGAGCTAACACAAACTGAATTCAACTCCCCCCAGGTCTATAGAACTTCATATTTAGAAAGACACATCCCTTTTCTCATTGCAGTGATGCTCACAGTCATTGTTCCTCTTGTCCCTCTTCAAATGTCCCTTAAGTACTGGCAGTGCTTATCCACCTCTGTTATTGCCTACACATTATAAAGGCCTAGTCCCTCAGATGCCCAGTTCAAGCTTCAGTGGTTGGGGGTAGGGAGGGTAGGAAAGAAAGGAATTGGGGGATGTTTCTAAATCAGTGACTTGGTTCATTCTCTGAACTTGGTCTCTTCTGATTTGGTCTTTTTAAAAATTTCCTTCTTTCTTTTGGTATCTGATGAACTCTGCTGGCTTGCCTCTTTCAACATTCATCCTCTCTCTAGACCTGTACTTCTTGAGATTAATACTCTTGGAAAATAATGAATTTTATGTTTTGAAATTTAAAGTTGCATCTATTACAGTTATTTCTTCTTACTTCTGTCATATTTAATGATTTGTTAACTCTATAACAGAATATTTTGGAACTATCACTTCTCTACTGTGAGCTAGTATCACATTAGATTTTTTGACTGGCATAGCCATTTTGAGCTTCAGTCCATTAAACCTCACAGATTGAATGCCTAGAAGAAGACAGAGTGAGAAAGGATCCTGAGTCCATATGTCCTAGTTGTGGTTCCATTTTTGGTGCAATGGATAACTCACGTCTTGGAGCTCAAATGATCTCTTTCCTTAAAAACCATCCAGATATGCCAAGGTAAAAGTAGTTCCAAAAGGGTTAAAAAGTTGGTTCACAGGAAGATAAAAGTATATAAAAATCTCCAGCAAGTAAGGTAAGAGCAAAGAGCAAGAAATTTCTCTGGGGTTTTAAGAACACTTCCCTCTCTCACCACAACATACCCCACTTTAAGAAATTTTTTTTTTATATTCTTCTTGCCCCCAAAGCCCACAACTGGGTGACTACCAGATCAATCTACTTGGGGGGGCGTTAACTCAAACCACTCTAGGTCTTCCCTCGTCACAACAGTCTTGGCTGGTGTTGTAGGAGCTGGGGGTTGTGAGGGGAGAAGTGATGAGTTAGTGGCAGTGTTAATTCATGCCTCCCCTGTATGTAGATCAGTTTAAGTAACTGGGGACATTTAGTCCAGAGGAGAAAAGAGTGGCTAGTATTATTTCAGTCTTCAGTTATTTGAAGCACAGATATGAAGAAGAGGGGTCAGAATCATCCTATGTGGCTTTAGAAGCAAAACTAGAAGAAAATGGATGGTACCAAGAGTCAGATTTCAGTTTAATGTAAGGGAAAACTTTCTAACAATTGAGCTATCCCAAAGTGGAATGGTCTTGGGGACAGGTAGGGGTCCTTCTGTCCCTAAATATTTAGAAGGTTGACATGTGGAAGGTGCTGCTTGACCCCAGAGAGCAGATCCATGAGCACTGGGTAGAAGTGCTAGCCATTAGACTGATGAGCTGATGGGATGGGCTGGTTCTTCCTCATAGGAGGTCTTGGAGAAAAGGCTTCCAGATCATTTATTGGGTTTTAGTGTTTTAGTGGGTTTTCTCTTTCAGGCATGATTTTGACTAGATGACCCCTGGAGCACCTTTCAGTCCTGAGGTTGTATGATCTTTTTTTTTCCCCCTTACAAACTTTTGTCCAGCTTTGGGAGGCCTTTTACAAGCCATTTATGAGGTGTACAACAAGGAGATAAGAGGAGGGACATAGTCTAGCACTTCCAGGGACACTTCTGTCTTTCTACTGGAGTCCCCTCTTTCTTCTCTAATGTGCTACTCTTACTTTAGCAGTGATGGGGAATCTATGACCTCTGTGGCCCTCTGTGCCTTCAAGTGTAGCCCTTTGACTGAATCCAGACTTCACAGAACAAATCCCCTTGATAAAAGAATTCAGTTAAAGGGCTGCACTTAAGGACGTAGAGCAGACCTGCACAATTGGGGCCAAAATTAAAATAGGATAAACTTCTTCAGGCTACAGATCGGTTCTTAGCAACTCACTTTCCAAGTGAAGCTATTATTAAATTATTATGCAAATAGACAATATTTAAAAGAAACGAGACATTTCAATTAATATAAATTAATTACACTCATCACTTACAATTTTTATTTATCATGAAATCACTCCTCTCAGACTAGAGACTGACAGTGGTTGGTTGCTGTGGGTCATGTGACAAACAGGAGTACATGTGCAGTAGCAACCCACATGCCTAGTTATATGCCGGCACAATCGTGACTAGGGGAAGGTGGGTTAAGTAGGACACAGACAAAGCACATCTTTACTTTTTAGTAGACCAGAAAGTGGCCTGGGGGCCCTCTGTTGTGCAGGACTGACCTAGAGGGCCATGTGTAGCCTTGAGGCCGAAGGTTCTGTGCTCCTGCTTTAGAGACTTCACCCTTCTGTTCTTCTTTCACAAGTTTACTGTGGATGAAATGAGATAAAGAAAGTGTCCTGTTAGGTCCTATGAAAATGTAGTATTATTGTTATTATTATTGCCATATAAGGCTTGTGATCTGTTCCCTCTCCTTTCCTTCTTTCTCCTCCCTTCATCTTTCCCTTTCCCTCCACATTTTGCCCTTTCCTCTTACATTTTGTTGCTATCTTTTATATGTACATTATCTTTTTTCCCCAAATATATGCCCCTCTGCCCTCTTCTACCCATAGAGTCATCCTGTATAAAAAAGAATAAAAAAGAAAAGGACTGGGAGAAGAGAAAGATTTCAGCAAAACCAAGCAGATTTCAATGGAGTCTCAGAGTATAGACAATGTTCTGCATCTGTAGTATTCATCTCTTAACATTGGAGAGAGGGAGGTTCATTTTCTCATTTTTTTTTCTTTTTTCGGAGGGGTGGTTATTACAATTACAAAGCATAACATAATTTTCGTTGTTTTCCCTCTGTTAGAGTTGGACACCTGGGCACTGAGCTTTTAGTAGAATATAAGCTTCTTGAGGACAGAATCTTTTTGTTTTGTTTTCCTTTGTCTTTGTATCTCTAGGACCTCATATAAAGCATTGTATATAGTAGACACTCAATAAATGCCTGCAACATTAGGTAGATTTGAAGGTCAGTGAAGAGCTGGGGCTGAAATGTTGAGTGTGAGACAAAGGGAAGGAGATTAGGAAATCCATGGTGGGAGAAGCCTGGGTAGAAGTCTTCAAACTGAGGCAAGAATGGGAGTGCATAATCTCAGGAAGTCATTCTTTTACCCAGCCCAGGGAGGGATGAGCTCAGCAGATCTCCAAAATGCCAGGCCAAGTAGGCAGAGAGCTCCATTTGCCCCACTAGAAGGTGTTAAAATGAGATAATGCACATAAAATGCTTTGTGGACCTTAAAACAGTATATAAAGGTCAACTCTAACAACTCTGATAATAATCATTACAATTATAAAAAGGAAAATATTGTGCCCATTGTCTAAAAGCCTCACTGATGGCTCTGAGTTTCCTCCCTGGGCTTCCCTATCTGTTTTTTTCCTTCTGCTGTGGGGAGTAAACTTTGGCTTTGTCATCACTTTGAACACAAGAGAAAAGGGGCCACATGGTCTAAAGAATCCTGGGCTTGCTGTCAGAAAGACCAAGATTCAAGTGCTGCATCAGCTACTTAAACTAGCTGGGCAACCCTGAAGCAAGTCACTTTGGAACTCGGTTTCCTCATTTGTAAAATGAGGGTTTGGGACTTAATGACCTCTGAAGTACTTTCTAATTCAAAATCTATGATCCTATGACCTGGGTTCAAATCCTAACTCTATTGCTTATAACCCATGTGACCTTAGCAAATCATTTCTGTTCTCTGTACCATTGGTTTCCTCTTTTGTACAATAAATGAGTTGGATAAGATGGTCTCTAAGGCTTCTTCTAACTCTAAATTCTATGATCCCAGAGAATGACTCCTAATCCTTATTTTCCCTATGATTTTCTTTTCATATTTCTATTTTCTTTCTTTCTTTTTGATTATAGGATTGAGGTTCCTTGAAGATGGAGAAGCATTTTATTTCTACTCTGTTTTCAGCACTTCTAGTCCAGAGCATCAAAATGCATAGTCAGCACATACAATGGGCCAGAAAGGGTTGTTGAAGGAGTAACCTCTGTTAGCGAAGACATCCTCTGACATTAATATAAAATCCAATTGTGACCTGGAAAGTTTTCCAGAAGTGAAGAGATATCAGCATAGGTTCATTTGTGTGAAAAGCCTGTGGAGAAGTATCCTTTGTCATCCTTCCCCTGTCCACAAGAAGGAAGACTCAGACCCGTGGCTAGAGCAGCAGTTTGATTGCTCTGCTGCATACATTCCAATTGTCAACCACAAGTTCATTTCTTAAGCAGTCAAGAACATTTTATTCAAACTACCACTTGAATTTTGGCAGAAAAAAAAATGCACGCACAGTTAGAGCCAAAATTTACCCTCAGATATGCACATGTTACTTTCATTGAGAGGAACAAGGAAGTTTCCCTGTCAAACCCATCTCCAGGATCATCTGCAACTCTTTGTAATGAATGTGACATTTATTCTTCTTCTCTGTGATCAGAGTCAGGTGAGGTGATTGTAGAGAGAATAAAGAAATCCTCATTCCTCCCCCACTCCCCCCCCCCTTCCAAAAAGGGCTCTTAAATGTCAAATCAAATTAAATGAAATCATTGTATCAGGGCAGAATACATATAAGTTGCAGATGTCTGTAGTGTAGTCCTTCAATAAATTCCCTCAGTCTCCATGCTTTACTGGAGATTTTATTGACCTGGTCCAGATTAAACAAAGTTCAAATATACTTATTAGTTGAACAAATGTCATTTGCTAGAGCATGGATCAAATTCATTTAACTAAAATCAGTTCTCTCTCTCTCTCCTTTCTTTTTCCTTCCTTCCTTTCTCTTCTTTCTTTTCTTTTTTTTCTTTCTTCCTTTCTTTCTCTTTGCTCAGCTAATTATAACATTCTCTATCAGGGAGTCTGTGTTTAAGAGGTGAATGCTGGTGCGCATGTTTAACACCTGGGAGTGAGTGGACAGAAGTTTGATTGCAGGGCAGTGGTCTAAATCAAAGCCCTGGCATTTAAGGACAAATTAAGTTTCCTGACACAAAGGCCAAGAGAGGAGCTGTGCATGTTGGGGAGGGAAGCCCCTGTGTTTCATTTTGCCTCTGTGGTGGAGCTGGGACCCCTGTGTCACCTCCTGTTAACTAGTGTGTAAGGCATGGCACTCTAATAAAACATGCTAGACACCAAAAGGCCAAAACCCAGTTCACAGATGTTGTAATGTTATGAGATAATTTTCAGGCCTGAATGGGGTGAAAAGGGTGCATTTGTTCAAAAGGGGAATACCTATGGAGGTCTTTTCTGTGAGCAATACCATGACTTCATTACCATGTCAATTCTGGGAAAGGGCTCTGATTTAACACAGCAGTTGGCTGGATCCATATGGAGCTGATGAACCTCTGAATGAATAGTGAATGGAAAAACTGCTGGAATCTGCCTTCACTTTGTTTCCAGGATGACCAATGTAAGAGGCCTAAGAGCTATGCTGCACAGATGGGGTAAAGAGGGAGCAAGTCTACAGGACTTACTTAATTTTTTTAGCTGATTGGTTGGTGCTTTTCCCTCCATCTTTTTTATACATATTTCAGTTGCCTAACTGCATTTCCTTACATTTATCCGCTCAACAAAAACAAAATGAGCTTTAGGGAAATTAGAAATGAAACACAATAGCATATGTAGCAATAAACATTCAAACAGAAGAAAAAAAAATTTGAAATTTAAAGCACCCAGTTTTGTGCGGTTTAGGAGTAATTGAAAATGTAATTAAGAAATCATGAAAAAGACGATTAAAAGTTTGAGAGATAGTTTTCAAACTCTCCTAAACAAGATGGGAATATGCAGATTTCCCCCTTTATAACCTCATATATGTCCGAGAAGGTTACATGCCTTTCTGGTCCAAAGCTGCATCCCAAGTGCCAACACTGTAACTCAAAAGCCTCTCTGGCATTATCTAGTTTCCTTTCTGGCTTTAAAAGTGAGAACAGATGTCACCAGAGAGGACAAAATAGATTTTACCCACCAAGAGGAGCTTTTCTTGCCATCCTTAATAGGAAGCTCCTTGAAATGCTAATGTACACAGTTTGTGTTGCTGGGTTTGCATAGAGATGGTGGGAAACAGCTCTGATCTCAACAAAACCTTTTGTTATTAATCAAGAAAATCTGGTCTTCTTGAAACGGCAAAGCCTGGAAATTGGTGTGGCTACCGGCAATGCTGAGATCTCTATAGCAATCTCCTGTGAACAAAAATGCCATAAAACACCCGAGCAGTCCTGTAAGATATGGCAGCTGGAGCCATAATAGATTTTCATGATTTTCCCCCTACATTCTTTCCTCTCACCGGGCATCCATATTTAAAGAGGAAGAAGGAGTTTTTCTCATGTATCTTGTTCTTTAAAATCTTGTTTTGCTTTTCAGCAATTTCAAGAAGCAGCCTGGAAGGAGAGCCATTATAACAACACTAATGAAGGAGTGCCAAGAGATTTGTTTTTAAACACAACAAAATTCCAGTAAAAGCATTTTTTTTTTTTTGCCTGGCCTGCTGTGTTAGAATGATAGTATTCTACAGGTCCCTTTATGATCTTGAATTTTAGTTTTGTCTGGAAAGGAAACTTGTGTTTGGTTTTAAACATCCATGGTCATACTTACCCACCAATAAGCCTCATGAACATTGCCTTCTCTATGAAAGCATCCCTGTTTAAGGGTCACTTATAAAAAGGTGACCTAACTGATGATGTACTGTCCTGTAGCAGTCACTCTCTTCTTTGCACTCTAAGAGTACTCAGTGGTGAGTGTGTCCTGCCTTGTTCTGTGCTTAAACTGCTTTAAGACTGCAAAACCCTTGCTTGCTGCACATCACCCAGTCTGGACCTCACAGCCATCCTTGGAGGTATGCCCTACAGCCGTATAGGTGCTACATTCTCTTTTATAGTTCAGGAAACAGGGTCAGAAAGATGACAATGGCTCAGCCAGAGCCCCATAGTTAGTAAGTCAGGGGTGGGATCCAGCCCAAGTGCCGGCTCTGTTTATTGTACCTTGCTGCTTTGGACTGCTTGGTGCTCCTTCTCCCCTTTCCTCCTCTTTCATTCATTTTACAAACACCTACAGTTAACAGAGCATGTTACTGGAAATACAACTAAGGCATTTGTTGTTCAGTTATTTCCGTAATATCTGACTCTTTGTGACTCTACTTGTGGTTTCTTTGGCAAAGATACTGGAGTGGTTTGCCCTTTCCTTTCCTAGCTCATTTTGCCAATGAAGAACTGAGGCAAACAGAGTGAAGTGACTTGTCCAGGGTCACACAGTAAGTGTCTGAGGCCAGATTTGAACTCAGGAAGAGGAGTCTTTTTGACTCCAGGCTGGGTACTCTACCCACTGAGCTGCCTAGATAAGTCATAGTTCCTGTTTATAAGATCCTTAAGAACTGGGATCTTTTGTGGTGCCCCACACCCTCAACAGTATCTAACATGGAGACAGCATGGAGTGGCAGAAGGAGCACTGGGCCCCCAGAATCAGAAAACAGTTGCATTTGAATTCTAGTTCCTATACTTGTTTGATCCTAGGCAAGTTCCTTAAGCTCTCGCAGCCCCAGTTTCTTCTTTTGTAGAGTTGGGGCAATGTTTTTCATACAACACACTTCATGGGGTCATTGTAAATTTAAGTGCTAATGGCGACATTATTGCTGATATAACAGGAACAAGCAATTTTTTGACTATTGACTTAAAAATGGGCAGAAGTTGCAGAGAGACAGATTTATGCTCAATATAAGGAGATGATTCCTAATTATTAGAACTGTCAGAAAAAATGAAGTTGATAACTTCAATATATAGGAAGTTTCCTATCACTGGAGCTTGGATGACCAACCACTTGCTGGACTTGCTGGAAAGGGTCTTCTAGCATAGACTAGAGTGATGGGCTAGGTAATTAATAACAGTTACATTTATATTACACCCTACAATTCACAACAACCCCTAGAAATAGATGTATAAATAGTATTATTCTCATCTTTTATAAATGAGGAAGATAAGATTCAGAGAGGTTAACCACAATCGCGTAATCTGGAGATGGCTAAACTGAGACTTGAATTCAGGTCTTTTGACTCCCAACTCCTAGGCTCTTGTCTAGGGGAATTATACTCTAGATAGTTTATAATGCTTTCTCTGATTCTGGCATTCCATGATTCTCTAGTTAAGGGAATAGAAGAAACATGAATAAATGAAATTCACTGATTATTCCAGGCCTCATTTTAGTCAATAATTTAAACTTCTTTCATCAAACATTTTGCCAGAGCAGCTGCTAATAAACAAAACAATTGTCTGGTTTGAATTTCAACTCTGTGCTTTCCTTTAGTAGGCCTACTAATGAGCAGTGAAATGGAAGTCAGGATGGAAGTCTGAAAAGGAGGTGAAGCAACAGGATCAAACAATTCACATTCTTTTATAATCAGCTCAGATCCTTGGAAGTTGTAAGTATACTCTGTTCTTGGGTGATAGATTTCTACCCGTTGGCAGATGGTACCCTGGGGATATGTAGCCCACCTGCCAATGAATCTTTAATTCTACCTTTGCAAATGTTAACAAGTATGTTTCAGGTGCTTTCTAGAGTTGTGATCTGTGATCCCTACAAGAGCACCTTGCTTTATGGTCTCCTAAGGATTTTTTGGGCACAGAGTAGGTGCTTAACAAATTGTTGAACTGAATCAAATTGAAGAGTTGCACATAAATTGTTAATTAAATCATATTCACTTCTTTATTTACCAGTACATATTCAGTGCCTACTTTCTATAGTTCTTTAAAAGAAATCTATGGTGAGCTCTGCTGTAATGTTCAAAAACAAAGCAGAACATCTTTCAGAGTGGATAATCACATATCCTATTTCTGTGTTTGCAGAAAGTGAAGTATTACCATGTTGGAAGAAAAGGTTCAAAGTAAGTTCTCTACTGTAGTGGCATTCCTAGATGACTTTCCAAAGCTCCTTCCACTTCTAAACCTATGATCCTATCATCCTTCTATCCCTAACAATCTAGGATCCTAGGATTTTATTAACTTTGATGACATCTCTTTGATGGATATAATATACAATGAAGGAGAAAGAGTGTAGGTGTTTTTATAAACAATTGGCATACTCTACTATGACCCATTTATTTTGGGTGCCATGATGCAGATCATCCAGGAATGGTCATAAGTCCCAATCACACGGACAGTAGCTACGATTAGACACTCTGCATGAAAGCCAGGTTCTTTGGCCTTGGACAGATGTGTGCTTGGTGTTGTCTGCAAGTGAATCAGTGGTAGCACCACTTAATAAACTTGCTACATGTGATAAATACCCTATCTTGTAAGATGATGGAAAGCTGGAACGACTCTTGAGGTCATCTATTCCAATTCTGTCCTTAGAAGGAACCTCAGCAAATCTGGCTTCAGACACTTGACACTTACTAGCTATGTGACCTTCAGCAAGTCACTTAACCCCAACTGCTTTGCCTTCCCCCCTCAAAAACAAAACAAAACAAAGAAGGTACCTCAAAAGCCATGTAGTTCAAATCCATTATTTCAAAAATGAGGGAAACTGAGGCTCATGGAGGTTAGGTGAGTTGCCCAACATCAGACAGATAGTAAATGATAGAGACTGGATTGCATTCAAGTCCTCCAATTCCAAATACAGTAGTGTGCTACTTCTCAGTCTTAAAAAAAAAAAAAGAAACTAAGAATGTTGGGTTAAGTCTAAAACACGTTAATGTCCATTGTATTATACTTTTAGACATTAAAAAATAAGGACATTGATATTTTGAAAGCTAAGATATTTGTCCCTAGACTGAGATTTCATGCATCGAAGGATGACCTGGAGTGTTAAAAAAAAAAAGTGGCCCCATTATAAACACCTTAAAAATAGATCTAAAAAAAAAGCTGACATAATACCAGGCTTCTAGCACTGGACTCCACGCAGTCAAAGCAGGAAAACAGAGTCTGAGTGAATCAGTGAAAACTAATGAGCACCATTATATTTTAGTGAAAGATAGTGAAGGAGGTGTTTTTCTAGGGTAGGGTGGTCAAAGACTAACCATGTGTTTTCTGAATATTTCTTAAAAGCAACAGCTTTTTAACTTGTCTAAATGTCTGGACATGTCTGTTTCTCTTGGCTGTTTCATCTTCTTCCTTTTGGTACAGATTAGACCTCTCTATGGTAAATCACCAAAATGCAGAGTAAACCTAGTTTCTCACAGTCCAAGAAAAAAAAAAGGCATATAATTTGGACAGAATTGTCTCAGCTCTCTACTATGTAGTCACTACCCAAGTGTCTTATGGAAGGTATTTTCCCTTCCTTCTCACCCCCTAACCTGAGAAATGGTTTGATTTTTTTCCCCAATACTTGGAAAGCCTTTTTTTTTTTTTTTTTTTTTAGGAGGGGAAAGCTTTCAGAGATCTGGGACTCTCTTCCTTGGTTGAGCAGAATTATCTCTCTCTCAATGGGAGTCATTTTTGGCACTCTGTTGTCTCCTGTGTATACTTTCTCCCATTTCTTGGAAGAAAGGGTTTTTTGCTCCATAAAAAAAATCAGATTTACTGATGCTTTTTGTCTTTACATCACAATAATTTCAATGCTCCTTTTTCTACCCCCCATTAACCTTCCCATGTGACAAAAATAAAGTGATCATATCTGACAATGTGTATAATGTTTTGTCCTAGTATTCTTCTATTTCAGCGAATATATTTCTTTGTCACTTAACCCCCTTCCCTACTTTCTGTGAACATGTTTCATTAACTATTCTCTGGGACCTTAATTTATTTTTTCAGTTACTCAGAATTCTTCCTTTTAGTTATCTTTTTCATTTACATTATTGTAGTAATTGTATATATATATATATATATATTTTTTCTCTTGGTTCTCTTTAGTTTTCTCTGTTCATGCAAATCTTTCCAAGTTTCTCTGAGTTCCTCATATTTATCATATTAATTCTGTTTCTAGCTTATAAATGTCCCTGGTGAGTTGTCATCTAGCCTTAGCAAGAAGAATTCTAGTGAAAGAGAACCCACTACCATCTAAAGCAGCACATTCCACATTTGGGTATTTGTAATTATGACAAAGTTTCTCCTAGCCTCATGCAGAAATCTGCCCCCTGCAAATTTCACCCATTGCTTCTTATTCTACTGTTTGATTGCCTTGACCAGAACACATCCAGAGAATTGCTTTTAGTTCTAGAAGCTATGTTTTGGAAGGACATCAATTTAGTAGGAGTATGTCTAGAAGCCGGCAACCAGTGCAGTGAGGGGACTATAGATCATGAGATCTCTTCAAGGGTCACTTAGAGGAACTAGGGATATTCAGCTTGAACTAGTGGGTTCTCTTTCACTAGAGTTCTTCCAGCTGCGGCTAGATGACCACTCGCTGGGAACATTTCTAAACCAGAAATAGGTTTAATTTGATAATATTTGAAGTCCCTTCTAGCTCCTGAGATTCTGACACTGAGTATAGTTGAGACTATTACCTCCCTTCTGACACTATCCCTCTCAGAATGAAGCTTAGGCTACAATTAGCTTTTTTTCCTTTCATGAGACTTCCATGTCCCTTTCTTTACTCATATTGAAACTGTCTACTAAAAAAAAGCCCATGATTTTTTCCATGGGCACTGTTGTCTTCCTATGATTCCTTCTTATCATATTTGTGTAGTGGATATTTCAAACCAAAGTGTTGTACTTTATTTTTAGAAAATGTGAAGATTCAAATCAGAAACAAACCTTGACTCTCACTTTAAAATGATATTGTTGAAACCTGAATATTTAATTTCTTTAATCGTGGGGGAATAAAATTCTTTACTACTAACCATTATCTAAGGGGAGTAGTGGAAAGTACCTGATAAATTATGGATCTTAATCTCTACCCTGTCATTGAGCTGATAAGTGACCTTACACAAGTCATAGTACCTCTCTATGTCTCAATTCCTCCATCTTTAGCATAGGACAAATGAAATTCCCAATCTCTATATATCCTAGGATTCATCTGGGAATTAATGAGCCCCTGCTCTAGAGAGCCCCCTCTAGAGAGAACTGATGGACTCTGTAGGTCAAAGAATATACATATATTTTTTTCTTATATCTCATATCTCATATATATATATCTTATATATCTCTTTTTTCTTTCTTTCCTTTCTCCCCCATCTAATGTAAAACTGTTTTTCATAATTTTATATGTATAGTATAATATGTATATGTTATTTATTTATATTTTATATGTATGGTATTATATTCCTTACTTTTTCAATAGGTGAGGGGGAGGGGTAGAAGAAGAGAATGTGGAACTTAGAATTTTAAAAAATATTTTAAAAATTAAAAATTCATAGAAAAGAAGGAAGACCAGAAAAAAACACACAAAGTAACAGGACTGCTTTGAAAGTGAATGGTTTTCTGTGAAAGAAAGGAAGAAAGCAAGCAAGCTGCACAAAAAGCTTTTTAAGTTTCATGAACAATCTCTGTTTCATTTGCTGTTAGTGAAATTCAGAAAAACAAAACAAATAAAAATTTAAAAAAAGAATTAATGAGTCCTCCTTTCCAAAGAGTTTTATCATCCAGAAACAAAAGGCATTTTAAGAATATTAGGGATAGATTTATAATGGTCCTTGAATAGTCCTTAACAAAGTGTTTTTCACTCTTAGGAAATCTTTAGGTGGTAGATAGGCAGCAATAGGCCCCTTTCACAAGTGATGAAATAGACCCAGAGAAGTTAAACTATTTTCCCAGGGCCACCAAAGAAGAGTTTTAGGGCCTGAATCAGCATTTTCAGAGGACCAGTGCCATCTATTTCTAGTTCTGCACAATAAAAATTGTTCCCAGCATTTCCACTAAATTATACCTGATTTGTTCAAATTCTATCATCCTGTTCGGATTTGTCCTTTAACATCTCACTTTTCTAGTGTGGGAAAAATCCTTCAACAAACAAACCCCTACGTAAAGACAAAACCAACCCAAACCACACACACTTGAAGAAAATGATCCCTTACTTACTATTCAAGAGACCCAGGACCAAATATGAAAAACCATAAAGTGAAGAGTGTTGTGGGAATGATAATGAAAGAGTAATGGTAAATTATTAGGCAGCAGTATTTCTATGACAATGTCTAGCACAACAGTCATATTTCTCATTGACCAAATAGTGCCAACTAATTTGGATATTACTATCATATTCTCTTTCACTGCTTTATTCTTATACATTACTATATATATCCATAATTTTGTGACTTGTAAACTACAGTGTTAACTGCTCCCCCAAATTGCTCACTCATTCAGAGATCCCAGTGACTGAGGAGAGCATTTTAGGAATGCAGTGGGGGAAAATATCATGGGAAAAAGGTGGATTCTGTTTTATCCTGTAAGATATTGAAATCCTGCCAGGGAGAAGTTAGTGGCGAGGAGATATTTCAAAGTAAAGCCTTAGGGCACAGAAAATTGTTTGGTGGGGAGGAAAAAGGAAGCATATAAAAGAGTTCCCAAAAGGAGGAGTTTGGGTAAGTGAGGGAAGATACTTTCCTCTCTTCCTTTGTTCCAGTAGTGACTCCCCAAAGAGTTTTTTTAACCCCCCTGCTTGATTATCTTAAAATATGTCATGAAATTCTCAAAACAAAATTGATTGGCCCAGACTGTGATTTTTTACAAAAATGAAACTTTGCTCTTATGGGTGGTAACTAGTCTTATTAGGTTTCTCATTAAATCCTGTATTAATTGTGAAACGAGTACTTCCAACTAGGCCTCCCCCTCCTAAGCAGGGCCTACTGAGTAGTCTTTGCATCGATGGAGAGAGGAGGAAGCTAGTGGGGGCCATCTCTCTTGCTTCCATTCTGGCGTGGTCTCTAGCACTTTTTGCATTCTCTTTGGGGCCACTGTCAATAATTAATCTTCAGCTAGTGAAGCTGCTGACCTTCAGCCAGGGAGCAGAGAAGGTTTAGCTGAACTGATTACTTGTCAAAGTCATGTTTGTACAGCTTTACATGTCATAGGATAATAGGATTTTAGAGCTGCAAAAGAATTTAAAGATCACATAGTCCTATTCCCCTTATTGCCCATTGTAGTATGTCAGAATGACTTCTAGACTGATCTCTAAGGGTCTCTTCAACCTCTGGGTTCCTAAGTAAATATCCTTTGGCAAGGCATGGGTTGTTGATACACCAGTGTATGACATACAGTTATGCAATATTGGCACTTCTCTCAGTGTTGATGAGAGGAAGGTTCTTTTTAAACCTAGAGAAATGGGAATAGAGTATGAGTTGCAGCATTTTCAGGACAGGGGCATCAACTCTCACAATGTTATGATGGCTATGGCTGGGTTTATCATAAGGTTAGACAGATGGACAGATGAATAGATTGGCAAATTGCTAATTTGTCCATAAAATTGAAAAAGATGATAAAAGACAAATAGTGCTGGAGAGAGTGGGATGTTGAAAGACAGACATGATGACAGAATGTCAGTGGGGTACTATGAAGTGGTCCAACTCCTTTGGAAAACAGTTTATATTTGTGTACACAAAAATTGTTAAGCTTTTCATATTGAGGCCTATAAATCACACTGGGCATATGCCCCAGTGAGGTCAAAGAAAGAAAGATCCCATGTATAACAAAATAGTTATAGTATCTGGTTTCTTTTCCTCCCTTCCTCCTTCCTTTCTTCCCTCCTTCCTTCCTTCTTTCCTTCCTTGTTTCCTTCCTTCCTTCCTTCCTTTTTTTTTCCTTTTTGCTAGGGAGGGTATTAATGGGAGAAGGATATATCAAAGTAGAATAAGTATCTCTGGAGGAGGTAGTTTTTTTCCTTTTTCTTGAGATCTTTAAAGAAATATTGAATGACCACTCATTGAACTGTTTACAGAAGAGACATTTTTTTAGAGATGGTTTAGACTAGATAGTTCTGAATTCTCTTATAACCCTGAAATTCTGTGATTCTGTGGCTTAGAGAGGGAAAGCGACTTGCCCAAATCATATTGTTAATGACAAAACTGGAACTAGAATCCAGGACTTCTAACTTCTAGTCTACTACTGCTTTTCAAGTCGGGCCAATTTCTGGTGGGCTTTGAAAACAAGATAGAGGGCTTTGGATTTGAAATAGTAGGAAATAGGGAGGTATTAAGATCTTTTTTTTTTTTAAGTAGGAGAATGTTATGATGAAAGAAGGTCATATATCTTTTCACCACCAAGGAATAGAAGAGGATAACTGAATTTCCTCTTCCCCAGTGGAAGCCAGGTGTCAGGACACTTCTGGACCAACAACAGCTTGTGGGAAAGGAAGAAAACTGGGCCTCCATCCCAGGAAATGATGTTGTCTGAGAGTCAAGAGGTGAGGAAAGCTGGGGGTACTTATGGCAGTCTATAAATGATTAGAAACTGTGAAAGGAATGGTGGAATTGATAAGAGAGAAAATAGAAGAGGGATTTCCCTGAAAAGTACTAGAACCTCTTCTATAGATTTTTGGGAAGAGGGGATCCAGGACTTAAGTAGCACAGGTACATCTTATGAAGGCTAGTTACATTGAGGAATGGAGGAAGGGATCTCCATTTGAAGGCAATAGGAAGTGGGAAACTATATGTAGTGGGACATTTAAAGAAGCCCACTTCCCTACGGTGTCAAATGGGAAGCTATAGAGAAATGTACGAAGGGAATAGGAAAGTCAGTATTAGGAGAGTGGACAGGTAAAAAAAAAAATCAGACGGAATGCATGCACTACTTCAGTGAATCTTTGGATTTTTTTTTAACTTACTGTGTCTACAAGACTACAAAAATGCCTCAAAATTAAAAAAAAAAGTTAGATATGTGCCTCAAAATTCAAAATCCACAGGAAGTTAAAGATTTGAGTACAGAAATATGTTCCTAGCAATAATGAACAAGGATGGAAGAGGGTAAAAGTACCAAGATTGAAAAAGAAGACTGCTCTTGATTAGAAACAGAATTCAATTTGATAAACTACATGCAAGTAAGAAACTACATGCAAGAAGACCTAGGATTGAGTCCTACTACTATCACTTATTAGTTGTATGACCTTGGGCACATCACCTGCTTGGGAACTCAAATTCCTCATCTGTAAAATAGAAATAGTAAGCTCCTCTGTATTTACCTTACAGGGCAGAAAGGAAGATTGCACTTCTATGAATGGAAAGAATATCAGAACAATTAGAACTGTGCTGAAGTGGAAAGTATTGCTTTCTGAGGTAGCTGGTTTCCCATCGTTGGAGATTTTCAGACAAAAGCTAGATGCCTACCTGTCATGGATGTTGTAGAGAGAATTCCTGTTTGGGTTTGTACTAGATGGACTCTGTGGCCCCTTCCAGCTATGCTTCTTTGATTCATTGGACTGTCATGCCTAGGGCAAGCATATTTTATGGGGAGAGACCTGGGGACCAGTGTGGCAAGGGAGACATTAGATATCAGGGCACAAAGCCCGTGGGGTAAGTGGACCAAGGACACTGCTTATGGTGTGGAGAGGAAGATCTCCAGGAGATACTGCTCTAAATATTATTACCGAGATCCCAGAGAGCAAGGAAAGAACATTGAGAACTGACTTAGGGTTTAGCTGTGCTATAGTCTGATAGTTTACTATTTAAACTAATTATTCCTGCTAATGCAGCACTAAACTCATTTATTTCTACTTGCTAAAGAAGAGTGTGTTATTAATACCCCCTCTAAATTTCAGTGCCCTAGTACAAAGCCCTGACTGTGCCACGTAATTACAGTTCTGGTTGTCATGTGGATCAAATGAGATGAAGCATATGGAAATATTTTATAAAGAGTAATTCATTCTATAATATATGTATTATTATTATTATGGAAGAGTATTATCATATCACAGCAGCTTTCCTTAGACCAATTGGATTAATAAGGGGTTGATTAGGAAGGGAGCTTACCCAAGCAGAAAGGAAATATTACATTCTGGTCAGGGTGCCATGAAAAGTGGAGGGCAGGTTTGGAAATAGGGTGCTTGGAGAAACATGAAATTTTTTCAATGAAAGGCCTTGAATTTTAAGAGAGGGTAAAAATAAGCAATAGGCTGTTGGTAATAGAGCAAGTGAGAATGATTTGATGAGTTTGAGAATGTCAAAGATCAGAGACCTTGAAGATGGCATGGAATATTGGAGCTTGAAAAACTTAGAAGTGAAACGAAGGGAAGATAGTAAATTGAAACAAAGTAAAATAAAAAACAGACTGATATTCTTGGCAAACTCACTGTTGACATACACAGCTTACGTGATTCTTGATGATAAATAACTGTTGAAAAGAAAGAAACACCATTTTGGATAGTGATTCAGAAGCAAAATATGTTGGGGAGACTGTAATGTAGGCGGCCAAGTTATGTTAAACAAGATGAAGGGGCTAGTATCTCATGAATGTGCGTGGGAAGCAGATTACCATTGGAGAAAGAGTTAATAATTAAACCCTATGTACCACTTCAATGAATCTTCAGGCTTTATACTGTGTCTACAAGACTACACAAATTCCTCTTTGTTTGGTATGTGCCCCACATCCTAAGACCCACAGGAAGTCAAGGATCGGTTCTGAAAAACAATACATGTTAAGCTACAAAGCCACAAAGCCAGGAAATCAGTATGTCAGTCATGGTTGGTTGGGAAAAAGAAGGAAAGCAAAAACTTAGTTCAAATTTGGTAAGGAAAAGGCATACAAAAGTTTACTCATAGTGACAATATTATTAAAGATACTCAGGGATTTAAAAAAAAAACCCCAACTAGTAGGCATCCGACAAAGATAGTTTAGTGGAATAGACTAATGGTAGGAAAAGAGATGGGAATCCTGTTTTTGGCTTTTGCCAAAGACAGCAGCACAGGATTTTAGCATAGCAAGGAGTCATCCAGCCCAATCCCCTTATTTTACAGATGAGAAAACTGAGACTGATAGCTAGACTGACTTTCTTGCCAACAAGGCCACATAGGTTGTGCTGATATTGAAATCCATCCAGAAGGCAGCATAAGACTTGCATTCTGTTCCTTCCCCTCTCCTAGTAACCAGCCATGTGACTATGGCACTTCATTCGTCCTGAGCCTCACCAGCTTAGAATTTTAGACACAGAAGGAGTCTCAGTGGTCATCTAATCTAACCCATACCTAAAAACAGAATCACAGCTAACAAGTGTTTGCTTGAACATTTCCCATGATCAGGAACTCACTACTTCCCAAGGTAACCCATTTCACTTTTAGCAAGCTCCTTGTAGGCTCTTTTTCCCTTGCCTTAATTGTCTCCTCGGTAAAATAAGGATAGATTTATGATTTCACTGATGGAATTCCTAGGTAGGAAACATGTTTTTACCAATGTAGGTCAGTACCTTCTCAGCAATTTAGATTCAGAAAATGACCCAGAGCATTGAGGGTTTGAGCAACTTGCCCAAGATTACCCAGCCAGAATGTATCAGTGACTCAAACTGAGGTCTTCCTGTTTTGGGGGCCAGTTCTCTAGCCATTTACCATTGCTGCCTCTGTAAATTCATGATAATAATTGCTGCCTTACTTCTCTGAATCTGGGGGTTGGATAAGATGATATCTTAATCTCTCTTTCAACTCTAAGGTTGTACAATTCAACCACAAACATTAAATGCTTACTTTATGCCAAGGGTGAGGCTCACAAAGATAAAATCGGACATGTTCTCTCTTTTTAAAGAACTTTGTATCTATGATTCTATGAATTTTGGAGGCTTCCTATAAGAACTTTTCCAGCATACAGAAAAGGTCCTCTGGAAGGGACGATCACTTTTCAAAGCAAGGAGTTTATCATTTCCAGCTTCCCATCCCAATAGATACTCCTAACCATAATTCTGTTCTTCAATGTAACATATCACCATGCTACTTTTTCTGACCTCCTTGAATTCACTTTGGACTCATCACTTGCCCTTGACTCTGTCTCCTGTCATTTCATTCTTGATTTGGAATCCATTTCTTTCTTTCTACTTGAATCCATGGTCCTTTGTCCCATCTTCTAGTTGGACTAATGGCTGTTCCACCCTTTGGAGATTTCTTGGTACCAGGATCATCTCTTGCTGGTTGATCCCTAGGGCTACTAGAACTGCTAGTTCTAGTTGCATTGTTCACATCCTAGCATGCTATTTGATTGTTCAGCAGGTCAAAACCAAAATTCTTAGTCCATTTCAGAGTCCCACATGGATATAGGCAGCCTCTTGTTTCTGTCCCTTGCTCCTTTTTGCTTCTCTTTCCTTACTTTTTCCTCAGGAAAACCTAATTCTAAGTAGATAGTCCTCTCATTCTACTTCCAAACTATTTCTCAGACTTTGCCAAATGCTTCTATGTTTTTCTTCTCTGAGCCCTCCATGGTTTTTGTAGCTTCTGTATTTCCCCCTCCTCCATGAAGCCTTCCTATACTAGCCCAGGGATAAGGCCTGATTCACCTAGAAAGTTAGAACAGGAAGAGGTATGAAGTATTACCTAGTTCAACCCCCTCATTAAAGAGATAAAGCACCTGATACCCAGAGAAGTGAAGCAGCATGTCCAAGGTCACACAGCTGGTCATTGACAGAACTAGGTCTACACAGTTCTGGTCTAGTACTCCTGCCATTATTCTCTTCCTTTCCACTACATATTTGTAAGACCCTTAGCACAGTGCCTGGCATATAGTATATGCTTGATAAATACTTATTCTCTCTTTCACTCTCCATTCTTGCTTTTGAGACTCCACCAATGCATTTCTATAATGGCATTTTTGGATCTTAAACATAATCAATCACTTAACAACAAGGCAAAATGAATGATGGCATCACAGGCACGCATGTTCATACTCATGTAAGTACATGAATAATAAAGTGCACCGCAATCCATAGATAACTTCTCACCAGTGCACTCAGTATGTGTTGAGGGGAAGAGCGGGTATAAACTTATAGAAAACAAGGTTGAGGAAAACCCATGTGCCCAGCATAGCTCAACTCTGGAGATTGTAAACCTCAGTGTTTTCTTTCTATTTCAACCTAATTGTTGATAAAAGTTCCTTCTGTGTTGAATAAAAACTTTCATTGTTAAGCTGCATTGTGTTTTAGCCAAACCAGTGAGTCCATCAAGTAACTTGACTGTTGCTTTGCTTCTAAACTGTTCTTCTGTTTAGATTTACTCATTGACAGCATCTGTAGTACCTATACCTTCTAGCTCCATACTTAGCAGGTACAGTTCTAAGATCTATTCTTTCACTCCTGTCTTTTTTCATTTATCTTTCTGAGTTGAGACTCAGAATTTTCTCTTGCGCCACAACAGGTTAGCTTATAATTAGTAAAACAAATTAGCCTTCTGTGTATAAAAATATAAATTATTTCCGCCCCAAGATCATATAATCATTTTGGTGTCCATATCTCTTTCATTTTCTGTAGCTTGTCACATTTAAAATCACCAACTGTTTGTCTCAGTATTTTCTCTCTGATTCAGTTCCCTGCAGCTGTCAGTGTAATTGCTTCTTTTAGAATTCTGAGCAAGGTTAACTTAGCTACAAATGTTAAGGAGATAAGACATGATTAAATGAGATAATATTTGTAAAAAATACTTAATACATTGCTTGGCATATTGTAGGCACTATATAAATGCTTATCCTCTTCCTTTCCCCTGCATCACACTTTTATTGAATTATAATTTGTCTCCCAGAAACTTCTACCCATTCCTAGATTTGCCCTCTGAGGCAAATAAGTCTAACTGCTCCACCCCCCAAATCCTTGTTTGTTTGTTTTTGGTAAGATGAACCTTTAAGTGCTTAAAGTTCACTCCATACTAAATAAGTCTTCCCTTCTCTAAATTAAATATCCCCAAGTCTTTTCATCTGATCTTTCAGTAATGTGATTTTGATACCCCTGGTCATTTGAATCACCTTTCTCTAGAAGTAATACATGGTAGATATTCAGCCAATTGTTGAATTGTATTGATCTAGAAAATGGATGATATCATACATCAAAAATTTATATATCTTATCTGAGTTATTATACTTTCCAGAGAGCTAATGGACAGTTTTCTTGTGGAGTGTGGCTGAAGAACAGGCATTTCTGACAGATTTCTGAAAGCATAATTAGTCAAAACAGTAGCTTGCTTAAGCACATAGTCTATGTGATATCCCTAAAATGGAGATTATAATGTCGAATGCACAATAGGTTTTTAGTAAATATTAGGTCCTGTTAATGGATATGACGAAGATGAATGCTAATAGATGGGGAGGACCTCTACAAGTCATCTAGAAGTTCTAGGCAGGGTTGTGCCCAATTCATTCCAAAACCACTGGATTCTGTTTTATTTACAGAAATCTCTTTTAGGAGATGTTCTGTTCTTGGTGATCAATTTTGCTGTGACATGTCCTATAAGACAATTCTATTTTTTGAAATTTTATTTTTAATAGTATTTTATTTTTTCATAATTATATATCAAGGCAATTTTTAGCATTCATTTTTACAAGATTTTGAGTTCCAAATTTTTCTCCCTCCCTCCTCTTTGCTGTTCTGAAAATGGTAGACAATTTGATATTGGTTATATATGTGCAATCACGTAAAACATATTACCATATTAGTCACAGTTGTGAAAGAAGAGACAAATCAAAAGGAAACAAATCATGAAAAAAATAAAGTAGGTGAAAAAAGTGTGCTCTCTGCATCAGCTCTTTATCTGGTTGTGGATAGCATTTTCCATTATAAGCCTTTGTACTTGTCTTGGATCACTGTGTTGCTAAGAAGAGCTAAGTCATTCATAGTTGATCATCACACAATGTTGCTGATATTGTGTACAATGTTTTCCTTGTTCTGTTCATTTGAATCAGTTCATATGAGTCTATAACAATTCTTATTGTTAAGAAGCTAGTCCATACATCCAGAGGAAGAGAAGAAGTCAAGGAACAAGGAGTTCCTAAGAATTGTATTCTTAGGAGCCTTCTACCCCTAACCACATTCAGATGATTTATGAACATGTTGAGATCCTGAAGATAAAATATTTCTGTTTCTGCCTCTCCTTTGGTCTAACCTATGTCCCTCTTGCTGTAGTTAGAATAATTTCATTGTGCTATATCCAGTGAAATGATAGCAGCTGGTTCAGTCTCCTCTATACATTCAACCATCACTTAAAGACTTCCTGTCTACCTTGAATTTCATTTCCAGATAAACTAATTTTAATTCTAATTTTTTCCATGTTTGTCACACTGATAATTATCCTTTTTTTCCCCTATTCTAGACCTTTATCACATGTTCCCTTAAAATGTGGCTCTCATGGAAGAAATGGCCTGTCAGATCTATGAATAGGGGAAGGGTCATGACCAAGTAAGATAGAGGAATTCACAGGAGGCAAAATGGACAATTTTGGTTACATAAAATTAAAAAGTTTTTGCATAAATAAAACCAATGCAACTAATATTAGAAGAGGAGCAGGAAATCGGGGGTGGGGAGAGATCTCTAGCAAATTTCTGTGATTAAAAAGTCTCATGTCTAAGACATATAGGGAACTGAGTTAAATTTACAAGAATAGAAACCATTCCCATTTGAACGTGTAGGTAGGCATTGGAGGAAGAAATCTAAGCTATTAATAGCCATATGGAAAAAATGCTTGAAACCACCAGTAATTAGAATAATGCAAATTAACATAATTTGGAGAGAAGAGAAGAGGAGACGAGAGGAGGTCTGGTATCTGAGGTATCATGTCACATCCATCAGGTTTGCAAAGTTGACAAAAGGGAAATTGACAAATACTTGAAGGGCTATGGGAAAGCAGGTACTGTAATGCACTGGTAGTAGAACTATGAATTGGTCTAACCATTTAGAAAGCAATTTGGAACTATTCCCAGAAAACTATTAAACTGCACACTCTTTAACCCAGTGATACCTGGCACTCTATCCACTGTACCACTTAGCTGTCCTTGAGTCAAAATGTGCTACTTTGTAATTTTCATTCCTTGGTTCTGGTGCTACATGGAATAAACCTAATGCCTCTTCCACATAACATCTCTTCAATACTTGAAGGCAAGGATTACTTTTCTTTCAAATATTCTCTTCTACAGTCTAAACATCCCCAGTCTCTTCAACAAGTCCTTATATGACATAGTTTTGAGTATCCTTCTCATCCTGCAAAGTTATTTCAAGATAAAAATTTCAACATTTGGACAGAACCAGGAGGGGAACTTTCTTTGGAAAGTTTTGGGAAAAACCCTTGAGCTGATTTATATAAATCAGGGGGAAAAAAACAAATTATTACAGTAAACCATTGAATTACAGAATCTCTGAGTTGGAAGAGACCTCAGAGATTATTGATTTCCAACTCTTACCTGGACAAGGATTCCTTCTTCAATATACTTTACAAGGAGTCATCTAGACTTTCCTTAAAAACTTCCAATTGGAAGAGTAGGAGAGAGCCTAACATTTCTCAAGGCAACTCATTATATTTTTGGAAACTTATTATGAAATTTTTCCTTCCACCAAATCTAATTTTACATTTTTTTCAATTTAACCAACTTTAAACTAAATGTAACAGAGACATCTTAAATGCAGTATGTTCAAACCAAACTAATCTTTCTCTTGAAACCTTTCTCTCTTCTCCCTTCGAAAATTCCCTATTTCTGTGAAAGGTGCCTATATTTTAATCTCCAAAGTTCATAACCTGTATCCTAGACTTCTCATTTTCCTCCATCTCACATATCCAAGTAGTTGTCAGATCTTTCTTTTTCATTTTTCGTAAAATCTCTCCTATCTGATCTCTTCTCTCCATTCACATAGCTTAACTAATTCACTACCACCTTAGCTAAAACCCTCATAAGCTCTCTTCTAGATTATTTTCATGGTTTCCTAACGAGTCTCCTTGTCTCTAGTATCTCACTATGATAGTCCTACATGTTGCTGTCAAAATAATTTTCTTTCTGTAAGTGCAGATTTGGTCATGTAGGTCTTCTACTTAGTCAACTTCAGCAATTTTCTATTGTCTCTAGGAAAAAGAATAAACTCTTCATTTTATCTTTTAAAGCCCTGCACAACTTGGCTTTGTTGATCTTTCCAGCTTCATTGGACCTTACTTCTCCTCATCCAGCCAAACTGGCCTACTCTCTGTTCCTCAAACAAAACACTCCACCTCTCATCTTCATGCATTTGCACTGGCTGTCCCCGAGCTGGAAAGCTCTTCCTCTTCCCTTTTGGCTCAGAGTTCCTCCCTTCCTTTAAGACTCAGCTCAAGGACCACCTTCTGTATGAAACATTTCTTGATCCCCTCATATGCCTTTCTCCCAAACTACATTGCATTTAACCAATTTGAATATATTTATGTTTATTCACTTTATATTTATGCTGTATATTTTTATATCTGTCTCTGCTGTTAAGATGGGAGCTCCTTGAAAGTAGAGGTTGTTTCACTATTTGTACTCCCAATAATCCAATCCAACAAACATTTATTAAGCACCTACTGTGTACCTGGCACTCTGCTAATTTCTAGGGATATAATTAATAAAAAATAGAGTCCCTGCCCTTACGGAGCTTATAATCTAATTGAGAGAGGTAACATTTTACAACAGGAAACAGGAAAGGGGGAGTGGATACCAGGGACATTTTGTACTATGGGTTGAAACCAGATAGAACAGAAGAGGCAGAATGGAGTGAGCCAAAAAGTCCAGTGTCTGCCCAGTATAAAAGGAAACATTGTGAGGAATTTAGCACTCCATCCTCTATCCTTCTGGTTAGAAGGGAGAAGAGGCTGAGGGAGGAGGTATCAGTCAAGGTATGAGTTAGCAGCATGGTGATGAGATTAACCTGGGAGGGGGCATCTTGCCCAGTGGAGTTGACACCGGCCAGGGCAGTGGATAAAGAGAGGAGTGAACAAATAACAGAGAAAAGTGCTTACAGCTCTAGCACCCAGAACAGTGCCTGGCGCATGGTAAGTACTATATACATATTTTTTTAATTAGATGGTCCATGTGCAGAGAAATGGGGTGCAGTTAACTAGATATAGTGTGCTATTCTTACAGGATGTTGTCATGTGTTTGTACTTATCTTCTGTTACCTGTCCTTTCTTCCATATTCTCAATAAATCTTTTTTTAAAAAAATCTAAAATAATCTTTGACCCTGAAATGCCACTGCTAGGCACCCTGACTAAGGAGGTTCAAGGCAGAAAGAAAGGTTCCATTTATACCAAAATATTGTGAATTTTTTGTGTGTGGCAACAAAGGACTAGAAACAAAGTCAGTGTTCATTGATTGGAGAATGGCTAAACAAATTGAGGGATGTAAATGTAATGGCATTTTACTGTGCTATAAGAAATGCCAAATACGAATGTAAACTCAGTTCCAAAGCCCACTGGTATGGAGTTCTGTCCTTATTGGTGGAAGTCACTGTCTCTTACCTGGGTAAGGGGCAGGGCAGAACCGGTGAGAGTGAAAGCACCTCAAGCCTCTTCTGTCTTTGAACATGCTTTGCAGTTACTTTGGGTGCTTCTGGCTTCCAGCTTTGAAAGGAAAGATGGAAGATGCCAACCCCACTTCAGGTTGCTGAAGGAAAAGGCAACATGAGAGGAGCTGGCAGTTGCCATTGTGTCCTCATCCTCAGCTTGCAATACTGGAGACTTTGGGGAATTTGCCTTTGGGTGAGATCTTGGATCTTCTTTCTTGGTTTAGTTGATATATCTTGCTCCCAATGGGAGAGCTCCTTTACTCTGTATTGTCTGGCATGTATTCTCCTATCTGTGCTTTCTCTGACTTCAATTTTGCTATTGAATTGAATAAATGGATTTCTTTGATAATTTTTATGTGTATTCGTTGTGGAATTGGTATTTGATGGGAAAGGGATGAAGTCTTGGATATAAAACTTGAGGTTCTGCCTCCTCCCAGTAATTAATAGTTACCAGAAGTTAACTTAAACCTGAAAACCACATGCCCTAGATTAAATAATATTTAGGACTAGAGACAGGGACACGTTGGAGACTGCCAGATCCTCTCTCATCAGCTTCTTCTTTTCCTTCAGCAATCTCAAGTGGGGTTGGCATTTTTCCTCTTCTCTCTTGAAAATAGAAGCCAGAAGCTCCCAAGCAACTGCAGAGCCTGAAGAGAACCAAAGCAAGTCCCAAAACTGGAAAAGACCGTAGAGACTTGAATCTCTTTCAATCCCACCAAATCTGTCCTGCCCCTCACCAAGCAAGAGACAGTGATCTCTACCAATAAGGAGAGAATCCCATACCAATGGGCTTTAGGGTTGGGGTTACATGAAGAACTTAGAGACACCTTGAAAACTTTATCTGAGTAAGCCAAAAGAGGAAAACATGAGGTAGAATTACTGCAGCAATGTGAATGGAATGAGTGATGAAACAAAGCTGACAACTGTGTCATCTTAATGACCAAGGGTTGCTCTGGAGAAGAGATGAGAAAATGGACCTTCCTCTATTCATTGGTAAGCTGGAGGACTATAGCTGTGAAATGCCCCTGCCATGAGATGTTGCGGATGTGTTTTTGGTTTTACTAACCTATTTCTTCTTTTAAATCTTTGTTAAGAGATTAATTAAAGGCTCTCTGGGTAGTGGTGATATTTTCAGAAATGAATGTGATGCATAAGCAAAAGGGATCAGTAAAACTAAAGAAACAAAACAAAATTATCTTGACTCATGAGTTCCCTGAGCAGCCATATTCTTTCTTACTGGAATTCTTGTCTCTTTGGAATTCTTTTTCATGAGAGATTCCCATTTCTTCTGGACTGATTTCCCTATAGAGCTTTTAGTCTGTGGAATCCTACCTATTCTTACTTTGTACTCTTTGAAATATGCTCTCCTAAAACTTAGGGTAATGTTAGACTATTTCTTTTCTTTTATTATAAAAATATTGTATTTATTATGCAACTAGGTAGAAATAGCGCTGGTCTTGGAGTCAGGAAGGCCTGAGTTAAAATCTAGCCTTAAACACTAGCTCTGTGACTCAGGGCAAGTCACTTAATCTCCGCTCAGTTTTTTTGTCTGTGAAATGGGGATAATAGTAGCATTTAACTTCCCACGGTTGTTGTGTGGATCAAATGAGACGATATTTGTAAAGTGCTTTCTAAATCTTAAAAAGCTATATAAATGCTAGTAATTAGTATTATTAACTCTTCTATGGAGTGGTCACTTTCAAGGTTCCCCTCATTTCCATCTTAGCAAACAGTTCTTCCCTATTAGTAAGAATTAGGTTTATAAATTACCCACATTAGGTTCCTCCACATTTTGAAGGATGAAATTTTCATTAAGACCAATTATTAGTGGCTCTACTTTTGACTGAAAGAGGTCCCACAGAGATCTTTATAATCCAAGTCCCATTTAACAGCTACCACTTCTGCCCTCCTTACAAGGGCAGCTAGGTGGCACCTTGGATAGAGCGCTGGGCTTAGAGTAAGGAAGCCTTGTCTTCCTGAGTTCAAATCCTATCTCAGACATTAACTGTGTGACTCTGGGCAAGTCCCTTAACTCTGTCTGCCTTGGTTTTCTCATTTGTAAAATAAGCTGGAGAAGGAAATGGCAGACCACTCCAGTATCTCTGCCAAGAAAACCCCAAATGGAATCATGAAGTCACACATGATTAAATAACAACCACAACAACTTCTCTCCCTTCCCCCATTTAATAGTTAAATTTTTTTCCAATTACACGTAAAGATATTTTTCAGTTTTTGCTTTTATAAGACTTTGAGTTTCAAATTTTTTTCTCCCTCTCCCCTCCCCAAGATGGCAAGCAATTTGATATAGAATATACACGCACAGTCATATTAAATGTATTTCCACATTAGTCATGTTGAACCACAACAACTTCTGACAAGTTGCCATGTGCATAGCACTTTGAAAGTTTACAAAGTAGGTTAGAGTCACTATACTCTGGACCTCGCAGCAGCTCTCTGAGGTAGGGACTACAGGCATTGTTACCCTATCTTACAAGTGAAGAAGCTGAGAGAGTGCATTGAAATAGTTCTTTGTCACACAACTCTGTCAGATAGCTGTAATAGTATGGATTTTATTATTTCCATTGTACAGATGAAGAAACTGAGGTCCAGAGTAGCTATGGCTTACTAGGACTTAAACATTGATCTTTTGACTCCAGTTTCAGGCTCTTTGTACTACACTGGGCTTATTTTTAAGCATTCTGTTACTTTATGTCATTTGTTGCCATTATATTTTTTATACTAACATAATCTTTCTCAATGTAGATACGCTATAACTTTTTAAAATCCACTTACTTTTGCTATAATGATGTTAGGATCTTGCTGAAGCTAATGTGATATTCCACTAAAAAAAAAATCTCTTTGAATATAAATGATTTATTGTAGCGTCCTAGATTTAGAGTCTAAAGGGACCTTAGACACCCTTTCATAGTTGTTGTTGTTTTTTTGAGACAATCAGGGTTAAGTGATTTGCCCAGGGTCACACAGCTAGTAATTTCTGAGGTCAGATTTGAACTTAGGTCCTCCTGACTCCAAGGTCCATGCTCTTTGCACTGTGCCACCTTGCTGCCCCTAAACCTTTCATTTTATGGGTGAAGAGGTGAAGTCCACAAAGGTTAAGTGACTTGCTTTAGGTTACATAGGAAGAGAGTAGCAGAGACAGAATTATAACCGAGAGCCTCTGATTAAATATAATTGTCCACAGCATCATACTAGACATTCTAGATTTTCACATGTAAACAACTCAGATTTCCAGTCCTAGCTAGCCCCCACATTTCTGCCAATGCTTCTCTGGGAATTGTTCAGAAGGAGATCCAGACTACAAGTTTTAGGCCTCCAATTCTGTGCTCAGCTCTGGTGCTAAGCATAGGTTTAGTTTGGGAACAGAATCCTAGAGTGGCCATGAAGGGAGATCCTTTCTCATCTTCACCTTCAAGTATCTTTGGTTCCAGTAGTGTATGTGTGTGCTCTTATTTGCTGGAGAAAATCAGGCTCAGGGAAGAACTTAGACTTTCAGCTTTATGGTGGGCTGTGGAGTTAAGCAGGTGAGGAGGGGGGCCACTAGGAGGGGTATAAGAGAGAGGAGTTTGAAATTAACACATTTTTTCATTTTAAAACTTGTTATAGTGACTTGTAAGGTAGAAATTAGATTCATGTTGATATCTGGAAGTTCACACACCTAAAAGAAATCTTGAGGTGGCAGGGAACATTTCTTAACTTCCCAAGGTGCATATGCATTAATTAGACATATTTTAAAGCCATTGGGAGAACTTAAAATGGTAAGATTTATCTTGCCTTCATTTAAGACATGCTTTGGGAGGAAATGTTGCCTTCCTTGCAAATTTGATCACAAATGTCAAAATTTCCCAAAGTTAACATTTTTGTGTAATGTTAACTCATCTAAACAAACTAAAACAGAGACTAAAAATCTTCTACCCATTTTCCTTCTCTGGGGTCTGATAGCAAGCATCTTTTGCTTCTTAGATGTTCCCTTGGCTTATATAGGTCAGTGTTTGTACAAATTTGTTTGGCATCATTTAGCTTTTTTGAGAGAACATGTATTTGTTTTTATTTCTGAGTTTATGTGGAGCATGAACAGGATATACTTTTTATTGGCAATAATATATACTTGACTGTCTTAACCATTACTTTTGCCCAGAAAGACTTTAAGAGGAACTCTTTGACTAGGTGTTAGATACCTAGAGTTGGTGTAAAGTTCTCATTGTTTTATTGATGAGTCCTTTGTTCTGGAACCCATGAGTCTTTGAGACTTGGTTTAATCTTGGTGATCTCTCTCCACTTAGTTTATCTTAAACATATTGTGTGTGTTTGTGTATTTTTTTTTCTGGTTCAGCCCTCTTCACTATGTATCAGTTCATATGTCTTTATAAGCTTCTTTGAAATCTTATATTATTATTTCAGATGGCAAAATAATATTTCATTACATCGTATACCACAATTTGTTTTGCCATTCCCCAAATGATGGGTATTTTTTTGTTTCTAGTTCTTTGCTACCAGAAGAATGTTGCTGTCAATAATTTGATGCACGTGGAACCATTCTGTCATTGATATCAGGGTAGTGGAGATTTTGGCAAGTGGAATCTCTGGACATTTTAGTCACTTTTTAAAAAGCATAGTTCTCAATTACTTTTTAGACTCGTTAGAGAAATTCACATTCTACCAATAATGCATATGTATACCTGTCTTTCTAGAGCTCTTCCACCATTGTTGCTATCCATTAATCATCTTTTCCAATTTTCTAGGTATTGGGTGAAATCCTAAAAGTTATTTTGATTTACATTTTCTTTGTAGCAATTTCTTCATATGATTGGTGATAATTTGCAAATCTTTTGAGAATTATTTGTTCTTACCTTTGATTATTGAAGAATAGCTCTTGGTCATATATAGTTACGTTAGTTTCCTAGAGACCCTGTGTTTCAGATCTGTATCAGAAATATTTTATGCAAAGATTTTCCCCATCTCTATAAAGTCTATACATATTACTATACTAATGATACACATGTAATACTGTACTGTACAGTATTTAGACAAAATTGAGACAAAAATAGAAGTTAAAAAGGATAAGCCTAAAGGGGTAATAATATTTTGAAAATAATATTTTATTCATTAATGGTACAATTTATTAATGGCATTAAGTTGTATTCGTAGTGAAAGCAATATGATTGAATATGCTTTATTATTTTAGAAAATCTTGGTTTAAAATTTTCCAATACAATAATTTGAAGGTCTAATTCTTAAATTTAATTTCTTCTGATATTTGGTTTTAATGACTGTCATAGCTGAAAAAAAATACCCCACAAAGGTAGGTAGATCCAAATGGAAGAAGAAATCTTTGGATGGGCTTATTAAATCAGGATGGTCATTTTGTAAACCCATTGACTGATGATGAAAAGGTTTTTGTTGAAATGTAACGAGTCAGTCTTTCCTCATGTCATTCTTTTGTTACAGAAAATTATTTAGAAGGTGTTTTGATTTTATATTTTTAATAAATGTATTCAAAACCCACTGAAACGTCACTTGAAAGCTTTTTAAAAACAGTTTGGAAAATTCTGTTTCCAAGTTTAAGTAGGCAGATATGATAGGTTTTATATATGACACAACTGGAATTTTTTATTGGCATCCCTGCAAGGAAAGGGTTGTTTATACTACAGTGACATCATATGTTGCAGAGAGGTTAAGGAGAATAAGGATTGAAAAGCTGATAGAGGATTGGCAGTTGAGATAACTGATAACTTAGAAGAGGGCAATTATAATTTATTGAAAAGTTCAAGTTAACAAGAAGGTTGAGAACCTGGAGAATGGAAGGATGGTGGTGCCCTCAAGGGAAATGGAGAAGTTTCAAGAAGGCTAGGTTTTGTAATGAAATCTGTGGTGCACTTGCAAGAACTACAAGATAACCTGGAGGCAGGGTGTGGCAGTACCCAAGGAGGGTGGGGAATTTTGCCAGTCTGTCTCAACTGGGTACCTTCTCCTCACAGAATCCTTCCTATCCTAGATTTAGCACTAGAAGAGACTTTTACTACTTTTACTACATTTTGTAGATGAAGAAACTGAGGCATGGAGAGGTAAGGTGGCTTGCCTAGGGTTGGTTACACAGATAGTAAGTCTTTGAGCAGGGATTTGAACCCAGATCTTCCTGATTCCAAGCCTCCCATGTTACCTCTCACTAGAGGTCTGTTCCCTTTTTAATTGTGTGTGTGTTCCTCATTATTAATGACTCTTCCCCTCATACACTGACTTAGTTAAATGGGATCCCCCACCTCTAAAGGTCCTAAGACAGCAAGGGCTGCTTGGGACTTCTACTTTTCCACAGTTAAGAGCTATGGCCTGTTATTATTTTCTCATAGAAGACCACTGCTGGGAAAGAAATGAGGGATCAGGGGTGGCTAGATGGTGCAGTGCATAGACCATAGGCCCTGGAGTCAGGAGGACTTGAGTTCAAATCCAGACTCAGACACTTAACACTTACTAGCCTTGTGACCTTGGTCAAGTCACTTAACCCCAATTGCCCTGCCTTCCCCCTCCAAAAAAAAAAGAAAGGGCAAAGAAATGAGGGATCATCTATCTAGACCAATCCTTTCATTTTAGAAATGAAGATGCTTAGTCCCAGGGAGGTTGTTAGGTTACATCTTATCAAAAATCTCATAGTATATTTTGGTGGGTAAATCAGGCCTAGAACCTACAAGGGCTCCTAGATCATTCTACCAGACCATATAATCCACATATCCTGTGGTTTCCTATAGCTCTCATAATAATTCTAGGCCCTACATACTCTCTACATTGTGGGTAATGTGGCCATATAAAATTCACATTTTTTTATATGAACCATTTAAATGAGTAAATTAATTTTCTGGTAGCATAAAATTTTACACATAATGAATCTGGCTTCATACAATTAAAGTGGAAAACTGCATGAGTTTAAGTAATTTGATTTATGGAATCCCTTATCAGGGTGAAGGGAAGCTGTATGACTCAGTGGTGGAGTAAAGGGAGTGTTAATAAAAGAATAAGAAATGCTAAGCCTGGTTCTACTTTGGGCTTGTTGAATGACCTTGGACAAGTCACCAAGGTTGTCTAGGATGTGATTAAAAATAAAGGTTCATGACTAGGTTAGTGACATACTTGTTAAATTTCCCTTGTGCTGTGACAGTGTTCTCTATGAAACAGAAGAGGGAGCGGCCAGTCTGTACAGATCCAGCCAAAGATCTTGTTGAGCTTGCTAAAAGGTTTTTTTTTCCCCATAAAAATTCTTATCCTGTATTGATTAATGTGTCCAGTTTCTGACCTGTCAACTAGTCCACATTTTCACTGTTGTCTCAGCTCCTATATTAACAGCAACTGCTGCAACAAGGTCAACGGCAACAGCCATATCAAGAAGAGCAGCAACAGTGACAAAGCGCAGTATTTTCAGGATTTGCTCCTTACAACAACACTGGGAAGTGGGAGGATAGTACAAGCATTATCATCCCCATTTTACAGGTGGAGGTGCTAACACTCAGAGAAATTAAATAAATTGCCCATGTACCCACAGGTAAACACGGGTTAGAGCGTTCAAACCTAGGTCTCTATATTTTCAGTCTCCTGCTTCTTCTACTTACTACAACATACTACTTAACTTTCAGCTTCCTGTGGTTTCAGAAAGTGGTTGGGATTTTTTCCTGCCTATGTGGCACTCATAAATTGGTTTGATAGAGGCTGAGATCCATTCATGGTGTCCCTTGTACTATAAGATGCTGCCAGTATAGGTTTCAGTGAAGATATAACTAAGAGCAGGTGACTAGGGCTTTGCTCTAGGGCACCTACATTTAGAGTCTGCTGATAGCTTTTACACTCTTTTAGCTTCATCGAAACAACAAAACTTAGCACCTAGTTAGCAGGAAAGATTAGTTAAAATAGGAAACTACCAGATGGTGTGCTTGTCTGGCTGTAACCCAGGTGAGTTTCTCCCTCACCGAGTCCCACCCTACTCTTCTACAACTGAATAGATCTGAAAAAGTTTACGTGAAGGTGTGTTTTGTGCTCTTAAGACTCAAGTGCAAAAACCACTCATCACAACTATTTTTATGTAGCAATCAGGCCTTCTTATGGATTCCCTTTGGGTATTTACCTTGATGTGTGGACGGTCATAATCACTGATTCCATGGTTCTATTGTGTACTCTCTAAAGCTTTGTTTTTTCCAATGACTTAGGGTCTCTCCCTTTCCTTTGAAAGTATAATGCCTCTTGCCAGCTGGTACCCAATTTTTTCCCAGATTGGTACCAGCCAATCAAGATGTGGCATTAATCAGGATAAGTGATTCCAAATTGGACATTTCACGCACCATTCCCCTTAGTGATTCACCACATTTCTCAGGTGGACATCCCTCATCATATCCCTTGATTTTCTTTGTTTTACAGAATTCATCTTTTCATTCTCTTCCAAGCATCTTTTGCCACCCAACAGCCTCTGAGACATTATTTTCTGCCCCTCCATCATTCCAGGCCAATTCCTTCTCGACAGGTGAAGAAATCTGAGGAAGGGACATAAGTTTAAAAGGAGAGTGATGCAAAGATGTCCCTGAATGTTCCTCTACAGACTCATCTAATGTCAATTAAGGGACTTTCAACAAACTAATCATGGCAGCCAATTTCTCTGAAATTGATATTTTCATGGGAAAGTGAGAGAGCAACAGCCAACCTAGTTGGCTTCCTCTTTCTTTTGTGTTTGAGGGTCATGAAGATTCTGTTTGCCTTTTATGCTTACGAAAGATAAGGAAGTCAAAATGTTTAGAAAGTAGACATCAAAAGGGAGTGGGGAGAAGTATGTGGATTTGCCACTCATACTCCAGAGAGGTTACCTTCCTTTTCCCTTCTACTCTCATCATCTGAACTCTCTATCTTTGGCCTCGAAGATTGCTGTGGTGGTGAGCAAAGTATCTAGGTAGATTGTCAAGTATTTTGTATTATCTGTGCTAATGCTCTCTTTCATTAATGGAAATGAGCACAAATTAACCATAATGATATTTTTCACCAGACAGTGCTTGTAATCCAAATGATATTCCCTGGCAAGTGCATCTTCTTCATAATGACTCCGTTATACCCAAAATGTGCTCCAGAGATAATTGCCTCGTACTCTCAATTAAGAGAGCTACTGGATACCATTAGAGAGCTATCTACTACCTGGTATAACTGTCACATAATAAAATGGGTCACCTCAGAAAGCCTCCTAGGAGATTTTGTTTACCCAAGGTCAGCAGCAGAAGACCTCATTCTAACCCTGTTCCATCTAAAAAATGCTATGGACTTCAAAAATAGTGTTAAACTATGGTGATAGGTACCAATTCTGTGGGTGAATTCATATGCCAACTGACCAACCTTGGGAGAGAGGTTTTATGGGAGTCTGGTGACTAGAAAAATCAGGATCTTTTTCTCTGTTTGCCAAGCACACCTGTCTCACTTGAAGTTTGAACCTTATTCAGATAACATTTTATCACACCACTCCCAGCTTAGAAACCCCCTGTCTAATGGGGATTTTCTGCTTATCTTCCTGTTTTAGGGCCATTATGTGAGATGGGTGTGGTTGTGTGGTTTGAATATTTAGCTGAATGGTCACAAATGAACACACAAACACACACACACATGCAAGGGCCACTCTTATCTGGGGAATATTGGATCCATCCCTAACATCTACCCTGCCTTCCAATACCCTATTGAAAGTAAGTTGATTGAGAATATTCCCAGCTAAAAAGCAGCATGTTGGGGTGGCTAGGTGGCACAGTGAAAAGAGTACAGGCCCTGGAGTCAGGAGGACCTGAGTTCAAATTCAGCCTCACATTTAACACGTACTAGCTGTGTGACCTTGGGCAAGTCACTTAACCCCAATTGCCCTGCCTTCCCTCCTCCAAAAAGCAAAAAAAAGCATCATCTTTCCAATCTAGGTATCCATAAATCCTAGAATTCATTGAGTTTAGGGTTAAAGCCAAAAAGGACCTTAGAGATCCCAACCCTCTCAATTGATTGGAAGTACTTGACTCAAAGTAACATGACTGTGAAGTGAGTGAAGGGCCAGGATTCAGACTCAGATCTTTTTTTTTTTTCCTTTTTGATTTTTGGAGGGCAGTTGGGGTTAAGTGACTTGCCCAAGGTCACATGGCTAATTTTTGCGTTAAGTGTCTGAGGTCAGATTTGAACTCAGGTCCTCCTGACTCCAAGGCCGGTGCTCTATTCACTGCACCACCTAGCTGCCCCCAGATTCAGATCTTCTGATTCACAGTCCAGTGATGTTTCCACTATACTTTTCCTGTGGTCTAAAAGTCACTCTTTTCAGGTGGACATGGATTTAGAAGCAGCTCACTACTCCAGTCCTGGCATCGTAGGAATTTATTAGACTTGTTTTATAGTGTTTATTATCCTTAATTCCTCCTTCATTTCCCTGTGTTATCTCATACTTCCTTGGAGTTTCCTCCATTGTCTACTCCCCAGGTTCAATTTTGTTGAAGCTGGAAGATTTGGGTGGTCATTGACTCCTGCTTGGTGACAGACGTTCCTCATTTTCTTTGCCCTTCATCCCCATTGTCTTTGTCCTTCAGTGTGTTTCATGCCACTTCCCCATACACAATTAAGGGAGACAGAAGGAAACCGTCTTTCCTTTTTCTTGTACCACATGCTAAAACTACAGGGTTGTATGTTAGTCACAGAAAATGAAGAGGGAGCATAATAGGTGTTTTTAGCAAATTTCATGTTACTGAAGGCTGATCCTTCATTGTTCCCTTCCTCTCCATCTCTTTTCCCCTCCCCTTGGGGAGACCAGCTGCCCTGAGGGATATGGACATTACCTGCCAGTGGGCATGAGAGTTGGTGTGTGGATTCATCCTGCACCTTGGTCATTCTTGATGAGGTAGATGGAGGCATGTTTAGAAGAGTAGTATGAGCAGTGAATTTGGTCTGGAAGAATTGAGTTGGAGTCCTGGCTCCACTGCTTACTTGGCCAAATGACGTTGGATGAGTCATTTCTGAACTTCTGTTTCCTCACTTGTAATATGGGGATAACAAGTTCTTGACTACCTACCTCCCAGAATTGATAGACTCGTAGATTATTAGACCTGCAAGAGATTTTAGAGATTGTAGGATACAATCCTCTCATTTTATAGATAGCAAACTGAGGCTCAGAGATGGGAAGTAACTTTGCCAAAGTCAGACAGATGGCACACAGTTGCAAAGCTGGGGCTGTTTCACCTCAAGCCCAAGGCTCTTTCTATCCATACCATGTTTCCTTCAAAGGGCATTTTTTCTCTACTGTCCTCAAAGCCCTCCTCAATCTGGATTTGTATCCCTCGGGATGAGTCATAGGAAGAGCAGCTTCTGAGGTTGGGAGAGGGAGTTAAGACAGTACCTTCTAGTTCTAAATACTATATTCTAAGTTCCCATTTACTCGATATTTCAGACACTTGTTCTCTTGTATGTCAGATTCTCCAGAGTAGCTTGGTTAGAATATCCTCTCAATGAAATTCTTTTCTGATTTGACAGAAATTATCGCCACCGTTATTATCAGCCTGAGCCCAAAGAAAGATCTTACCTTCTCACCAAGGATGCTTGGAAAGCTCAGTGCCTGGGAAGACATGAGGAAGTTTAATCATGATGCCTTTTGGCTCTAGTCCCTATTATTTAATTAGCACGAAGAGGGATTTAGGTAGGAAAGAATAACAATAAGCAGAGAGGAGAGAGGAGAGAAAGTGAACAGCTGAAGCAGAGAATAATTACCAGGTATGTGTATACACAACATACACAACACATGGATATTAAGCACAATAGAGGCAGGTGTATTGATCTTGTGAAAAATACATTGGGGCTCATTGGAGAGCAAAGCTTCTGTCCCTGCCCCAAGACCTTCCAGCCATTCAAACATCACTTGGTCTTTGCCTTGCTCAGAGACAGTTGGAGAGTTTCATTCTGCTTAATTAGGGCTCAGTGGCTGGATTCAAAGTCTTTAATTGGATTCAGTTGAATATGGAAAGTGCTCAATGATTATAGGGAGGCTGGTTCAGGGAAGACAGGTTCCATATAAAGCAATGTTAGGCATAGATTCTGGCGTTAGGTGATAGTTCTGTCAGTTTCCATAGTTGCTGCCTGAGTTTTCAGAGTCCCTTGGCATGCAGCCCTCCCTCTCTCTCTCCCCTCCCCTTCCTTCCCTTCACCCTTTCTCCCCAGCCTGAGATGTTATTGGTCTTTAGGTAAGGAATTCTATCCTGAAGCTGGACTTAGGCCGGCCACCTCTGCTCTCTGAGACTCATTTGTTGAATAAAGGTGGACTACATGAACTTTCAGGTTGGAATTCTGTGAAGCCATAAACCTGGGATGGCATGGCTGGCAGGCATTGCTGTAGCTGACTCTGTGGTTGTGTGAATGCTACTCTCACTCCTCACTTTCAGCCACCTGCCAGCTCAGTCATGGTCTTCTCTGGAGCGCTGGCAGATGGTCATGCCACAGTGTGCCAAACAGAGGCAAGGTGCTGTGATGGGGGACTGGCTTACACTGGGCAAGTTATTTTCAGCATTGGTGATCAAAGCCATACTTGGACCCAGGTGTCTAAAGATGACTATCCTCATAATGTCATACCAATTCCCCTCTGTCTCAAGCATTTGTTTATTTTTTTAACCAAACGCTCCATATCTACATTGGCCGTGCCTGAAGGTTGACATCTCCTTTTGTGTCTTGAGTCTATGCCCACTCTGTTAGGTGGTGAGCGGCTGGCTTCAGTTTTCTGTAATTGTGGTCAGTGATCATATTCATCAGAATCTGAAGTATACGCTTATGAATAATAGGAAGAAAACAAATATTGGGGGAGTGATGACCAAGGAAGAAAGTTGTGGTCCAAGAGTGGAAGGAATAGTGAGTTGATTGGTTGTACAGTCAGCTGCTACACCCTTTCCAGAAACAATGGTAGTATTGATTTGGTCAATGAGCCCAGAGAAGGGAGTAGAAAACCAGAGTTAGGGTTGGGGGAGCTAGGGGAAGGTACACATGGGAAACATAGCAAATGGCCAGATGACCTAGGTAGACAGCTGGATGGGATACAAATTCTAGAAGTTAAGGATTCAGAAATTCCCTCCAAGGTGTGCATATCCTAACTAAAATTCTGTGATTCCATCTAATTTAATTTAACTATAAGAATCATTATTAAGAGCCTACTATATGAAGAGCACTGTGTTAGGCTCTGGGGGAAATGCTAAATGCCATTCCAGTATCCCAGGGCTTTGAAGGGACATTAGAGAGCATCTGGACAAAGCAAACTAGAAGACAAGAAGACTCAGTGGGAACAAATCTTTAAGCATTTGAAGGCCTATCATATGGAAGAAGGATTAGAATAGTTTGGCTTCTGTCCAGAGAACAGAACTGGGAGCAATGAGTGAAAGTGGCAAAAAGGCAGATTTTAGTTAGATGTTACTGTAATGTGGGTTTGGCACATACCCAAGATAGCGCCGTCCCCATGGAGGACACTGGAAACCTACTTCTGAGAGAGTGGGGGACAGGAGCATGCACTGCAGCCTGTCTGGTCCAGAGCAGCCTTTTTCTGTTGGTTATGTAGCTGGATCTTTAAAATGGTCTGACTGAGCAGTATCAGGTAGACTCTCCAGCATTTCCCTCTGAGACTGAGAGTGGCTTCTCAGCCAGGAATAGCAGTATGTGCTTATAATCTCTGCTTTCGAGGAGGCTGAGACTAGGGGATCACTTGAATTTGGGAATTCAGCAGTGGGCTAAAGTCAATCGGGTGTCTGAACTAAGTCCAGCAACAGTATGGTAAGCCCCTGTGACTGAAGGTGCTAAGGGAGAAGCACCAGGCTGCCCAAGGAGGGGCACACAGACCTAGGTTGGATATAGAAAATTTCTGTATTAGTCAGTAGTTCTGTCAGACTCATGAGTGGTCACTGTACTTCTACTATGAGAAAGGAAGGAAGGAAGGAAGGAAGGAAGGAAGGAAGGAAAGAAGGAAGGAAAGAAGGAAGGAAAGAAGGAAGGAGATGGAAGGAAGAAAGGAAGGAAGGAAAGAGAAGGAAGATGTCTCCCTCACTCATAAGTTCAGGCAGGAATACTGGGAATGCCACTCAGCATTGCAGCCAATGGAACAATGCTGCTCCTAACAACATGGTAGGCTAATGTAGAAATCTCAGTCTCTTGGAAACAAATTTCTTGCTTTTTCTAACTAGATAATGTCATCTTAAGTGACCTAGGTATGTATCCAAACTCTATTACATAAAAAAAATTCTCTAAAAATTAAAGGACTCTAAAAGTAGGTGATAGTGGATTCTCCTTTACTCTTCATTATAGGTCTTTAAGGAAAGAATGTTATGATTTGTTAGGGCGATACAGTGAGGATACTTGTTATGGTGACCATTGAGTATCGATTAGGAAATCTTGTCAATTCTTAACCTTTACATCTTACATGTGTTCCTTCCTTCCTTTCCACTCATCTGACCATTGCCCTAGTTCTAGCCCTCGTCATCTCTAGCTTGGACTGTGGTAATAGCTTCCAAATTGCTCTCCTTGCTTTTAATCTATCCTCCATTGCTGCCAAAATAAACTTTTTGAATTGCAGGCCTCACCCAGCCATGTCCCTGCTCAGGAAAAAAAAAAAAAGGAATGTTAGCGGCTCCTCTTGTCTCTATCAGGAAGCAGCATGGTGCCGATGGCAAGTGGAAAATGTGCGGTGCTCTGAGTCCGAAATCAGAGAACATGGGTTTAGTCTTTTCTCTTCTATTTATTCCTTGGGTTGGGCAATTCACTTAGTAGCTCTGAGCCACAGTTTGCTTTTGTCTTTGTCAGTAGGCCAATCAATAGTATTTATTTACTATGTTTTAGGCAGTATACCTGGGGATTCAAAGAAAGGTTAAACATACACACACACACACACATGCATATACATACGCATATATGTATTCATACACATAAGAAAATATACACATACACATAACACACACATGTGTGTTCATATATGTGTATGTATTATTATATACGCTATATTGTATAATAGATAACATATTATACATTATGTTATATATAATTCCATAATATAGTAGTATATATTATATTATATATAGTAACATATGAAATATAATATTTGATTATAGATGGCTAGGTCACACAGTGGATAGAAGGCCAGACCGGTAGTCAGGAAGACCTGAGTTCATATGTGGGGAATAGGGTAAGAAGACCAGAAAGGTAGGAAGGACGTGTGAAGAGCTTTAAGGGCCAGCTTATGCTTTTATATTTGATCCTGGAGGGAATAGAAGCTAGTAGAGCTCCTTGAGCAAGGTGATGAGGAAGTCAGATTTATGTTTTAGAAAACCATCTTGTCAACAGAGTGGAAGCTGGATTGAAGTGGGGAAACACGAGGCAAGGAGACCATTGAACAGATTATTGTTGTAGTTCAGGCAAGAGATGATGAGGGTATGAACTACAGAAGAATCTGGCTGAGTGAAGATAAGGGGATGTGTACTAGATAGGTTGTAAGGGTAGAAACAAGAAGACGTGGCAAGAAATTGGACATGCTGTGTGAAAGAGAGTGAAGAGTCAAGGCTGATGCTAAGGTCTGAGCCTGGGTGACAGGGGGCATGGTAGTCTCCTTGACAGTAATAGAGAAGATGGGAAATGGAGAGGATTTTTGGGGAAAGATGAGCTCTGCTTTGAACATGTTAAATTAGAGTTTGGCCTATTAGACAATGCCCTATGGGACATTCAGTTCGAGATACTCAAAAAGCAATTGGAGATTCATGACAATTGCTCAAAAGAGAGTCTAACAAACACTAGTTTTGTTGATCTGGGAATTACATACACAGAGATAATAATCCTATCCATGGGAGCTAATACGATCACTAGCTGAGATAGCATCAAGTGGAAAAGAGGGGGCCCCGGGACAGTTTTAGGGGACACCATGCTTAGTGCACTTGGCATGATCAGAGACCATCCAAGGAGACTGAGATAGACCACTCAGAGAAGTGATATGGAGAATCAAGAGAGTGACAGTGTCATGAAAACAGAGAGGAGAGTATGTCTGAGAAGATGTGTTTAACACATTCAAATGTTGCAGGGAGGTCAAACACAATATGTAATTAGGTTTTTTAAATTAAGAGATCATGGGTCACTTTGGAAGAACAGCTTCAGGTGAACAATAAGTTTGGAAGCCAGATTGTAGATGGTCTCAAAGAAAGAGAAGTGAGTCTCTGAGGGTTTAGCAACAGGAGTGGGGAGTCTGTGGCCTTAAGTTGCACATGTGGTATTGAGGCTGCAGGTTCCCTACCCCTGGTTTAGCGCACATAATGCCTGGCACATAGTAGGCACTTAATAAATGCTTTCTGATTGATTGTAAAATGATGGCATTGGACTAAGGTCCCTTCTAACTCTGTACCTCTAATCCTGGTTTTAAGAAAAAATATAAACTACTTTGCTTGCCATTTGAATCTGGCTGCACTAATCTTTGGAGATTGTTTCACACTTCTTATAAATGACATTCCATTAAACTTGTGCTTGGAATTCTGTTTCCACTCACTATGCCTTTGCCAAGCTATCTATCCCTCCAAACCTGGAATGAACTCCAAAATTTCTCTCTGATCATGTATCTTATCATATCGTTCCATCTTTCTACCTTTGCCTTATGACCCCTAACTCTGTTCTTTGTCCTTACTATGACCTCCATTCCTTCCACCCCTCAGTTCCTCCCCAGTCCATTACTCCTACACTGACTACACTCTCTTCTCTTCCCCGTCTTGACCTTTGGTGAACCAAATCAATTCTACCCTATCCCCTACTCTTAAATCCCTTGTCTCCCTTGTCCTATGATAGATCACACTTTGTCAAATATTAACCATGGTTTATTCCTACTGTGTGACTCATTCACTATTCATACCCGCTGTTAAATGATCTGGAGGAAATAAAGAAACCATCTTGACTGGATCCACTACACATTTATGCTATCTAATCCCAACTGGGCCTTCAATGCAACAAGGCAATAAATCTACTGCTACCTATTCAATTCACTCCCCTACTCTCTAGAGTAGCGCCTGGAGAGACTCTGAACGAGAAAAATCTCATTTACCCTCAAGCTTCCCACAGCACCCCATCCCCCACTCTTTCATTTGAGGACTTGGCTTCATGATTCTGGCCATTCACAGAGGGCTCCCCCTTCTCTCTTTGTCCTCATCACATATTACCCAGACATCTTCCTTCATTATCTTCTTCACTTGGATATTTGATGAAGAGGTGGCTCTTTTTAGAAGGCCAACTGTTCTATATGACTCCTTGATCCCATCCCCTTTAGACTTCTCCAGGAATTTTCCATTACTCTCATCCTCATTTTTCCTCCCCAATTTTTCCATATTTGCTGGCTGCCTTCCCAGCTGTTCACAAACATGCTCATGCCTCTCCCAGCCTCACAGAACCCTTACTTGGTCCTACCATTCCCACTAGCTATCATCCTATCTCTCCCCTCTTTTTTTTGTGGCTAAATTTAAGAAAACTGCCTCTTCTCAGTGTTTCCTCTCACTCCCTTCTAAAACACTCTGCCATCTGGCTTCTGACCTCATCATTCAACTGGAACTGTTTTCTCCAACATCATCAATGATTTCTTAATTGGCAAATCTGATGGCCTTTTCTCAATCCTCATCTCTCTTGACCTTTCTGCAGTCTTTGATACTATGGATCTTCTACTCTTAGATACTTTCTTTTCCTCTTCAGGTTTCCATGACACTATCCTGGTTTTTATTTTATTTGTTGAACCTGTCCTTATTTTCCTTTGCTTCTCTGTCTACCATCCAATCATGGAGGTCCCTCAAGACTTTGTCTTTGGCCCTTTTTTTACTCTATACTATTTCATTTGGTGATCTGATTGGCTCCTGTGATTGTAATGATCATTCTATGTAAGTGATTCCCACATATATATGCATACATATGTACATACTTATATGTATATATCATAAGCTACTATATTTAAACCTAGAAGGAACCTTTGAAGTCGCGTATCCCCATCCTCTCATTTTACTCATGAGAAATTGAAGCCCTGAGAGAAAAAGGGTCTTGAGTATAGACACACAGATAGGTAACAAGTGCCAGATTTAGAATTTGAACCCAGGTCCTTTGACTCAAAATCTAGCACTTTTTCCATTGTATCACATTGACTTCCTTGTCTCTTTCTTCCTGCATCACTGATGACCTTTTATTTATCTCAAACCAGAGATATCCCATAGGCATTTCAAACTCAACATGTCCAAAACAGAATACATCTTTTCTTCAAAACTCACCCACCTTCTGGGCTACTCTGTGATTGTTGAGGGCACCCTCATCTTCCCATCCATCCAGACTCCTCATTCTTATTACCCCATACGTTCAGTCTATGGCCAAATCATCTTGGCTTTACTTTCTACTTTTATGTGACTTTCTATTATTTTAAAAAGTTTTACTCTGCATATTGGAAATTAGAATTTTTTAACAGCTTCAAATGAAAAAGATCAAATTTAAGAAATCAGCTGCATCTGACCGGCTAATATAACTAACAGAATGTAGTAGTATACCATTCAAAACCCATAATGCTGATGTCTCAAAAGAAATTGTCTATTAGGAAAAACAAAAAGAACATAATACAACATCTGTATTCAGAAATTACAGTAGGGATATTTTCCAGAATTTAATCAAAGTAGAGAATTTTGAGTAATGCATCTTTCAAAAGCAGCACTTAAAAATTTTGTGCATTCCTGTCCTAAAAAATGTCCTTGTGTTTGTAGCATAGAAATGCTACTTTATTGCTATAGGACATCAAAGTTCAAAGCTGAAATGATATAGTAGCAAATACAAATATGTCCCTAAGAATCTTGTATACATATATGTATGTGTGTATGTATGTACCCACATGTTTATATACACATCGTGTGTGTGTGTGTGTATACACACAAAGGTTTCTTTACCTTTCTCCATTCACATAGCCACTGCCCAAATTCAGGTCCTTAAACCTGTTTGATTGGACTACTGTAATAACTTTGTAATCAGTTTACCTACCCCAAGACTTTGCCTTCTCCCAATTTGTCCTCCATTCAACTACTAATAAACTCCAATGGTTCCCTATTTCTTCTAGGATCAAATATAAACTACTCTGTCATTTGAATCTCTTCTTACTCAGGGCCCTCACTGGTAAAAATTAAATTTAAAAAATGGAATGGAGAAGAGGTTGCTCAAAATTCCTTTGGATTATCTGGAGATTTCATTTATCCATATTCATTTATCCATTTATCCATACCTGCCTCGAATGAACAATTGAGTCAGCCACATGTAAAATTCAGGACAGGAAGTGCCGTTTATAAGAACAAGGAGATAGTGTGGCTCTGTGGCAAGACATCAGTCTGTCAAGGTGTCTATCTGGCTAGCAAGGCCTGTTTCCATCTATAAAATAAAAGCACAGGACTTGATCTCTCAAGTTCCTTGAGCATACAATTTATGATATTTACCTAAATGAATATACTGAATGGTGGTGGGGAGGTATAAATGCATAGGGGGGTAGAGGAAGTAAGTGCAGGATACTTCCATCTACCTGGAGGATCTACCTTTCTGGGGGAGAGCCTTGGGTTGGGTGTGTCCCCTTTCTCCCCTCGGGTTTCTTTCCTGGAAAATGAGTGGATAGGACTAAGGGGCCTCTCAGGTCCCTTCAGCCTTAGATTCTATGATGTGGTATTTGAGTTGTGTTTCAGAGAATGGAAGACCATGCTTTGTTGCTTGTTTATTAAATAAGTTCTTCATGGATTCTTTTTTTTTAAAAGATTAACACAGCCTCAAAGGGGCACACCAGGTGCTCCTGTCATATTTAGCCAAACTCCTTTGATCTTGTCCAAAGAGAATGAATTAATTTTCTCCCAGTGGAGGAAAAAGTGCTTAGGGGCATTTATCATTCTACCAAGGCATACAGACTTAGAAATTTCAGTATGACTGAATGACTACATCTCTTACACTTAGAGGGAGTAATCAGCAGGGGACATGAGTATTGCACAAAGTCTTAGAGCAGGTTGTAGATCTAGAATTAAAAGGGGCCTCAATGGCTATCTGGTCCAGCTTAGTGTCAGGGTGGTGAAGTGATTTGCTCAAGACCACATGGAAAGTAAGCATCAGAGCTGGGATTTGAACCCAGGCCCTGTGGCCCCTGATTTTTCCATTGTATCACATCTTCCTGCCAATGGCATTACTGTTTCCTCATGTTTGTCTTCTTTTTCTATGAGTCCCCTCTTCCTGATGAGAATAGTTTGGGTCTTCCATCTTACTTTGTGGTTCATTTTTAGATTAGTCCCTGAAACAGCTGCTAGACATGGAAGCCCTTCAAACAGGAAGTTCATATAATTATTAGGGCATTTAGAACCTTGCCTAGCTAAGTGTAACTCAGGAAGTCTCCTTTGCTTTTTCCTCCTTCCTTCCTTTTTTTTTTTTTGCTCAGTTATTCAAATGAGTCCTCAACAAACTTTTCCTAGTTGTCTCATCTCAGCTCTCAATCAGTTGCTCTCCAAATTCATCCCATCAGCTTAACACCAGGCAGGCTTTTCTGACTCCCCAACACCTAAAATGGCCTCGCAGACCCCGCGGACATTAAGGTACTGGGAAACAGATTGGGTATGGAAAAATATGTGTGTGTGTTCTCACAGAACCTGAGAAAATCACACCTTCACTTTGTTAAAAAAAAAAAAAATCTGTTTGTGCTGCTCCAATAATCACTTCCTAACTGGTGGGATAGCAGACCATATGTCTCCATGGTGGCTGGATGAAGAGCCTACCTATCTCTGTTTCTAACAAAACCAGTTACTAAAATACAAAATCGTGCCCCTTCCCCCAAACCCTTAAACAGTGAGGAGGGGTTTCGGTTTCTAAAAGATAATCTCAGTGCTGATTGCTCATGAAAGATAAATGAAGAAAGCCTTTTTTGAATGAATACACATCAGGGTACTTTGTTTAGGGTTGAAGGCATTAACTAGTTAGCATAAAAGTCCAGCATCCCCTGGGCAAACCCACTAGTAACTGCTAAGTGGGGCTGCTCTTCTGATCCTAATTTTGCCACTAATTTACCCCTTGACTTATCTTTTCTGGGCTTTAAGGCTTATTCTCTGTAAAATGGGAGGCCCAGGCTTTCAAGCTAGAAGGCCCTAGAGATATATTTAGTCCAACTCCTCCAAGATCACCCAGGTAGTAAATAGAGGAACTGGAATTTGAAGGCAAATCCTCTCTGCACACAAATCCCCAGTGCACTTTCTACAGTAGCCCCTCTTTGGAATAGCAGGTGGCAATATGACCTTGGACAAATCAATTTTCTTCTTTCTTTCTGTGCCTCGGTTTCCTCCTGGTAAAGCAGAATTAACAGTGGATACAGAGATGAAAGATGTGATGGGTTTGCTTCTCTTCTCTGGAGCTTGCTAGTACTAGCAATCTTGGCAAGACATTAAACCTCCTTGGGAATAATAGCCATTGTAACAATCTCCCTCACAGTCCTGTTGGGCTAGGCAAGTACTTGATAATAAAATGAAAGTACTGAAGAGGGTGCCCAAAGAGGGTTAGGGCTGCCTGAGACCCCAAAATACCAACTTGCCGGGTCCTGCTGAAAGAATTCCACTCAGGTCTTGTCAGCCAAAGAAAAAGTAAAGTTTATTGAAAGTTCAAGTTTGCCACGTGGGGTGCTAGGCCATTTCAAGGTGCTCTGACAGAGCAAGTCTGTGTGCTAAGGCATTCTAAGGCGCTCTCACAGAGCAAAGTTTATGCTAAGCTAGTCTATGGCGCTCTCACACAGAGTAAGTCTGTGCTAAGCTATTCTATGGAGCTCTCACAAAGATGGAGGGAAGATGGGGTCTTATATACAGAGGAATCTAGGGGTAGTTCAGAGGAGGAGCCTGGGGAGGGTCTTCAGGAGGAGCCAATGAGTTCAGACTCCAGTAATGAGTTTGGGGAGGGTCTTCAGGTGGAGTTAATGAGGTCAATGCAAGAGTGGATTGATATTTTGATAGGCTCAAGGGTGGGAAGCAGATGGAACAAAAGGGGGTTAAAGACTTGTGCAGAGACACAATTTAAGGCTCATAACCTCAGGCAAATGTCTTCCCTGGGAAGGTTTACTTTCCCAGAGCCTGTACCTCAAAGAAT
>CM053595.1:165130079-165223010 GCA_028646575.1 Pseudocheirus occidentalis | reverse complement strand
TATATATATATATATATATATATATATATATATATATATATATATATATATATATATATATATATATATATCTTCTCATTTGATTCTCTCAATAGCCTTATTAAATAGGTACTATTCTTCTTCCTATTTTATAGAAAAGGAAGCCAAGGCAGCTTTGTTCAGTTGTTTTTAGTTGTGTTCAGCTCTTTGTTACCCCATTTGGGGTTTTCTTGGCAAGTATAGGAATGGTTTGCCATTTTGTTGTAGGCCAAGACTTTCAGGGGCCTTGGCCACATTAGTTCCCCAGTTCTACAAAGGTCATTAGGCAGATACACAAGGAGAGTATAATCTTGTTGGGTGGATGCTCTCATTGGTTTCATGAATATCTAAAGAAAGTACTGAGTTAATTTGCAAGTCTTGATTGTAACACCCTGTTTGTTTGTGCCTCTGGACATGGCCCTAAGATAAAGAGCTTAAGGAGTGATTGGTTTTGGGCTGGGGTAGAGAAAGATGGAGACCAAGGGCGGTTCCTTGCATTCTCCTAAGGGTATATAAACCTTGTATCTTCCATGTATCTTTGACTCTGTATGAAATGGTTCTGCAATAAACAGACTATGGAATACATCCCTGTCTATCTCCCTCTTTCTTATTCAGCGCTCTCTCTCTCTCTCTCTCTCTCTCTCTCTCTCTCTCTCTCTCTCTCTCTCTCTCTCTCTCTCTCTTCCTTTATTTCACTCAGCTGGTAGCTAGGCCCAAACTTGCTAGCCACAGCACCATTTCCTTCTCCAATTTATTTTATAGATGAGAAAATGGAGGCAAACAAGGCTAAGATCTTTACTTGTCGGCTGACTTGTCCAGGGTCACCCAATTAGTAAGTAAGTATCAAAGGCAAGATTTGAACTCAGGAAGATGAATCTTGCTGTCTCCTCTCTTGGTGCTCTCACTTGTCACCCAGCATGTTGTCCATGGTCAAATAGTACTGTTTGAAGTGGGATCTGAATCCAGATCTTCTTGGTTCCAATTCCAGAGCATGGATAGGATAAGACTGGGTAATACAGTCAACACAGAGCACAGTTCACTCTACCATGCTGAAAAACATTATCTTAGTTGGGGAGGATCTTACAGGGAGGCTGATTGTGACTCAAAAGGAAGATCTTGGCTGCAGAGCAGTACAACAATGGAACAGAGAAATATGGCAGCAAAGGGAATGGAAATTTGACTTCAGAGTGTCCTGTGTTTAAGTCCCAGGGTGATGTTACAGGTTGTATGATCTCAGACAAATCATTTCACTTCTTGATGCCCCAGGCAACTCTCGAAGACCATAACCTGCAAGCAGTAGCCGATCTGCGTTGGTAGAGAGGGCTCCTCCTTGGACTTCCCTGCTCTGATGAAATGGCAAGGAGGGACCAAAGACAACAACACAATTCTCCAGCTATAATGTAGTGGTTTGTCTTGGGAGATAGTGGGTTCCTTATCACTAGAGGTTCTTGGGCCATGGCTTGCTGACCACGTTTCCTATACCTAGAACTACATGGGACCTCAAAAGCAATTTAGTCCAATTTGATGGACTTGACCAACGTCACACAAGTGGCAGAAGCAGAATTTGAACCCAGGCCCTCTTATACCAGATTCAGTGCTCTTTCCACTATACCATATATGTAATGGGGGCAGTGGGGAGGAGATGTGGTAGTGGATGTCTTGTAATTTTTTTTATTTTTTTATTTTTTTGTGTGTGGATATCTTGTAGAGATGACTGAGGTTTTAGGTGGTGTTGGGGCCATGACTTCTTGAGTCCTTTCCAATTCTAAGACCCTGAAATCTATTTGGTGAACATTTTAATTCTCCATCACCATTCAACAGAAATAACAGCACTCTGACAATTGCTCATCCTCCTTTATAGTTCTTTTTTGGGAATGAAATTGGGGCTGTGAGTCAGGGGGTATGAGTTCTAGTCCTGGTTCTTTCAAACTTTAATTGGATGGCTTGAGCAAGTCACATAATATTTCTGTGACTCAGTTTCCTCATCTGTAAAATGCAGAAAATAACAACTGCTTCACCTCAAGGAAATGTTTTAAGACAATGACAAGATCAATGTAAATTATTCAAAAGGTTATTATTAGTTTTTGAAGTCATGTCATTTGCAGTATTGCTCAGCCTTATCCAATCCAAGGAAGGTTGAAGACCTGCCTTGTAGGAGAGGGGACTTTCAGCATGTTAAGAGGTCTCCCTTGGTGACTGTCTTTCCATTGATAAGTCCCTCCTCGCTTAGCTAGGCTGGATGTAGTAAGGCTGACTTATCTGTGTCTGGGATCATTCTTTTGCCTTCTGTCTCTACCATGTGGACAGCCTTGGGCTAGTCACCAAGTCATCTATATTGAGGGTAATATTATCTGGAATATCTACCTTAAAAAGGTGTTGTCAAGCTCAAAGAAGATAAGAAACATAGAATGCTCTGTAAACTTTAAAATGCTACATTAATATCAGGGTTTTAGAAAATTGTTATTATTATACTTGATAGACAATGGAGTAAATAGCTATCGGAAGATACAGAATAAAGTTTTAGCATGTTGGGTAACCCTAGTGTCAGAGGCCCATTCCTCCAGATAAGTTAGGAAGGTAGACAGATAGGCACATTTATTAAGCACTCATGTGCCAGGCACTATGCTATCCACAGGAGATACAGAAACAAGAAGGCAAGACTGTCCTACCCTCAAGGAGCTTACATTATAATGGGGGATGGGGGAGACAACTCATAAAAAGGAGAGTGTCCAGGAGTGAGTTAGGTAGAGCGTGGCTAGGGCCTTTTCTAAAGTGGTGGTCTTGGGGGAAGGGAGAGTCGCCCATTAGGCAAGAAAGACAGAATGGCAGTGTGGGTTAGTGAGGAGAATGATGAAGGAAAACCTCCAGAATGTTCTTCCTCTTCTCCATTGCTGTGCTTGCTTCCTCCCCCACATGCTTTCTCAAGTCCTCTTTTCTTCTTCTTTAGCACCTCCAAGTTACCACCAACACCTGCTGTTATGTATTGCTTCTAGCAGATATCCTTAATTCTTCCTACCAACTCAAATAAGAGGGGGTGAAAGGATGACAGACAAAAGATTACTGAGGAGGGACTGGTAAGGGGAAAACATAGCAGCAGGTGGACATATGGAAAGACACGGACAGGTAAAGCACAGGATGGGAAGGCATCAATGGGTTGTCATCTGCAGCAATGGAGGAAGTGCCTATATTGATGAATGCATTGAAGTATTTGTTTTTTCTTTTTGGAGGGGGAAGGTAGGGCAGTTGAGGTTAAGTGACTTGCCCAAGGTCACACGACTAGTTTTTGTGTTAAGTGTCTGAGGCCAAATTTGAACTCAGGTCCTCCTGACTCCAGGGCCGGTGCTCTATTCACTGCACCACCTAGCCACCCCTGCATTGAAGTATTGTAGGAGAGGTATGGGGTACACATTAAAAGGGGTGCACATAGCCACAGTTATGTTCCCTCAGGTAGAACATTCTTGACTAAGTTATCTATCTAAAGCCCAAAGAGTCTATTAATTTATTAATTTGTGGGGCTTCAGGGGTTACCTGTATCCTTGATTGACCTCTAATCAAATTCTAATTTGTCTCCACCTAATTTCTATCACACTTTATTCCTTCACTCCCTCTATGAACATCTCTCCTGAAAACCACCCTTTTTAGGATATAGGTTGGACTTTATGACCCCTAGGTGGAACAGTCCTTTCTAACTTTGAAATTTTGTCATTCTGTGATTCATTTGTCTTCCTCCTGGCTCTTTTCTCAATCATATAAAAGGCATGGTTATAAACCATTTAGATGATTGGAAAACAAATGCACTGGGACTTAGACATCCAGCGAATATTATTCCCTTCCAAGTAATCACCGTGTGCGTGTCCCACTGATAATGCCATAGAGAAGAGCATTTTGAGAATTCTTCTTTCAGAGACTTCACAAGTCCTGCATCAACTCTGAGGAACACATTAAAATGAAGTTATTAGTGATAAATTTTAGGCTATCTCAAGAGAGGCATAGTATCCAGGACTAGTGATACGATTGTTCTGCTCTCCTCTCTGCAAGACTGTGTCCAGGTCTGGGCATCTGTTTTAGGGAGGATATAGATTTTTTAAAAAAGAAGGTATCAATCTACATTGGTAGAGGGAGTTACTTTATCTGAGAGTTCCCCTATATCAATGAAATCACAGCTCTAGTTTCTATTCCTGTTCTATTTTATCCAAGGAATGGTGTGACTAGGATGGGTAGCAGCAACAGGTAGGGATTGTAGAAAGGCAGCTTTTGCCTTGATATAGAGCTGTCCAAATTAGAGCTCTCCAAAGCTGAACAGCTACCTTGGTGGGGACCACACTTCTCCTCACTAGTAGCTTTCAAACAAAGTGTGGATGTCCCCTTGTTAGATAAGTAGTAGAGGGAATCCTTGTTCAGGTATGAGTTGGAGCGAAAGGTCTCTGAGGTTACTTACAACTAGGTTGCTGCCTGGGTACGACTGTATCTGGAGCACCGAGCTCAGCTCTGGAACTACCTTTTTAGAAGCATATAAACTGGTGCCCATCTAGAAGCGGGTGACTAGATTAGAGAGAAGGCTGGAGGAAATGACACGAAGAGAAGTTAAAAGAACTGGAAATGCCTTTTAGAAAAGAGATGCCTTAGGGATGACATGATATTGGTCTTTAAGTATCTGACCTGCTGTCATGAAAAAGAAGAGTTGTTCTACTTGTCCTACAGAGGCAGTTACATGATGCAGTAGATAGCACGCTGGGCTTGGAGTCAGGAAGACCTGAGTTCAAATTCAACTTTGGACATTTACCACTGTGTGACCCTGAGCTAGTCATTTAACCTCTCTGTGCCTTAGTTTCCTCAAATGGAAAATGAGATCAATAATAGTGCCTACTTTACAGGTTAGGGCAGCTAGGTGGTCCAGTGGATAGAGCACTGGGCTTGGGATCAGAAATACTCATCTTCATGAATTCAAATCCAGCCTCAGACACTTACTAGCTATGGGCAAGTCACTTCACCCTGTTTGCTTCAGTTCCACATCTGTAAAAAGAGCTGGAGAAGGAAATGGCAAACCACTCCAGGATTTTTTCTTTGCCAAGAAAACCCCAAATGGGGTCACCAAGAGTCAGACATGACTGAAACATGGTTAAACAACAACAACCAACCTTACAGGGTTGTTATATGCTTAGCATAGAGTCTGGCACATAATAAGCTCTCTCTAAGCTAGATATTATTATTAATATTATTATTATTATTATGAGGTCTCGGAGGACAGAACTAAATGCAGCGGCTGAAAGTTGCCTAGAGACATATTTAGGTTTACTTTATAAGGGGGAAAGGAGGGTACTTCCTAACAGAGCTGAGTGGGAGTAAAATGGGCGGCCTCAGGAGATAGTGAGCTTCCTTTCCCTGGAGAGTTAGGTTACTATTATTTTTTTTCCAGGATTCAAGTTCAGGTGTAAGTTGGACTGAATGGTCCCTGAGACCACTTCCCACCATGAGATCCTATCCATCTATACCCGATTGGTACCATTGGGACCCATATTTGCCTTTGACTAAGTTTTTTTTATCCCTGGTACCAGGGAAATTAAAAATATGATGAAATAAAACTCCTCTCACTTAGGAGGAGTTATTGTAACAAGGCACTTAGTGAAACCCTGTTTGTTCTTTGCCAATCTATTTAGTCATGACATTTAGTCAGACACTCAATGAAGGAAGCAGTCCAGTGGTTTTTTTTTTTTTTATGAGAACAGAAACATTTTCCTTTCAGGGCAATTCCATCTACAAGCACTATTGAAGATCAAAGGCCAAAGAAACCAACTAAATACTGGAGAAGAATCAGGAGGCAGCAAAGCTAATTGTATGGGGGTGGGAGTGGGCTGGTGGCTGGCAAAAGCAGTTGGGGTTCCACAGCAATGTTGTGTCTGCTAATCTTGAGGCAATCCTTGTCTTTCAGAACCTCTTTAAACATAGAGGAAAGGCAAAAGTTACAAAGACAAAGCTGAAATAGCTGCTCCTAATACATACTTTTATTGTGCAACAAAAGCTTTTTCTCCCTGCATTAATACAAAAATCTTGTCCTGTCTGTCCTTCAGCCTGTCATTTAGTCAGTCAACAAGCATTTATTAAGTGAGCATTATGTGCCAGGCCCTGTACTCAAATCTGGGGATGCAAAAAAACGCAAACAAACAAACAAAACAGGCAAAAAACCAGTCTCTGTCCTCAAGGAGCCTTCATTCTAATGAGGGAGACAACATATAAGGAATTAGACATAGAAGAGATATATAGGATACATATATGACAATCTGAAAGGGGAAGGTATTATAAGCTGTGGGGGATGGCACAAAGGTCCCCTGTGGAATGGGAGATTTGAGCTCAGTCTTGAGAGAAGCTAGGAAAACTGAAAGATGGAGGGGAGGTGGGAGAGCATTTCAGGCATGGGGCAGAACCTGTGTAAAGCCACAGACAGGACGTGGAGTATCTTGTTAAGAGAAAATTGCCAAGAGATTGGTAAGACTGGATCATAGAGTTTGTAGAGAGGAGTAAGATGTAAGAAGAGAGGAAGGGGTCAACTTATGAAGAGCTTTAAAGGTGAAGCAGAGTACTTGACATTTGATCCTGGAAGTAATAATAGGGAGACACTGGCGCTCATTGAGCAAGAGAGTGACATTCAGCCTCTTAAGAAAATAACTCTTTTGAACCAGACCATTTATCATCAATTAGGTGTCAGAAGGGAGGAGACGGTCCCTGGTCTAATGGATCCTGGAGTGCCTAAGTGGGGGGCCCTCTATTTTCTATTTGAACAATGACTTAAGATCTGCTATTAACTAACAATATGACCTGGGGACAGGTCAGTCATCTCTCATCTCAAGGCTCCAGTTTCCCAGTTTCTTTCTCTGTAAAGCAGAAATTGTTGGGCCAGGTGATCTCAATGGTTCCTTTCTTCTTGATATTCCATATTCAGTGTTCTAATGTTTATTCCAGCATCTATAGTCTATATTTTATGGCCTAAGGGTCCTTCCAGAACTGAAATTCTAGCCCTTTTAGCTCTAATATTAGATGTTCTATGTTGTAAGGTTTCTTCTTTAACTTTTGTGTGAATCCATAAGGTTTTACCTTAATGACTTGTCACCCAAATGGTTCTCTCTTCTGTTTTTGTCAACTTTCATTGACTTGTTCCACTTTATTTATTTTTAAGAATGAATTTGTGTTGATAACTTTTGTTTTTCTGTCACTTATATTTCCCCCTATATTCTTTTCTTTTCCCATTCCCAGAGAGTTATTTCATATAGCAAAGAATTTTTTTTAAAAGAGAGAGAAGAGAAAAAAATCATTAAAACCAATTAATGCATTGAATTAAAAAAAAATTTAATGATCTTTGGACCTCTCACCTGTGAAGGAGTGAGAAGGGCTGTCTTCTCATATCGTTTCTCTGAGGCCATGCTTGCTCTTTGTAATTTTGCAACATGCATTTTTGATTTTGAAAATTATTTTTATCGTTGGTTATACATGAGGGCACAGAAAGGCAAAAAGGGTTTTCTCAGTTGGACGGCTACTGAAGTAGCACACACTACAAACATAACAGAGCATGGCAAGAATCACCACGTATATGTGAGAGATGGACTCAGGCAGTCACTTACTTCCCTGTTCCAGTCCCTAGTCTCCTCCCTTTCACTCCCCTACCTTAATCCCCCCAGAAAGTGAAGGAGCAGTATGAAATATTCCATAAGGTCTCTTTCAGTGTGAAATCCTGTCATCCAAAGAGAAACTCTTCTATTTTATAACCACGAGATCTAACCAGTGCATGAGGAATCTGTGTAGAGAACCAGAGGTTACCAAAGGAAATGTTGCTGAGCCAGATAAAATTATTGCACATCTTTTTTGAAGACTTTCTAAAATCTAGGAAGCATCAACTTTTTTAAAAAAAATGATGTTTTCATTTTTACGTCCCAATCATTTTTGGAAATCCTATCTCTCTCATCCCCACCCATGTTCAATCACTCTCTAATTTGACCTAGTGAGCCTTCCCTCATAAGCAAAGGCAATTTACAAAGGGACAGTGTCTGATGATGAATGCAACCTATCATCACCTTGTTTCTCTGAGGCAAGGTTGGAGATACATTTTCTCATTTCATCTTGAAGGCTAAGATTGATCATTTCGTTTGTATGGCATATTTAAGTTTGTTAGTCTTCTTTCTCGTTTATATTACTGTTTTAATTGTGCATGTTGCTTTCCTGGGTCTGCTTACTTAATTGGTTCACATAGATCTTCACATGTTTCTCAGAATTCTTCATATTTGTCATTTCTCATAATATAATAACATTTTATTTTATTCATATCCCACAGTTTCTTTAGTCATTCCCTGTTACTAGGCACCCACTTTGTTTCAAGTTCTTTGCTACCACAAAAATTGCTTTATGAATATTTGGCTATCTATGGAACTTCTTGGGGTATAAGTCCTGCAGTGGCCTCCCTGGTCAAAGGCTATGAACAATCTTTGGCTATTGAAAAGAGCAACTTGATGGAATCTGTTTTGAATTTGGAATTCCATGAAGTATAAAAGTCTGTTGATGAGCAGTTTCCATAAGTGTAGGGATGAGGAAGATGAAATATTGCCAACAGGGGCTTGGCCCACAATTCTCCTAATCCATGTTAAAGAACCTCTATCCCCACACCTTTTGAAATTGTTCTTAATGAGCTATTCACTTGGGAGTCAAGAAGACCTTTTGCACAGGTTTTATCTTCTTTTTGGACTCTGCACCAGAGTTGTAAATATTGGGCAACAGGGATTAGATTTGCAGTTCTCATGTCAAAAGACAAGTAAGTGGGAGTTGTGCCTTGGTCTTTCCTCAAAAATGGATCCATTTCAAGGATCAAGGGCAAGTAAACAAGTTCTCCAAATACTTTTGTTTTTGGAAAGCCTAGCCCTGGAATACTATATTTGAGTGCTGAAAGGGTTCATGTAGGGGGAGCAGGTTGGGAGTGTAACACATAAAGGTATGTGCTTGATTTAGCTTGAACTGGCTCGAGAGCTAATTGTTAAATTTTCAATATGAGTATTTATACCTCAGAAATGGATAAATGCTACAAACCAGGGCTTGATTTATTATTGTGTTGTTTATGTAGACTTAGGAAAGTAATGGATAAAATGTTAATAATGTAGATTCCATTTAAAAATATGTCATGAGTATTTTCTCCCTAGAGAACCGTTGTTAAACATTTACCAGTAGGCCTCTCAATACTCACCAGCTGTAAAAGATCTGCCCACACATCTGATAGCATTGATGCCACCTTAAATGTGAGGGATATTTTTTTTGTACCAAGTGCTAAGCGTGGGGTAGGAGGGTGAATGAAGGAAAAAATGTGCTGCCCTCAGGGATTGCTTATAATGGAATTTGGAACTTGAGTGCCTGCGTTGTAGAGCTAGATATAAATCAGAGAAGAGAAGGATGGATGTAATGAGTAGGGATTCCTCCAATGACCTCCATTTACAGGGGTCATTTACAGGTTACAGAACTGGAAGGGATTTTAGAAATCATTCAGTCTAACCTTCTTTTACAGAAGAGGAAGCTGAGGCTCAGAGAGGAGTGACATGCTTAAGGTCACATGGACACTAACCAGTCCTACGTCATTGGGCTCCAAATCCACTGTGTTTCCCATTATGCCATGATGCTTCCTCAGCCTAACTTCTTACCTCCTTCCCTTCCAGACTTAAACCCAGCATCAGTCTTGATGCTTAGGACCTAAAAACACTTTATTGTCAGCCTTGAAGGACATCAGGCAATGAGACCAAAATACATGAAACAGATGTTCCTTCTCCTTTTTAAGTATCCATAGGGAATTTGCCTCATAGCTTTCCGATACCAGATTGCTAGAGGTGGGGAAAGGACCTCAAAAATCTTCTGGTCTAACTCTCTCATTTTATAGATGAGGAAGAGGGGAAAATAACTTATCTACTTTCATACAATCAATGACTGAGCCCAGATTGGAACCCAGGTTTTCTGGTGCTTTCTATTCTGTCTGCTCTTCCTATATGTATTCCCTGGGCATGGCCCCCATGGAAGAAATGGAAGTGAGAATTGAGGGGAGAGGGGCAGAGAGTATGGATGAGGTCAGTATGAATTTTAAAGTCCAGGGAAATGTTTTCCATAGTGATTTCTGAGAATGATGTGTGAGACTTTATTACATTTATGTAAATCAGCTCTGGAGGTTAAAAATGACAGATGTGACTTATCATGCTGGCTGTTTTCAGAACAACTTGTTATACAGTTGAATTTTTTTCTTTTTAAAATTTCCACAGCATAATTTGAAATCTTTAGAGCCCATTGAAGTTACTTGAGAGAGTCATCAAATAACAGTATTAGAATCAATCAATCAACAAACATTTATTAATGACCTACTATGTGCCAGACACTATGCTAAGCCTGGGGATACAAAAAGAAGCAAAAGATAGTCCCTGCTTTCAAGGAGCTCAATATAACGGGGAAGATAACACATAAAAAGAAGCTAACAAGGGGGAGGATACCTGGCATGGGGGCGTGATGAAGTTCAGAGGACTGTAGCTGGGAGCAAAAGAAAGAAATGGCTGCCCCTGGATGCCCTTCTTAAATGGAGGCTCTGAGAAGAGCTTTCTGCTGTCCACCCTCCACCAGCTCCAGTCAGAGGGAAAGCAGAAGCCCAGGGGCAAGGGGAACTGACCAAAGGAGTCTTTAGAAATCAGTGAGTTCTTAATTTTACAGATGAAGAAACAACTAATGAGATCTTCAACCTAGAATTGGAAAGACCTCATAGACCATCTAGTCTATGCCCTCCCCCCCCTCAATTTTACAAATGAAGAAACTGAGTTTCAGAGAAATTAAGTGGCTTGTGAAAGGATATGCAGAGGGTGGCAGAGGCAAATACCATGTTCTTCCCATTGTTCTCCAGTGGCTCTCTGTGAATGTACTCATGTTGTCACCACAAAGGTGGAGGTGTTTTTCTCCAAGTGATGCAGCAAATTTAGGGGTAAATCTGGGTTTAGAACCTAGGTTCCCTCGCTCACAGTCCTGTGTATTTATAGTCAGTCATCAACATTTTCAGGAGTAACATTTCTAGAAAATGGCATGAAAATTAAAAACAAACCAACCCAACCTATGGAAGTTGATACATTGATCCCATGGGAAATAGGTGGTTAGATTTTCAGGACCACCAAAAACTAATCTTTCACTAAAGATTGTGCATTTGAGAAGTTACTTTAGCACTTTCTAGAGTTGATTCATGAACACTTACCTCCTTTCTGTAGATACAAAATTCAGAGCCCTTATTGGCTGCAGACATTCCAGCATGAAATTTATCTAATACCTTTATTTTCTCACTAAACCACATCACTGACCTTGCATGCTGAGGTTTAGAGCCCACAGGATCTGCACTATGCTTTGGGGGTATAATTGCAACACAAGACTCCAGTTTTAAAGGCAAACACTGAAAATAAGCAATGGGCTCTTATTTCCATCTCAGACTCTTCATCTTTCCCTTTTTCTCTCCTTCCCTCCCCCCTCTCCCATCCCATCCTTCTCTCCATCTTTTCTCCTTCTCCTGCCTAGACAGTGCCATGGTGGAGACGGCTGAGGCAGACGTCACAGGGCTGTGCCAGGATGTGTTCTCCAAAATGACCTGATGGGAGAGCTGACAGCCACCAGAGATGACTATTGAGTGAGAGAAGTGAAAACTTCTCAGTCTGTGCTCTAAAAATCTAGTAAGGCTCTTTGTTGGAAACAGGCCCAAGTTCCCCTTCACTGGAAATCAGATGATTTACAAAGACTCAAAACTCAGAGCCCTAGGGAGTCACCCCTCTCCTCAGTGAGACCTCAGCATAAGATGTGTCAAATAAGGACAGAAATGTTTTCTTAAATGTACATTGGGTGGTCACTGTTTCCTTTTTCCACTACTCAAGGTAGACTGCCACACTTAAGACTATGCACCTGACTTCCAGCCAATGGAAGAAAAGGGTCAGAAGGGGCGTGGGGGAGAATTGCAGGTTAGGGCTTTATAACTTCACCATTTCCTTTTGTAAACTGCTTCTCCTCCCAGACTATTTGTCAGAGGTGGTGGTGGTGGTGGTGGTGGTGGTGGTGGTGGTGGTGGTGGTGGTGGTGGTGGTGGTGGTGATGGGGTTTGACCTTTCTCGAGATTGTAATAAACGATTCTTTTTTGCTTCCTACCTTGAGAAGCCTTTGTGTATTATTTGGGTAAGGATCTCTGTTGCACACAGTTTTGGGGTGCACATACTATGAACTTCTGGAAAATATGAACAAACTGACCAGCTGGAGTATCTAGAAATGAAAGATATTGCAGTAAACATAAGTAGAAATCTAAAGGACTTAGACCAGAAATCTGTAGCCCTTCAGCCTGATCTCTATCAGATACATCACTTTAGTTGAGGAACCAGTAGCAGCTCTGGGGAGGGCAGCCTCATGTTCAAAGAAGCTAAAAGCAAAGTCAGGTTAGAGAGGGGATGAAAAAATTCTTTAGCACAAAGACTTTAGCTTCAAGAATGTTTCATGAGAGTTGAAATAAGTGGGATGGAACCTATCACTGTGCTTCAGTTCCTTCAAGGCATCAATGCTACTGATCCAAGGAGGATCCCAGTCCCACCTTCTTAGATGTGTAATTCTGGCTACCCCTTGATGGCTTCCTAAACCTGTATCCCCTGGCACTTCATCTTCTCATGTGCTTCATGGTGTGCCCTGGACCAAGGCTCAGAAATCAGGATCTACTCTCTCTTGAGCAGATCTGGATGAGAGGCTCAGTTCCCCCTGTCTCCTCCCTCTTCCTTCTCCCCTTCCCCTCCCACTCCTTTAGGCGAAGGAGTCATCTTTGACTCTTTGTTCTGAATGTGCTCCCCCCAGCCCCTTCATAACCCATTCTTGAAATTAAAAAAAAAATGCTGAGTTTTTTTAAAAAAAGAAAAAAGAGCAGTGAATGCAAAGGGAGCTCTTTGCTCTACAAGAGTAGGGTGGACAAGACCAGTGAAGCACCTAGAAGGATATCAGCTGCTTCACAAACTTGCATGCATTGCGCTTCTTGGTTTTTTTTTTTTGTTGTTGTTGTTGTTGTTGTTGGGCCAATGCTTGAAGTCAGGAAAGTTAAACTCAGGAATGCTGACGATTGACTGTTTTTTCAGTGCTGAGAGTTCAGGTGCTGGCAGCCTCGTGTTCATCCTGGGGAGTAAATGTTTCACTCTATCAACAAGAGGTTGATGCAACAAGGGGAGCTCTTTAGAATACCATTCCCTCTATGTTAAATCAACCCCAAACATTTGTTTGCTACCTGCTAAATAGGCACTGGAGACACAAAGGCACAAATTAAACATTTCCTGCCCTCATGGAGCTTGCATTCTATCAGGGAAGGTAGCACGTACTTATATTAATATATGAAATATATGCAAAATAAATGCAAAATCATGGTGGTGGGGACAGATGCTAGCAATTGGGGAGGAGGAGTGGAATCAGAAAAGGTTTTGTGTAGAATGTGGTGCCTGAGCCAAGCTTTGAAGGAAACTAGAGATTCTAAGAGGAAAGATGTAGAGGGAATGTACTGCAGGCATGGGGGTGGGGTGCAGTAGTCAGTGCAGAGGCAGAGAGATGGGAGATAACGTGTCTAAGAAACAACAGGGAGGTTGTAGAACGAGGAAAAGGTAGTAATGTATAATAATGCTGGAAAGGTAGGATAAGGCAGCTTGTGAAGGGTTTTAATTGACAAAGGGAGGAATATGTACTTGATACTAGAGGCAACAACGGAGGTGATGGGGTTTATTGAGTAGGAGAGTGGCACGGTCAGCCCTGTGCTTTAGGAAAATTTAGACAGTCTGTGTTTAAGAATAGACAGGAATGGAGAAGAGATTTGAAGTAGGGAGACCAATTATCAGGCTTCGGTAATATTCTAGGTGAGAAATGAGGAGAACCTGAAGTAGGGTGGCATCTGTAGGAAGGGAACAAATGAGAAGCGTTGTGGAGGAAGAAACGATAAGGTTTGGCAATGGGTTGGATATGTGGGGATAATGAAAGTGAGGATTAAAAGATGGAGCACTGAAATTGTAAACTTGAGTGAGTAGGAGGATGGTAATGCCTTGACAGTTGTAGAGAAGATCAGAAGACAGTGTGTGTGTGTGTGTGTGTGTGTGTGTGTGTGTGTGTGTGTGTGTGTAGGGGAATAGAGGAAGATAATGAGTTCTTTTGGACCTGCTGAGTTTGAGGGAAACATCTATTTCAAAATGTTTAATGGGTAGTTGGGGATGTAGGAGTTGTCTGCATGGAGATGATAATTAAACTCATGGGAACTGATGAGGTCACCAAGAAGAGATGAGAAACTAGGACAGAACCTTGGGGAACACCCAAGTTGGAAGATGTGATATGAATGATGATCCAGCAAAGAAGCCTGAGAAGGCACAGTCAGATAGGTAGGAGGAGAATCATCAAGAGCAGGGTCACAAAAACCCAGAGAGAGGAGGTGAGCTAGTAGAAGAGGGCAGTCAGCAGCATTAGATGCTGCATAGAGGCCAAGAGGGATTAGGACTGAGACAAGGCCATCAGGTTTGGCAATTAAGAGATCATTGGTAACTTTAGAGAGAGCAGTTTCAATTGACTGTGAAGTCAGAAACCAGCAAAGATCTGAGAAAGAAAAAAAAGCAGAATCGGCCCACAAGTATCAAGTCAACAAGTGCTTGCTACACACCAGGCACTGTGCTAGATGTCAGAGACAGTCCCGCTCTCTAGGACGTCATATTCTAATGGGAGTCACAACATGCAAACCATTCTGTATGAATAAGATGAATGCAGCATGGACTAGAGAGTATCAATGGACGGAAGGCACTAAGTGGTGTTATTAAAGGATTGGTAGAAGGTGGGATTTTTAGGTGGTGCTTGAAAGAAGGTATGGTAGTCTGTTAAAAAACCAAAAGGAGAGCTATAAGATAATAGCTCCAGGGAGTGGTCGGGTCTGGTGAGGATTTTGATATGTGGAGAGATTTGGATGTGCTTGTTGACTGAAGTGAAGGAACCACAATAGAGGGTAAAGATTAGTGATAAAAGGCATAAGACTAGGTACAGTCTGCTGGAGAAGAAGGGAGGGTTCATGTGGAGGGTTTGGCCTTGGGGAGGAGAAATGCCCTCCTCATCAGAGATTAGAGTAAAGGAAGAGAAATTGTGGGGTGGAGTGGGGAGGGGAAGGATGGAAATAATTTCTGATATATAAGGAAGGGGAGAAGGAGTTCATGGTGAGTGGTTTTTTTTTCTTTCACATATAAGGGGAAGTCCTCAGTTGAGTGTGACTGATAGGATCTTATAGTGCTGGTCTACCCTCAAACCCCCCCCCCCCCCATTTTCCCACCCTTGGGCACTTTTCACATCAGCTAAAAATTTATGGGTGGGGCTGACCTGCTGTCTACAATTCTGCAGATGGAACAAAGTTATAACCCCTGCTATATCTGCTTTGGTTAGGTCTGCCTTTAAGAATGCACACTAAAAGGTCACATGAGCAGAGATTATTTGAGGATTACTAGAATCCCCAATCTTTCACTGAATCTTATCTCTCCTACACTATCTTTACCCTATTCCAGCCCCTCAGTTATCTGGATAGATGTGTTAAAGCAATAAACCCAAGAACTGGATATAGAAAGCTCAAGGTAAAGTATCCTAAAAAGGACTGAACTGGGAATCTTTAGACTGGGGTGAGTGAATGAATGAATGAAAAAATCGTTTATTAAACACTTACTTTTAGCATTGTGCTAAATGCTCAGGTTACAGACAAAAAGAACAAGACTATTCCTGCTTTCAGGGAGCTCACATTCTAATTTGGGGACAATAACATATAAAAGAAAGGTCAGTTGCAGGGCAGACGGCAAAGTCCCATAGCTTCCAGGCTAGACTAAAGGGGCAGATGGAAGCCTTTGGTTACTAGGGAGGTACAGTGCTTAAGTCAATAGGACAGATGAACATGATGGGACTCTGCAGGCATAGAGGAAAGGTAGATGATAAGGCATGGTTATCTTCCACCTAATTGGAAGGAAAAGACATGATTGGTGATTCCCACCTTATCCAAACCATGTGAAAAGTCAAGCAGCTTGAATGGGTTCTAGACCACCTGGAACTAGGGGAAAGGGGAAGAGAAGACAAGGGGGAAAACAGCCATTGTGGGGGCAGGTCTTCCCTCCTCTTGGCTTTTCTGAATAGAATGTTCTGCCACTGATTAGTTTTGGAACCTTGAAGAAATCTCTTAGCCTCCCTATGTACCAATTTCCTTATCTGAAAAAATAGGAATAATAAAACCCATTCTATCTCACAGGTTATTAAGATCACCGTATAGAATGATATATGTAAAGGGCTTTATAAATTACTACATGAATGTGAGCTACAATTTCTTTTGAAAGAAGGAACTATGAGGGTAGTTTTTGAATCCAGATAAATTATTGGAATTGCAACAGACCTTAGAAATTATCTCCTTTGCGTAATGTCCGATTATAGTTGAGGAAACTGAGTCTGTAAACTGAGCCCCTGTAAAATGAGGGGCTAGGTTTGGTGGGGGAAGCCTGAGGCTGGTGGACCTCTTGAGTTCCATGGCTCTCAGCCGTAGAAGGAATGAAGCCACTTAGGGCACCGATGACAGCCATAACTAACATTTACATTTTGCTTTCAGTTTGGCAAGTGCTTTATCGTTTATTTTGTCCTCACAACAACTCTGTGGAGTAGATACTATTATTATCTCCATTTTTACAGACGAGGGAGTTGTGGCTGATGAGATTAAGTGACTTGCCCAGGATCATTCAGCTAGAATGAGTCTGAGACAAGACCTTCAGGATTCCAACCTGAGCATCTACCACCTAGCTGCCTGGGTGAGTCCTCTGGAGTAGAGGGCCACTAGATTGCCTAAACAGGGGCAAATTGACCTAGGTTGGAAAAAGGAAGTACATTAAAAGCAGCTTCCATTCTAATCAGTGTTGGGGTCTGGGTGAGATAGAGGTACCTATTCTCAAAAAAAAAAAAAAATTAAAAGTAATAAAATGAAGGGGTTAGAGCACCAAGGGTGGGGAATCTGCAGCCTCAAGGTCACATGTAGTCCTCTAGGTCCTCAAGTACAGCCTTTTGATTGAATTTAAATTTCATAGAACAAATCCCCTTAATAAAATAATTTGTTCTATAAAACTTGGACTCAGTCAAAAGGCCTAACCTGAGGATCTAGAGTGCCACATGTGGCCTTGAGGCTGCAGGTTCCCCACCCCTGGTTTAGACTAAATTATCAGGGTGGCTTGGTGGTGCAGTGAACAGAGTATTGGCCCTGGAGTCATGAAAACCTGAGATCAAATCCGACCTCAGATACTTAACACTTACTAGCCGTGTGACCTTGGGCAAGTCACTTAACCCCAACTGACCTGCCTACCCCCCCCCGTCCAAAAAGCAAAAAAGAAAAAAAAAAATTGTAGACTAAATTATCCCTAGTTCCATTATAGCTCTAAAAAGTCACTTCAACTCTCCCAGCCTCAATTTCCTAAATTGTAAAATGAGGATAATAATATGGCTAAGAGGAAAACCACTCCCCAATATGTGTTCTCTTCCCCTGTTAGAATGCAAGCTCTTTGGAGGCAGAGACTCTCTTACTTTTTTACTTGTATCCCCAGTGATACACAGTGAGCAATTAATAAATGCTTTTTCATCCATTCATCCATCCAATCCATCTCATCTATCTATTATAACAACTATTCCATTCAGCCTAAAATATTTTATTTTAGCCTTGAAATAAATCAGGCAGCATATCTGAAAGAAACAACATATTCTTCCACTTTTTGACTTCCAACCAGAATATTTCCCATCTATTGAGTTGGATTAAGCTGAATTTTGTGCTTCTCCGCTCCCTGCCTTCCACAGCCTCTTCCCCCTTCCTAAGTCCCCCTTGTTTAGTACCACTAAGCTACTTGCTACCTAGCTGAGATTCACATTGATGAGAGTACTAGTGCCACTGTGGATTCCTTGGCTTTTCTGGAGAATTTCACATCCAAACAGCCATGGGGTCATTATTCACAGCTGGCAGAATTTAGTATTTCAACATTAAAAAGAAAAAGAAATGAAGGAGACTATTTTGCTAAATAAATGAAATTGTTGATATGGTTGTTAATATAACTGGGCAATTTCCAGTGGATTTACATTGGGCTGTGCCTGATCCACTCTTCAAAGTCAAGGCACTTTCCTCATTTAAAGTCACCATTGCTTATAGCACTGAGAGTGCATTTGTTGGTGGAGAATAGAATAGTGTTAGAGCTGGAAAGTTCTTGAGAACGTAGAACATATAAGGTCATAGTTAGATGGGACCTTGGTATATAGAATGTGAGAGCTGAAACATCTTTAAGAACATGGAATTTCAGAGCTGAGCTAGAGGGAACAGGACAACACAGAACTTAGAACATCAGAGCTGTTAAAGAAGGGTGTTGGACTCAATGGCTTTTGAGGTCCCCACTCACCCCCTCTAGATCTCTGATCTTGTGGGTCCATGGAAAGAACTTGAGGACATAGAGCATAGAAAGTCAGAGATTGGCAGAGAAAATACACTGTGCTAGGTAGGAGGACCTTAGATCATAGAACACAGTAGTAGAAAATCCAACCCTCATATTTTACAAAGGAGGAAATGGAGGTCCATCTCTTGACTTTCTTTCCTTGCTAAACTTCTTGAAAAAGTCTATGCCAGATGCTTCTAATGTCCTACTTTTTGTACTCCCCAGTCTCTCCTCCACTCCTTAGAATAATATCCCCCACCTTCTGACTCTTTCGAAGCTGCTTTTAGGTCACCAAAGGCCTCTTAATCAACAAAATCCAATAGCCTTTCTTTTTCAGTCCTAATTCAGCTTGCTTTCTCTGTAGATTTTGGCATTATTTACCATTCTCTTTCTACCGTATGTTGTCTCTTCCCTCAACATCAGAGAAGCCATACTTTCGCCCGACTCTCTATGTGCTCCATTTCCTTGAATGGCATCCTCTTTTTGACATCTTCATGTCAGTAAGATTTCCCAAAGATCTATCCTTGCCACTCCCCCCCAACCTCCTCTTTAATCTCTGCCTTGGTCTTGTCTACTGTCATGGCTTCAATCACTTCTCCCAGAAGCTGATGACTCCCAGATCTGTGTTTCAGCCTCAATTTCCCTTTTATACCCCTGACCCATAAATCTCCGATTAGACATTCCCACCTAAATGTTCCACTGCTACCCAAATGAAACATTCCCCCAAAGTGAATGCATTCTCTTTGGCTGTAAACTTTATCATTCTGATTTTACTGAGGCAGCTGATGGCACCGTGGATAGAACACTGGGCCTGGAGTCAGGAAGACCTAGCCTCAGACACTTACTAGGTGTGTGACCCTGGGCATGTCACTCAACCTTTGTTCACCTCAATTTCCTCATCGGTAAAATGGGTATAATGATGGCATCTACCTCCTAGTATTGTGAAGCTCAAATGAGATAATCACTGTAAAAAATGCTTAGCATAATGACTGGCACATATAAATGCTTATTCCCTTTCTTTCCTACTAAGTTGTTTTGTGGCATCAATATTCATCTGTTTGTTGCCTGAGGTTGTCTTTAGACCTTTTCATTTTTTCCCCTTACATATTTAAATAGTTACCAGATTTTGTGTCTGGGCAGGTCATCGTTATCATCCATCCAGAGCCTTCAAACAAATCTGTCTCTGCTCCTTCATCCCACTAATCCATCCTTTATGCTGACACCATAATAATATTCCTTATGCATATGAATACGGGAGAGGCAGCATGGAGTAGTGTGTAGAGAGTCTGCCTGGATGTCAAGAAGCCCTGATTTTAATTCCTACTTTGGACACACGTTGGCTCTGTCTTGGTGGGCATGTCACTTGTGGTCCCCTTGGCAGATCACTGAAACTCTAGGTTACAGAGCAGATACTGACCTTCATCCATCCATCAGTCAACATTTTTTAAGCACCTCCTATGTGTCAGGCATTGTGCTAAGTGACCTGCATTGGTAGAGAGAGTTTCTTGTACCAGTGAAAGCTGGGTCCCTTCTAAAATATAAGGATATGCCATCTTTCTGTGTGTATCTGGTATTGCTACTTCTCTGCAAGAAAAAAGAAATTCCCTCCTACCTCCTATGTGAAGGCCAAACATCATTCCCTAACATTCCAGACTTTCCAAAACTTGGCACCAAGGTCTTTTCTACTCTTAACTTGTATAGCCTTCTTTTGCTTGACCTACATTTTAGCCTCTGCCTCCTGGATCAGCGCTCTCCTTCCTCCATACATTTGCTCTCAGGCTAGAACGCCTTCCCTTCTTATTTTCATTGGTTCAGTTCCTACCAGTCCTTTAAAACTCAACTCAGATTTCACCTCCCCCATGAAAATTTCCCTGATCCCCCTGGACTGGTCAATCACACCTTGTGATATGGTTCAGAGGGCCCAGATCTTGAGGACCCAAGTTCAAGTGCCTCCATTTTCTCATGTGTTGTAAAAAGAGGATTGTGGACTCTTGCATCTATAAAGACCTTTCTAGGTCTAAATCTTAAGATTCCTGTCGTGTCATCGAGGATTTGGTTTCATTTAATATTCTATGTTACAGCTATCTGACTGGGTTTGCTGCCATTGTTATTCCTCTACCAGATTCTAATCTCCTTAGTTTTCAACTGGTTGAACTACTTTGGAACTTTTCTGACTGATTTCTCCACCATGCCCCAGCCTCCAGTACTTTTCTCAGCCCCCTTCTCTCCTGGCTTTTGAATTTTGTCTCCCTTCCACTGCCTTTGGATTGTAAGCTCCTTGAGGGCAGGGACTGTCTTTCTTTTTTCATATTTGTGTCACCAGTGCTTAACACAATGTCTGGTACATGGTAGGGGCTTAATAAATGATTAATGATTATTGGTTAATGTTCGTGGATATAAGAATGATGTTGTCTTGGTGTTTCTGTTCCCCTTGCCCTTAACTGAGCGATACTTCATATCACTAGCCAGGGGTATTTGGGGTACCTTCCCCAGGCATCAAAATGCCTAATTATAGGGGCAGCAAATAAAGAACCAGCCCTGGAGTCAGGAGGACCCAAGTTCCAATTTGGCCTCAGAAACTACTAAACCCCAATTGCTTTGCCTTCCCCACTTGAAGAAAAAAAAAATCAAATACAATGACAAAAAAAATGCCTAATTATAATTCTGGGGGAGAACTGGTCATCTCACTCACAATGACACAGACCCATACTGGGAATCACATAGTTGGATTCAGAGTTAAGTCCCAGTCTAAAAGCAGATTACAATACGTAACTGGTAGGTACCTAATAAATATCATTTGTATTTCCTTTGTTATAGATGACAAAACTGAAGGGAAAATGGCTCCCCCAAGACCATATAGCAAGTTAACGACTTATTAGAGACCAGAACCCAGGTGTCTTAATTACTAGACCAGTATTTTTCCAGTCCAGAAATACCTCCCATAAGTAGCATCATGGACAATGTTCTTTATGAATATAATTATACGATATGTGATATAGCGTAGCATGGCACGGCATAACATAATAATATATTACATATGATAATATCATAATCATTTATTTTTCCCCCTCAGGTTTCCCAGTAATAGTCAGTGGAGTCTGAGCAGCCCCTTATCCAACATGTACAGATGATTTTAGAAATAGAAAACACCCAGGGGCAGCTAGAGGGTCAGGAGGACCTGACTTCAAATCTGACCTCAGACACTTACCAGCTGTGTGATCCTGGCAAGTCACTTAAACCACCCCCCTAATTGCCTCAAAAAAAAGAAAGAAAAGAAAAGAAATAGGACACTGTTGTGGTGCTTTCTCCCTGAAAAGGTGAAATGGTAGAGAATACCAAATACCTGGGAGCACCAAATAAAACCTTTGAAATTATTGTTGCAGGCTTTTAATACAAGAAGGCTTTGAAGCATGGCTAACTTCTGGGGGTGGGGAGAGGAGTTATCATTACTTTCTTCAAATCTTTGAAGGATTATCATATGGAAAAGGGAATAAACATCTTTTGCTTGGCTCTATGAGGCAAAATTGGGTATATGGGAGAAAGCTGCACGAGACAGATTTCAGCACAACCTAAGCTAGAACTTCTCAGCAATTAAATCTGTCCCAAAGCAGAATGCCTCTGCAAGGAGTGAGTGGGTCCTCTTTCCCTGGATATCTTCATGTAGGGATTGGGTGACCACTATTCAGGTATATTATAGAGAGGACTCCTAAGTCTGGACAAAATGACCTTTTAGCCTTGAGATGGCATGAATGGGACCACGAATCTGAGACAACAAGAAGTGGGTAAAGTACTAGCCTCAAGTCAGGAAGACCTGAGTTCAAAGGTGACCTCAGACATTTCCTAGCTGTGTGGTCCTGGACAAGTCTCTCAACTTCTGTTTGCCTCAGTTTCCTCAACTGTGAAATTGGAATAGTAACAGTACCTACTTCATAGGATGGTTGTGGGGATCGAATGAGAATAATGGTAAAAAGTGCTTAGTGTAGTGCTTGGCACATGGGCTTTGCTATATGAATGTTTATTCCCTCCTTTCTCCCTCTTCCCATATAGACCCAGAAGACTTCAGGATCCCATTGTGTGTAGAGAACTATAAAAGATTTGCTCTAGCAAACAGTTGGAGTAGGATTTACACTGTGCTTAATGGACATTTTTATAAAATATTTTTCGCAATTATCCTGCTGCACAAGTGTGTTCAAGTATGCCCATTTGGTTGATGAGGAATCAGCACAAAAGAAGTCATCCCGCCCCATGTCACTCATGACGTCTTAGGTAAGAATATTGGCTAGAACTTTGACCCCAGTCCAGATCTCACTTCATTGCTGAGGTAACAAAATGGCAATAGGACACCAAGTATTCATCATCAAAGGTGGGTGATGCAGTTGCTATCTCCAATTATTTGAAGGGATTTTGTGGAAGAGGGGAAAAAAATTCCTCATTGCTCCAGAAAGGGAGGAATGAGATCTCTGGATGGACATCATGGGAATCAAGGCTTCAGCTCAACATAGGAAAACGTAGAGCCACATTCTGTCCCAAGACCATGAGTTTCTGAATCCTGGAAGTGTTCAAGCTGAGACTGAATGAGCATCTGACACTGTGGTGGTGGAACATTGGACTGAATGGTCTTTTTTTTTTTTTTTTCTAATCCTTTAAATTTCAGAGGACTCCAATGAGAAACTAATTTCTCCATTACTTACAGAATCAGAAAAGGAAATGCTTTTTATAAAATATTCAGCTTCATAGAACACACATTGGTGAAAAGCTAGAAGGGACCTTTAGAACGCAGACCATCAAAGCTCAGAGGAGCCTTAGAACATGGACGATAGGATGTCAGAAAATCCAGCGAGGAGAAAGCTGAAGTACAGTAGGGAACTGCCTTGTGTTAGAGGCCTGGGCAGAGAGTAGCCAGGGTTCAACCCCATGCTCCCTGAAGGCTCTGCATTGTACCACATTAAAATCTACAATATTAGGAGAAAAAGCAACCCCCAAACCTTACAAAACAGTCTTTAAACCCTTAAGCCCACTATAAGCCTAAAGGGATCCTATCTCCTTTTGTTTGATACCCCGTTGGTTGTCTGCGTTTTGTTGTCGTTATTATTGTTATTACCCTAATTGTTGATGACAGTGGGGTGGAGGCCCTTTGGAGTGGAGGTATTCTTAACCAAGCATTCCTTTTTCACAGCACAAGTTGGCATGAGATCAAATGTTTATATTCAGGAAGATAGTTGGTTCTTGGTTGACTGCCTAGTTTTAGGGCCTGTAAGGAATCCATTGCTTTTTTTTTTCTCCGACTGGTAGAAGAAAGATTTCCATCCAAAGGGTTAGGAAGATGACAGAAATAAACACCTGGTCATATAACCTTTGGCCAAGGACAGATTAAACAGTAAGAGTTTCTCAAGCTAAGAGTTGGGTACGGTGGTGGAGAGTGTGCAGACTGGAGAGTAATCCCAGCTCAGCTACTTAGCAGCTGTGTGACCTTGGGAAATCCTCTGTTCTTTGGGCTTTCCTTTTCTCAGCTGTAAAATGACTGGATCGGACTGAAAGACTTCTAAGGTCCTGTACAGTTTAAACTGAGGATCCCAGGAGTTACTCAGTTCTTAGGAATTTTCATGTCCCAGGTTCCCCTGGGGAAGGAGTAGATAGGCTTTTTGCCTTTAAAAATCATGATTTGGAAATCAGTATTCAAAGATATAAGAAACTGCCTTTTAAAAGATTTCATGTGCTTTTTGTCCCCCCCTAGACCACGGCAGCCATCATCCCTTGACTTGGTTTCTAAAGCTCCTGAAAAAGCTGAGATCTCCATATAAGCAATTAATTCAGCCACTTAACTCAAGCCATTAATTAAGTGTGGCACTGAAGGTCACAACAGCTCTAAATTCTGTGCTGCTGTTTGAAGGTTCTCATAGTTGCGTGTTTTTTTTTTTAAGTATTTTGATAATTACATATTTGTATGGGCATGTGGGTAGCACTTGCTCAGGAGTTAGACCTCCTCCTGAGTTCAAATTTGACCTCAGACACTTAACTAGCTGTGTGACCCTGGAATAGTCACTTAACTTGATATGCCTTATTTCCTTATCTGTAAAATGAGCTGGAGAAGGAAATGACAAATCACTGTAGTATCTTTGCCAAGAAAACCTCAAATGGGGCCATAAAGACACAGCTGAAACAACTGAACAATAATAATATTAATGTAATTGATTTTTTTTTTTGGTAATCCTATATATCTTGCTTTATGCATTAAAAGACATGGTTCTAAGATCTATAGTCTTCACCAGACTCCTGAAATGGGGTCCGTGATATAAAAAGACTTAAGAACTCCTGTAATCTGGAGGATAAAAACAGTGTAAATTCATAGTGCAGTATGAAGAAATTGTAATGAAAGAGCCAGTAATAATGATTTAAAATTCTGCCTTTGATGCTTGTTACCAGTGTGACCTTGGTCAAGTCACATCACTCTTGGATGTCAGTTTCCTCATCTATAAAATGAGGGTTTAGGGGTAGATCGTCTTTGGAATTCCTCAGATCTCTAGATCTGTGATCCTCTGATTGGCACACCTTCTAAATCTATGTTGCTTAGCACACAATTTCTTCCCTGTGAACTTCCTAGCTCTATGAGTGAGATATTCAAGAACCCTAGGATAGAGGCCCTTCTTTCAAAGGAATTTGCTTTGAAAATGGCCTGTAAGTAATGATTTACTAGGCATTCGTTCTTGAGCTATTTTTCTTTTTAATTGTCGGGCCCTGCTACAGAGGCACTTTCAAATTTTACTTTTAAATTAAAAGAGAATTCCTTGTTCTTCACATGGGCCGCAGATTTCATATTCATTCCAATTTACAGAGTGAGGTTACCAAAATATCTTTTAGAAAGGTGGAATTTATGAGAATATCAACAGGATTTATGCTCTTGGTCCCAGGAATATGGAATGTTTTTTATGTGCATGTACGTGACATAGGTTTGCAAAGTTAAAAAATATTTGCATTGTTTCATCCAAAAAATGATAGATTCTTCTCCTCCTACACTCACATTTTTATATATTTTTTAAAACCATAAAATTGCAAACAGACCCAAGGAAGGAAAACTCTGCGGCAGTATGGCTATATGTCTGCTGGTTAACCTTGGCCACAAAAATTGATCTGTGGGAATTTCTTGCAGTGTAACATACTCCATCCAAATCCATAGTTATTACTGTAAACCTATTAGTGCCACCTGGGTTTGCATATCTGCAGTGCTGTCCAAGAGAAGACAGATTAGTTCCATCATGTGCTTAGCCAGAGGGGTGGACTCACCAGGGAGCCTCCCCTAAGGGAGAAAGAGGGCTCTAGCCCTTTAATGAGAATCTAGTGCTTTTATAATAGTGTTTGGTGGCCTAGAGATTTTCTGTCAAGTCATTTCAAATTAAATTGGCAGTCTGGCTCTGGCTGAGTTTAGCCCATATGAGTTTTGTTGTTCTGTATATTATAAGCAGGAAGTCAATTCTCATACTGAAGTGATAAAACTTATTAGGCATGGGCTGTCCAATAGAAGACTCTGGCCCAGAGAGGTCACCTGCTGCCTGGCTTTGTGAGGTAACTGAAAAAGCCATCACTAGGAGGGAACATTTTTAGGGAGAAAGCAAGGATTTCATGCGGGGGTTAAAAAGACAAAACCCCCACAAATGCCAATTCTCCTGTGTTTACAGAAAAAGCTTGAGAAAACACATAGCTCTCCACTTGGTTTCAGATGTTGGCTTTAATTGACTTTTGCAAATGGTGACTTCTAGATAGTCGCCTTGAGGCATGTATGGAGGGAGTCTCAGGTCTGGGGAAGAATGTTTCTCTGAGGAGTCTTCATTCATAATCTTAGCCAAGATGGGAATCATCCAAGTCTGTTGGAGCCAGACTGCTTTTCACCTGAGGAGACAGAAGGATCCTCTCCATGGGCACCTTCAGGGAGGGAAACAAAACTATTTCACTTCAAAAAGTCTCACTTGTATGCAGCTCTGTGCCCCTTCAGTTATACCCTTTTACTCCCAAACCCAGGTTAACTGAACCTCCCAGAAGTGGTCAAGAGCCTTGAAGAACTAATATTTCAGGACTGTTTGCTTTGTGCATGTTGAGACCCTTCTAGATGTGACCCTCCTGGAAATCCAAGAAGAGGTATCTTTCTAAAGTGGGACTTGGTTCGGATTTAGGGTTTAACAACTAACCTTCATTTTATCCCAGAGAAAGAAAGACTTAGTAGAGAAATGATGTTGTTTAGTTGTTTCAATTATGTCTGATTCTTCATGATCCCGTTTAGGGTTGTGGTTTTTTGTTTTTTTTTGGCAGAGATAATGTAGTGGATTGCCATTTCTTTCTCCAGCTCATTTTACTGATGAGGAAACTGAGGTAAACAAGATTAAATAACTTGCCCAGAGTCACACAACTAGTATATCGGAGGCTGGATTTGAACTCAGGTTTTCCTGACTCCAGGCGTGGGACTTTAGCTACTGAGCCACCTAGCTGCCCCAGAGAAATGATAAAGGTCTTTAAATACTCTTGCATGGGGGAAAGGGATAAGATTTATTATGTGTAGCATCTGAAGACAGGATGAGGAGTTATAGAGAGTTAGATTTTGACTCAATATAATGAAGAATTTTTTATAACAGGAGCTTTAAACCCACCCTCCCCCCAAAACAATGGCCTCCATTACATAGTGAATTCATAGGACCACTGATTTAGAACTGGGAGTTCAAAGGCCATCTAATCCAATCACCTGATTTATATAGAAGAGAAAACTGAAGCTGCTAGATATTAAGTGATTTGTCCAGGGTCATACAACCAATAAGTGTCAGAGGGAAGATCTGAATTCAGGTCTTCTTGAGTTCAAGTCTTGACATTCTTTTTGCCAAACCATGTAGCTACCTCAGCCTTTCAATGGAAGTACTGAAGCAGAGACTGGAAGATTTCCCATCAGGGATATTATAGAAGGGATTCCTACCTGGAATGGGAAGGATCAAGATGACCCATCCCATGACTGCTGGCAGAGGTGCATGATGGATACAATGGAGCTGGCTTTCAAAGCAAGGCAGTTGGACATAGTAGAAAGGAGAAAGAACCCTGGCTCTGGAGTTCAAATTCTATGAGACTTCAGGCAAGTCATTTAAACTCTTTGGGCAACTAGGTGGTACAGTGGATAAAGTGCTGAGTCTAGAGTCAGGAGGACCTGAGTTCAAATCTGGCCTCAGACACTTAACACAAAACTAGCTGTGTGACCTTGGCCAAGTCACTTAACCCCAATTGCCCTCCAACTCCCCCCCCCCCCAAACCCCCCAACAACTGTAGATCTATGATGCTAGGCAGTATTCTCAAAGCCAAAGCACCTACTGCCCCCAGGACATCTTTTGATCACAGCTTATTCCTCTGGAAGTAGACTTGTCATTTCCCAGGTGATAAATGATACTGATTCACATATTTGGTAACTACTGGACTCATTCCTCCCCCAGCTGTCATTCCTAAATAGCAAACCATCATTGGTGCATAGGAGGAGCATTTATAAAGAATATTCCCAGGGGTGCTGACCTGCTCACTCCTGCTGCCCAGCCACATTCACAAGCCTTACCAGACTTCTCCCTCCCTCTGTCATCTATCATAGCTCACATTTCTGTAGTATTCTAATGCTTCACAATATTTATGTTTCATAAAACTCACACAGCCCACTGTCAGACAGAAAGGTCAGGTATTCTTCTCATTTTAACAGATGCAGACACTGAGCTCAGAGAGGTTAAGGGAATTGTCTGGAGTCATAGAGTTAGTGAATGTCAGAGCTGAGATGTGAACCTAGTTTTCTCCTAAGGCCAGGTGTGGTTCTTTTGCTACTTATACTAGCCTCACATATGACCTCTTCACAAACCTAGAGAATAAAACTCTCTGCTTCAAAAAAACCCCCCATATATATGTGTATGTATATATGTGTGTATGTATACATACATACATGTATGTATATGTGTACACACATACATACACATATTCATATCTATATATCTATGTGTGTGTATATCTATATATCTATCTATATCTCTCTATCAAAGTAGCAGTTGTTTCATCTCTTCCTTTAATTCAGAAGTTCTTAATCTAAGGTATGTTTTAAGCATTTTAATAACCGTATTTCTATAAGTTGGTTTCCTTTGTATTCCTGCGTATTTTATTTATTCATTCAAAAACACTATTCTGAAGTATCTCTAGGTTTCACTAAATTGCCTAAAGGGTCCATGATACAAAAAAAAGACAACCCCCAAACAAAACGAAGAACAATTCCTTAAATGATCTGACTGCTGGGGCCCCAGGTGGAATTGCTGATACTGCCAGCCGTCCCTGCTACCATGATGCTGAGTGATCCCTGCTGGGCAACAGAATGCTGGGAAAGACTGCAATGCTCCCTGTGCTTGGTCCCTTCTAATCAGGCCTGTCTCCTTTCTATGCTGATAGGAGGCAGACACACTACAACCACATCACCCACTCATGCTCACACACACAGAGTAGATTATATACACCCCTACGTGGATGAAGGCCATACATATCCCTCATTCTTGTTCCCTTCACGATGTTACCTCCCCCTCCACTGTCCTGTCAGAAACTGGCATAAGAAAATGAAGAATCCCAGGACATCTCAGGATCTTCCCGATGTGCCAACGTGTCCAGAGGCACTGGCTGAGACATACTAATCTCTGATGTACTTTATCTATGGTAACCGAGTATCTCCATCCCATTTTCTATAAATACTGTAACATCGAGGGGTGACAAGATAATTTAGGAGGTAGTCTCTCCATATGTTCAAGTCCATATTTGTCAGTAATATGCAGTCAGTTTGCAGGGTTAGACTTGGCAGAGATCTTTGAGGTTGCATAGGTCACTGAGGAGACAAAGTAAGGCTACAGAGCTGATGAGTTCTGCCCACATTCATGGAGGTATGAAGTGCCAGACCCAGGATTCAAACCTAGGTTCTCTGATTCCCCATTATGCAGCAGTCTTTCTGTTGTACTTCACTACAGTTTTCCCCAGGTCACTGACTTTGTGTGGCCTGGTGACGAAGCCTGGGTTCTGGATGCTAGGCTGCTTCAGGAGGCTCTACCAAACTAGGACGGTTTGAAGTAAGGTTCCAGCCATGTGCTCTGTGTTTGCCTAGCTGTATTCAGAGAGGCTAGGGACTAAAAAATGTGTCACTCCACTGACTGACCACAGGACAGTCACCTTCCATCGTTAGACCCTGAATTTCTCATCCGTAAGACAAGGGATATCAGGTTAGATTATCTCTAAACTCCCTGCCAACTCTAAAATCTTAGAATTCAATTTGAAGGAAAAACTAGCATCTTAGAGTGACTTGACCAACTGTGTCTCACTCTTCAGACTTCGCCACCATTTCTTAGCTGCCTCCACACCCCACTCTACCGTTGTGAGACTTCTTCCTGTGTCCTCTATTTTGCAGCAGGGCCCTGACCAGTCATCCCTTATTTTCCAGACTTGACCACCATGCCCTTACACAGGAGCCTCCCTCCTTTCCCTGCCTTGCTTTTCAGTTCCCTTTTATGTCTTGTCTTCTCCCGTTAGAACATAAGCTCCTTGAGGGCAAGGACCGTGTTCCTTTTTGCTTATATTTGTGACCTGGTGTGTGACAAATGTTAAACACTTAATAAATTCCCATTGACTGACCGAAGAGGCAAAAATGAATTGTCCTCTGGAGTGTTTTGTTGTTTGTAGTAACTCTCTAAAGGGTGGGGGGTAGGGAAGGTAGATGAAAATCTTAGGAGGAGAAAATCTGATTTACTTGGATTTGTTAATCTCTTCTTTAGAGCCTGCACTAAATTTATACACATAAATTTACTCATTTTCTGGATTTAGTATGATTATTTCCTCCCACTTAACAACTAAGTGTAAAATTAAAAGCAAAAAAAATAAAAAAGCCCAACCCCATTACCCAGGATCTGTCTCCTTATGCTGGGAGCCCCATATGTCAGACCAGTCAAACAAAGTCGTATACATTTTTAAAATCAGAAAACTTTAGGCATTTGGACTGGGGGTGGGGGAGGGGATGAAAACTAATTGCTCAGACTTTTTTTCCTCTCACTTTTTGTTTTAGTTTCTCTCTTGTGCCAGTTCTTTGGAGGCATATTTTCCAGACAATACGATTTTGTTGTATACTAAATGGTAAAGTCATATTTTTATAATGCATCAGCACAATGGGCTTCACACCAAACAGAGAAATTTTATATAAATTTAGAGAAAAAAGGGAAGAAATCAACGTATAGACTCTGGTTTCAGGGGACACAGGCACATATTTATAATCGTCAGAGGAAGCACCATGATATTTTAAAATTTATTACTCTACTTGGTAAATCCATTTTCATGGCCCTCATTAAAACTAAGGATGGCAGATTTCAGAACAAGGCCAGCGTTCAGTAATGAACAAAAACTACCATCTCAATCCCGAGTGACGCTTCTAAACTCTTGGCGGCACAAGGGCTTCTTTGGAGTAAGATTAAGTTAATGGAAGCATTTGGGTAACATCTGCATGACTCCTCAGCCTCTGTAGGCCAACTTGAACTGCAGTGAAACAGGATGGGAGATTTCTCTGATTATCACTTAAGAACCCAGTTGGCTGGAGTTCCCCTTTTTAAGCACTATTCAGAATAATGCACAGTACCAAGAGAGAGCCTTTCTAAACAAAACACATTAGTGATGGGGAACGGAGAGATCCCTACAGACACATCCTAGTGGGTAATAAGAATCAGATTGTTAAATCATGGTAACATCATTATTTACTGAAGAAAAAGCTGTTTTCTCACTCAAGATTTTATAAAACTTTAACATTTTTAGAAGATCAAGATGAGAATTGAGTCTCTATTATAGGATTATGGATTTAGAGGTAGAAGGGGATCTTAGAGGTTATATATTCCAACCCCTTCATGTTGTTGATGAGGAAACTGAGACCCAAGGATTTGAAATGATTTGCCTGGAGTAACAAGTAATTATGATTCAAATTCGTGTCTTCTGGCTCCAAATCTCGAGCTCTTTCACTATATCACACTTGTCCAAAACATTATCCAGACCTTACAAAGAGTATGACCCAGGTGGAAGCTTGCAAGTGAGGAGGTGGGGAAGAGACTGAGGGATGATAAATGGAGAAGGTTGATAGACTTACCTTCCATATCATTCACCCTAGCTTCAAGTCCCTTAGCCTCACAAAAAGGATAAGAGTTTCAGTTTAATTCTGATTCACAAATCAGCAGTTTGTCCAAATAGGGAGACCAAGAGTTTAACAAGAACATGAGTTTCATTTATGACATATTAAATTGGCTCGGCATGATAGGATTAGGAGTCATGTGCAGGGCAGGGTAGGGAATCATTGTACCCTATGCCTTACTCTCATGAGATTCTGTCAAGCCCTCCCATAATAAGGAGCAAATGTTCAAATATTTCAAAACATGTGAAGAAACTGAAATAATTTAAGTGAAGGACAATGGTTTTAAAATAATATAATATATCTTTAGGGGGATGATGTGTGTGTGAGAGAGACAGAGAGAAAGAGAGAGACTCTGAGACAGACTGTTTTTCCCTTTAAATTTTGTTTTCCCTGTTTCTTCCTTAGTTTTAAACCTTGAACTGAAAAGCTCAGACTTTCTTGGCTTGAGTCAGTGGGCTCTATCTCATTCCATACTTTCTCCCCACCACAATTCTTAAACTAGAGATTTGGATGAGGCCAGGCAGTGATTTCCACAGAATGAGCATTGGGCCTATGGATTCCCCTCTTGCTGATATGACAGACTGGACTAAAGGCAATGTGTAATCAAGAACTGATATTTGGATCAAGGAGAAGCCATCTTCTTGAAAGGTGGTGAAACTATGGGGGATCTAATTCTCCAAATAAATTGGCTTAATGACATCCTTTTAAACCCAACATTTGAACTGCTGCTATTCTCTCATTGACACCATGCCTAAAGCAGCATTAACTTTGTAGTCTGCCATTTCCTATTGGTGACTCATATTGAGCTTGAGGTCCACTGAAAACCCTGGACTTATTTCAGAAAGATTTGTTGTCTAGTTATGCCTCCCCACTTGACTTGTTTACAAGGTTGATCTTTCTTTTAAACATAAGTGTAACAATTTGCATGAATCCTTATTATATTTCATCTTGTGAGATTTGGCCCAGGGCTCTAGCTTGCTAAATCTTTTTGGATCCAATGTGTTAGCCATTTCTCCTAGCTTCATGTCACCTGCAAATGTAACAAGTATGCCCTCTATTCCTTTATCCAAGTCACTGATAAAAATAACAAACAGCAGAGGTACAACAGCACAGATCCCCAAAGCAGTACACAGGAGTCCTCCTTTCAGACTGGCATCAAACTTGGTCTATTTTTTCAGTTCATCCCTTTAACCAGTTTTGAATCTACTTAACTATAGTCCAGCCCATACTTCTCTACTTTGTCCCCAAGAATAGTATCAGAGATTTTTCCAAATGCTTTGCTAAGATTTAAACAGTTTGTATTCTAATATCCCACTCATCTCCCAGTCTAGTGACCTTGTCAAAAAAGACAATGATGTTAATCTGGTATGAAATTCCATTGAGATGTTGCTGGCTCTTTGGAATCACCTCCTCTTTTTTTCTTCTAGATATTCACTAGCCATCCCTTTAATTGCATATTCTAGAATTAGAAACCACATTCTTATTCTGGAAGTGAGCATCTCTCTCTCTCTCTCTCTTTTTTTTCCCCCTAGCAAAGCCTAAAGCTGTTACTTCCTCTTTAATTCTTTTAGCTTCGCCATATTGAGGAGAACAGACTAAAGTATGTGTCAAGACTTCTTATTCAGATCTCAATTTTTTTTTTCTCTGAAAACAAAATTTCTTCCTTGGGAAGAGGAAAAAATGAAAACAAATAGGATTTTCTGGATCACAGATATTGAGCTGGAAAGAACCTCAGAAGTTATCTAGTATATCCCCCCAATTTTGAAGAAGAGTCCCAGAGAGTTTGCGACTTGCCCAAGTCGCATCAATAGTAAGTGGTAGAAAAGAGATTTGAACTCATCCCTTGTGATTTCACTTCTAGCACATCTTCCACTGTTACCATGTTGCCTCTCTAACTGAAGCGTGATGGATGACCTGCCATAATATATAGCAACATGTGTCATGGTATAGAGGTAAGTTTGGATTCTTAAAGGCACAGGCTTTAACTAGTCTCACCAAGGTAGAAGGTCTAACTGATGAACTCTTTGTTGTCTGAGGCTGTCTGAAGACCAGACTAAGCTGGGAGCAGGTGACCACTGCGATAACACACGGTGACAATCTTCTGAGTCACGGCAACTTTCAAAGGCTGTCTCCTTAAGTCACAGGGATTGTGTTTTGCGTCATGGGGAGGAGATACCAACAGAACCACAGATCTCTGAAGTCTTGAAGTGTGAGGATCTAAAGTTGGATGTGAAGAATAATTTCCCAATGTAAAGGTTGTTAAACACTGGAATGGTTTCCCTGAGGGAGATTATGCAATCTTCTCTGTAGGTGTTTAAAAATAGGATGATTTGTCTGGGCTAGCTTCCGTGTGGTCCTGCCTGGAGGTGCGGGGCTGGACTTCTATGACCTCTCAGCTTTCTTCCTCCCCTGTGAAATGTGGGTAATAATTCTTGCTTTCCTTGCAGGGGTTTTGCGAGCATGTGAATCACTGAGAAGATGTAAACTGCTATTATAAGAGTTGTAATTATAATCATTACTGCTAATAGACCACTGGGTTTGACTCTCAGAGTTCACAGGGTATGTGAGGATAAAGGATTGGGCTGAGACAAGAACCATCAGCTCTTCCAGTCAGACAATTAGCATCACCCTGAGGTGAGGTGAGGGAGCCCCTTTCTTCTGGGCTTCTCACATTGATGAGCTCTATGGGCCAGCGCTACTGTTGGAAGGAATCTCACAGATCTCAGGGAAGGCACTCCTTTTTGATCACAGGGGGAGGGACATCATCTAGGAAGCATACTTTAAGTGTAGAGGGAAATTATATTTCTTTCTGCAGCATGTGGGGAGAGGGCTACTCTGATTCTCTATACTTCTATAGGATCCAGGGAGAGACGGACATGTTTTCAGGGGAAAGAGAAGGAGGGAAGGTGGCTAAATGACAAATTCAAGATAATCAAACTCTGTAATGGCAGGACCAGAAAACAGATGATGGGAAATAGGTTGGGATAGAAGATCAAAAATAGGATCTGACAGTGTGGTCTTGTGGAGAGAGAGTTTGTTTAGGAATCAGAAGACTTGGGTTTAAATCCTGGCTGTCTGATACTTAATACTTATGAGACTTCGGGCCTTCCATTTTCTTTTTTGCCAGATGAAGAAGAAGGACGAGGTGATCTCTAGGGACTTTCCCCCTCTAAATCCTATGATCTGGGCTCCCTAGTTTTTGTAACAAGGCCAGTTCCCACAGGACCATGATCTTCTAATGAAATATCAGTTCCAAACTTTGGTAATGCATGATCAGGAACAATCAGAGCTAACATTTATATAGTGTTTGTGTGTGTCAGGCATCTTGCTAAGCACTTTATAATGATCATCTCATTTGACTCTCACAACAACCCTGGGGACTAGGTGCTCTTGTTAACTCCATTTTCCAGATGAGCAAACAGAAGAACTGACCTGTGCACAGGGTCTCATAACTATTGTCTGCTGTTGGATTTGAACTCAAGTCTTCCTGTATGCAGGTCCAGTGTTCTGTCCTCTGTTCCACCTAGCTGCCAAAATAATGAGCTCAATTTTTATAGCACTCTGGGGTTCAAAAAGTGCATTCTTCACAACCACCGTGTGAGGGAGCTAGCACAAATTATATCTCCACCATGCAGATGAGGAGATGAGGTTCAGGAAAATTAAGTGACTTGTCCAGTGTCATACAGTTGGTGAGTATTAGACCCAGGACACAAACCCAGGTGTTCTGATTCTGAATCCAATGTTACCCTTCTACCTTTATGTATGTAGAATCAAAGAATCTTAGCATCGGAAGGACCTTAGAGATCATCTGTGACAAAGACCCACTCAGCACAATTATTGCCTTGGAACAGATCTTCATTTTGGCTTCTGCTTGAAAAGTTTCAGGTCAATGTGTAACTTCTTCAGTACTTCTTAGCATAACAATACTACATGACAACTTCACCAATATCCCATTGCTAAGGGCACATAACAGACACCATAGATCCTAATTGATCAATTGATTTGAACCACTCTAATTATTAGTAAATTCTTCCTTGCAATAAACTAAACAGGTGAGAAGAAGGGTGGATACAGGGCTGGTCTTGCGATACAGGTAGATACAGGGCCCCAAACAAATCCCTAAGAAGATAGGCAGCAGGTGAGTGGCTAATCCTACCTCTGTGGAAGGAGTTTCCATACTAGAAGCTGTTTAGATAAAGTCACAAATCTGAACCAAATTGGAGCCCAAAGTGACCTCCCTGTAACTTTCACCATTAGTCATAGTTCTGCATTTTAGAGTTGGAATTAACCTTCTTAAAGATCATCTAGCCCAGTGTCTTCCTCTTCCCATTTTACAGATGAGGAAAGTAAGGCCTTAAGAGGTGAATACTTTTCTCAAAGGTCATATAGTTTAACCACCTCAAGTTCTATTTGTTTTAGCATCTCAGTAAGAAAACATACAAAGCTCACTGACTGCAATCAGTAGGAAGACAAACCAAACAATGCGAAACAGGAGGTTATCCATGAAAAGCTTCTGCAAGGGAAGACAGCACAGGGTGACTTGCTCAATGGCCTATAGACTTTCATCATTTTTTGTTTGTTTCTACAACCAGTCATAACTAGATGTTCTAGGCTCCTTTAAGAAGAATGCCAAAGTCCTCAGTACCATTAAGCACAGGACAGCAAATTTATTCAAGGGACCAATGTGGCTCCACTCATCTAGGAGAAGGAGTCCACCATTCATGGCCCTAGGACTATGTAACTAGGTTGTTTTGTGAAGGGTTTTCTTCCAAACAGTTAATGATAAAATATTGACTTAAAATACCGCCCCTCCCAAACCCTTCCAGAAAAAAGTTGTGTGAAGCTGTTTTAAGGACTGTCTGTGGTAGACTGCTACATGTGACACTGTTGAAAAAGTGTGTGTGTGTGTGTGTGTGTGTGTGTGTGTGTGTATTTGCACATTTGCAGATGGGCTCCCCAGAGAGAGTGAGAAGGAGGAAGGGAAGGAGGAGAGAAACATATATAGAGACAGAGAAGGGGGAAATAATAAAGAAAGGGGGACAGAAATGGGGAAGAGAGAGAGAGAAGGAGAGAAGAGAGGAGATGAGACAAGAGACAAGACTGAGAAAAGACAGGAGAGAGATGAGTATGGCAGCACTAGATGCCCATTTTCTGTGAGGTCTTACACCAGTGGGCTGCACAAATATTCCCTGCCCCTGGGGTGCCATTAGAGTACTACTCCAGCAATGTGCATCATCTTAGTTTTGGCTTCTTGGCTTGCAGATGTGCCCAGATGTCATAAATATTCTGCTCTCCTATTGAATAATGTGGGCTTTGATCTTCCAGCCCTATTGACCTACAGTTTTCCAGGGCATAATGACAGTTTTTATTTACCTCTCCATACTGTGTCATAGACTGACACTATCAGACAAGACTATTTTATCTGAAATTTTACAGTACGAGTCTCCTCTGACAGCTGGATATGATCTTTTGCTTGGGATATTGGAAATGAGTTACAGTGTGTCTTGTAATGATTTTATGGAGCCCAGACCAGCTAGCATTTTGAAAGCATTTTCAGAGCAATGGGAATCAATAGATAGTATGTTCTTCTGTGTTGTCCTTGTAATAAGGAAAAGGACATGGATTTTCATAGCATTCATAGTTAATGTCAGGCTTTGGTTTTCTCACCAAGCCTAGCTCAGGGGAGACACCCAAACAATGATTTTTAATTTAAATTGAATTAGGTATGGCATAAAGAACACTGGGTTTAAGACCAGATAATGTGGGCTTGTATGTCATCTCTGCTACTTGCTTCCAGTGTGGTGTTCATCAAGTCACCATGATCACTTCTCTGAATTTTTGTTTTCTTCCTTTCTGAGGGGACTGAAATGATTGAGGCCTAAACAGAAGAAATGACTAGACCAAGGTCATATAGTCAGAGGTTGAGCCAGGATTCAAACGTGGGCTGCTCTATGCTGTCTCATTACTAGATCCTATTTTTTTTTAATACAAAAGAGAAAAGAAATGAGCAATGACTTTGTTGTTATCCATTATGGGAGAAAATGAGATAGTACTATATTTGCTTATATGTTAATTGTACATTTTTCCTGATGTTTATATTTTTTGGAGCCCCTAGTCTGAATATTACTTGAGAATGACTGTCTATGAGTAAGCATGAAAGTCTTAGTGTTACCGAGGCAGCTAAATGTTACATCCAAACCAGTATTGTTCTTAGATAGATCCACGAATCTTATGGGCAAGAGGGGAAAAAAACCATCATAACCTCCCAACTCTGTTCGAGTCTAAGATTAATTTTTCCAGCAACTTTTTTGGGGGCAAGTAGATGTTGGACTGGCTACTTCCTTTCACTCCTTACAGCTCACTCAGCACCCTTTAGTCCCTTGAGCCCCCAAATACAAATGAAAACATCATTTTTTTTATAGATTTCAAAACAAATTTCCACATTCTCAATGTTCCATGAAGGCATCAATTCAAAAAACAGCAATAACACCCTCCCCATCTCCCAACCACCCCTTCCAAAAAGCAGCAATCAGACTTAAATGTTAGAGTCGAAGGAGAAGCATTGTGGAGTAGTGGAGAGTCCTGGAATTGTCAGTTCAGCCTGAGTTTCAGTCTTGCCCCTGATACTAGTGGTAAGACGCTGGGCTTCTCTGTCATTTACCTTCTCATTGTCTCACACAGAGTGAATTGGATTTAAGGTTTGATCTTTGAGAAAGAAATCTAGCCAGTAAACCCCAAGTTAAATAGGCAGCTTTTGGCCATCAAAATTTACCTTTCTTTGGAGAGGAGAGGGAGAGAGGGTGGAAGAGGGTGAGGGCATCAGAGTTTTTGGGCCCTCCAGGCTCAGACTCAATGTATATAGTACTATTTCTCTTTTTACCAGCAACCCTGAGGGGCTTCCCCTTCCAGTTTGATTTTTTTTTGAATTAAAGGGACTATCCCTTTGACTCACTTCTTAAAGAGGTCTAGTCACTGAATGGAATTACCTCACTCAAAAGTCAGAACTTGAAAAAGTCTTAGCATAAAAGAGCCAGTGTCTCCCATTGCATCCTGGGCCATCTCCAGTTGTCCTGATGCATATCTGGCCACTGAACCCAGATGGCTCTGGAGGAGAAAGTGAGGCTGGTGACCTTGCACAGCTTCCCTCACTTAAATCAAAGTCAAGTGCAAGTCATGTCATCATCTCCCTGATGTCACGGTCATCTTCAAGAATGAAGGACAAACATAAGCCCCACATAACTTCCTAGGATATAAGACAGTGCGGGACAGCATGGATTTGAATCTTGGCTCAACCATTGACTAGATGATGTTGGTCTAGTAATTTCTTCTATTTGGGGTTTAAATTCTTCATACCTAAAATGAAAGGTTGGAGATGACAAATTTTAAGTTTTCTCTCAACTCTAAGCTTATGATGTACTAAGTCATAGGTGGGTTGCAATCTGTATTGTTGGAGGGAATTCACATTGGGGATACCCCGAACTGCCAGGACTGGAAAGGAAGTTAGGGATATTTCAGTTAAACTCCATCATATTATAAATAAGAAAACTGAGACTTTAAGGTGGAAGAATTTTACTTAAGGTCATAGGACTTGAATCCAGGGCTTTGTGACTTTAAAGCCTATTTTGTCTGACCAGTATACACCATTTTAGTCCCACCTGTACCCAGGGTTAGTTAATGATAATGATAGTAACAACCACAAGAATAATTAATATTTAGATAGTGCTTACTATGTGCCAGACCCTAAGCTCTATAATTTTTATCTCATTTGATACTCACAATAACCCTGAGATAAGTGCTATTGCTATATGATCCCCAATTTACAGATGAGGAAACTGAGGCAAATAGAAATTTTTTTTTTTGTTTGTTTGCTAAATGTTTGAATCTGGGTTTGAGTCTGGATTTGAACTTAGCTTTTCCTGCCAGCAGGCCTGGTGCTCTAGCCACCTAGCTTCCTCTATATGTTAACTGCTTTCAGTTGAGATTTGGAGAGAAATGAATGGCTACGTTTGGGATTTGTTGATTTCTGAACTCCCCTAATATGATGAAAGTTGTAAAAAATAAAATTAAAAACAAATGGCAGCTATTTTGATCTCTAAACTGCCTCACTCTCCAAACAGCAGGAGCTGTTTGGTTCTCCACACCAAGGAGCAAAGTGGGAAAAAGTAGAGAGCTTTCCCAAGCTTGCCTGGCTTCTTTGTCTCAGCTCCCCAGAATATTGACTTGACCCAGCCTATGTGTGGTGGGTCATGCTGGGCGAATGCTTAGCTAGACTGGAATAAGTAGCTCTTGCTCAGGGAGATCCTGGGTGTTTTTTTGTGGATTCTATTGGTTTTATACTCTACTATAGATAACTCCAGTCCAATTCTTAACCCAGTGGTCTGTGGATTTTTTTTAAAATATTTGATTCCTGCATTACAACACAACTGTTTTCCTTTGTATGTAATCCTATGGATTTTGTTTTATGTATTTAAAAACGTTCTGAGAAGAGGTTGCTAGGGCCCACCAGACTGCCAAAGGGATGTATGGAACAAAAAGGGCTGAGAACCCCTTCTCTAGTCCCTTATGCTAAACCCTCAAGGGGGTGGACTGGGGAGGGCTGTCTCCAGCTCTTCCTGGAGTATCTAAACCTAAACCAATGGACTTCTCTTCCAGAATGGCATTTGGTTCCAGGGTACTGGCTCACTGCCATTTTCTGCCTCTTTCTGACATTTTTTCATTCTTCCTGACTATGTTTCTGCTTCCCTCTGTCCATTTCTTTTCCCTTTCTTCTGTTTGTAACTGGATTTGTCTCTTCTAACAGAATGTGAGTTCTTTGATGGAAAGATGTGCTTTCCTTTTTGTGCTCATTTGCATCCTCAACCTCTGCAGCATAGGTGCCTAGTTAACATTTGTTAATTGAATTGGTTTTAATTGGTTGGTTGTTGTCATTCCATTCTGGAAGAAGACCAAAATGACATCTTTCTGTCAGGGTCAAGGTACAGTGTGTCTGATTCTTGCTGATCAGCCAGTGGCAGCTTGGAAGATCCTACCACAGGTCGGACACAAATACTTTATATGAACACCTGGAGTGGAAATGTCTTTAAATTTGTGCATCTTCCATTCCTTTTGAGTCACTGAAGTTCTGCTTTGCTCATCAAGGACAGTGTCTTCTTTGATGTAGGCACACCATGCTTCACTGCCTTGTGTTTTGATGGCAGGGTGGGATCCCCACCTGCTGCAGTAAGCAGGCCAGGGCTGGGTGAAGCAGACACTTTTTGGGCATCTTTTCTAGCCCCTTCCTCACACCAAGGGGTGTACAGTGCATTATTTAAAAAAGGCTGCTCAGATACCCAGGGGGCTGCTGAATCCCACTGCAGCTTCAGTCCAGTGAGAAGATGACCCTGTAGCCTAGGTCACTCATATGCAGCTCCCAATGTATCCACACTTGCTCTTTCATCACTTGCCTGTTGCCTTAGGCCTGAAATGGTATGGGTGATGTCTTTTAATGTGCATACATTAGATTTAAGTGAAGCAGAATTGTGTGAAGTAGTTGGTTTCACTTGGCCTTTCTTCCAGAAACATCAGAGTTCAGTGGCAAGACAATAGTCTGGACAATTGGAGATGGCCTGGGATTCAGTGGATGACCTTGGCTTCTTCCATGTCTCTACAATGCCTGCTTCATCTGCCTTCATGGACATCGGAACACAATTATTCATCTGCCCATTTATCTGGAGATGCCTTCATATGGTTGGGGTAAATATCACCCTAACTCACTGACAAGTTTGAGGCCACTCATTTACCTTCAACCTGGGTTAGCCAGTTTGCTGAAACAGTTTACCAGAATGTGGCCACTGTTCATGCTTCTTGGTGACAGAGGTGAGAGTTAGGTGGCAGGTGGACACCAAAGGTCCATGAGTAACCTTGAAAAGAGTTTGGCAGCCATCACACCAGAGGTACTTGTCTTCCTAGAATACCCCTATACCCTGTTGGTCTTAATGTCTGTGGAGTGAATAATGTGACATGCACTTTAATCTTGTGATTTATTAAATGCCTATTATGTACAAAGCACTTTTTCATAACTTATTAGTAACTTTAGACAAGTTATTTAGCCTAGTCATCTTGAATAAGTGATTTTTCCCTAAGCAGCTGACCTAAAGCATTTGGGAGCTGGGAGACTGAAGGAGGATTGCATGGATAGCCAGGTTCTCCAAGGAAGGTACTTAGGAATTATCTAAAGCATAATTGCCATTGTCAGGGTTATTTCATGCCTGCTCTAAAGTTGCACTCTGGAGCACTGGGAATCTAATCATTTCTGTTATGCCCTCCAAGTGAATGACCTTTTCTTCTGTGCCTGAACAGGATGACTTTTCAAATGTCAAGAACCTTAATTCTCATTTAGCAAAGTCTATGTGTGGATGACTTATAGCTAACTCAAAGTTGGAAAGTTCAGATATTCCTAAGTTATTTGAACAAAAAAGAGGAGCATTCCAAAACAAGCAAACACAAAAGACCAGAATAAAAGACCCAAACCTCAAACTTACACACACACACACACACACACACACACACACACACACACACACACACACACACATTTGCCTTAAATCCCTAAACCAGTGATGGGGAACCCGTCCGAAATTTGTCAGAGCTTTTTCTCCTCTGGAAAAAAAAGTATAGTTTTTCATGTTCTCATTACTGAGATATGGCTTAAGAGACAATTTACATATGGGGGAGGGATTTTGGAAAGCTGACATATTTATGCTTAGGATGTTTGTAATTTGGCAGTTTCCCAACAATTCCCCCTATGATTCATTTGATAAGTTGTACAAATCATATAAAAACAGGTGGAAGCTATTCTGTCCCCTTACTTGGCTTGTTTGATGGGCAATTTGACCCTCCAAGGTTGAGGAATCTGTGATCTTATTGGTGCATTTACTTCTCCATGATGGAAATCAGAGCCCAATCATGCTTCTCATTCTGAGGTGCTCTTGTCCACGGGCCTTTTCAAGTTCCCTCTAACTCCCTAGTCCAGGGATGAGGAACCTGTGGTCTTGAGGCCACATGTGGTCCTCTAGGTCCTGGGGTGTGCAGCCTTATAACCAAATCCAAGTTTTACAGAATAAATCCTTTTATTAAGGGGATTTGTTCTATGAAGTTTGGATTCAATCAAAGGGCCGCACTTGAGAACCTAAAGGACCACATGGCCTCGAGGCTCCAGGTTCCCCATACCTACCCTAGGCAGACCCTTCCACTTTCAGAAAACTCTAATTTTTTTTCAAGTTTTCCCCTACATGGGTCCACTCAACATGCCAGGGAGTCCTCCAGACATTATGTGGCTATGAATGGAGCATAGGGACTATCCCTTGGGCATTCTCCCACTTTACTATTTTAACAGGCCCATTTTTTTTTTCTGGCAACATGTATCTGAGATGAGTCTTGTTTTTTCCCCTAAATGTTTCATGTATGATTCTAAGTCTTGTTAAACTCTTTGAGGGCAAGAGTAAGTAACCTGTACACTAGAAGCATGCCCTAGTATAGCTGTGAAGGCTGGACCTCAGATGGGGCCCTGCTTGGTCTTTCCTCTCTCTCCTCTTCTCTCAGTAGGGCATAGATGAGGAAGCTCTGGGCAGGGAGGAGGAGGAGGGCTCAGTCTAACAGAATGATCTTTGTTGCCTCTGGGCAAACTTCAGAAGAGCCAAGTGGCAGCTACTGACTCACCAACCCCGTTTCCTGTGTCACGTAGGTGAGTTTTGAAAATCTTCTGTCAAGAGACTGACTCCTTCTCACTTTCTTCCTTGCCAGTCCCACTGAGATGATGAGCTCATCCCTGGGGGGAGGGATGCCTGGTGGAAGCAGGCTCCCTCTGTGTGTTTGTTTGCCTAGAGCAGGCCTCTCTGCTGTCTTGGCAGGGTGGTGTGGACGTTTGCACAGAATCCTGTTTGGATCCAGCTTCCACTCCACAGAGGCTTCCCTGTGGGACCTCTGGACTCACCACAGAACTGAGTCGTTTCCAGCCCAGGAAAGGGTGTTGAACTCCATGATTTCCTGACATGTCTTTTTTCTGATTGGACCCTTGGTGGTTGTCCTTCGTTCTCGAAGAGGACCCAAATGACATCACTGTGTTAGTGTCAAGTTAGTGTGTCCAACTGTGGCTGATCAGACCAACACAAGCTCAGAACACTACCACAGGTTGGGCACAAAATAGTCCATGTGAACATTTGGGGTGGATTCTCTAAATTTCCACAACCTACATTTCCGTTGAGCTGTTTCAGTTCTGCTTTGCTCATAGAGCACAGCACCTTCTCTGAGGTGGGCACATTGTGCTGAGTGGTCTTGTGCCCCTGCCTCCCATGTCACACAATCAATTCCAAAGTTCCTAAGAGAGCCCATGAGAGTGTCCTTGTATCACTTCTGACCACCATGGGAATGCTTGCCCTGTGTGAGTTCTCCATAAAATAGTCTCTTTGGCAAGTGTACTTTTTGCATTAGAACAATGTGACCAGCCCATCAGAGTTGCACTCTGTGCTATAAAGTTTGAATGCTTTGGGAGTTCAGCTTGAGTAAGGACCTCAGTGTCGGGTAACTTATCCTGCCAGATGATCTTCAGAACCTTCCTAAGACAATTCAAATGGAAGTGATTCGGTTTCCTGGGATAGCCCTGGTAGACTGTCCAGGTTTCACAGGCATACAACTATGAGGTCAGCATCACAGCTCTGCAGCCTTCAGTTTGGTAGTCAGTCTAATGCCTCTTCTCTCCCATATTTCCTTCAGAGCCTCCAAACACTGAACTGACTCTGGCACTGCATGCATCAACATCATTATCAATGTGTATATCCCTGGAAAGTACACTACCAAGGTAAGTGAACTTGGCCATGGCATTGAAAACTTTTCTATTTGCTGTAACTGATCTTTCACATGTTGACTTGGACCCTACACACTCACCCAAAGAGAACCAGTCTCTTTCTTTTGATTTGATGTTTCCCTGGAACCATGTCTAGTGCTGGGAATTAGGAAGAAGACCTCAAGTATAGAACAATAAGAGAAACCTTCTACCTTGGATCTCCTGTCTCATTGGAAGCACCTACCCTCTGATTGGAGGGTGGAGCCATGAACTCTAAAACCTCTATCAGAGGAGAGGGCCCAGGCCAGCTATCTCTTCATTTCCCACCTGGTTACCTTCCTTTGGGATTCTGACTTTGGGGAGAGTACTTTCCCTCCCCAACTCACCCTGCTTCAGCTTGCTTTGGTGTGTTGCCTTTCATAATTAGATAGTAAGCTCCTTGAGGGCAGAAGCTATCTTTCCTTTTTGTATCACCAGCATTCAGCATAGTGTCTGGCACATAGTAGGCACTTAATGCATGTTTACTGACTGACTGAATTTGAACATTCCAATACTTTAATACTGTTGTGTCTCAACAGTGTGGTGCCTTCTTCTCCCACATAGGCAGCAGCTTCTCTATGACTTGAGAGGCAGCTTTGTACAGGTGAAAAAATACTGACTCTGTAGTCGGAGGACCTGAGTTTGAGTCCTGCCTTTGATGCTACCTGTGGGACTTCAGGAAAGTCATTTAACTTCATTGAGCCTCAGCTTCCTCATCTGTAAAATGAGGAATGGTTTGCACTAGATGGTCTCTGAGGTCCCTTCCAGCTCTGCAGCTAGAATTCTATGACTTGGTAAAATGGTCTTTGAGAGTTTCTGCAGAAAAAAAAAGAAGAAAAGAAGAGAAAAGAAAAATCATCATCCTATGGCCAGTTTGGTGATTCAATTCAATTCAGCAAACATTTCTTGGAATTGAAGAATCTCATAGTTAGAAGGAACATCAGAGTCTATCTTGTTCAACTTAAACCTAAACAGGGATTCTCTCTATTATGTTCTCTGCACTTCCACCCTCCCCCAAAGCAAAATAAAACAAACAAAAACGACGCCATCCAGTTATGTTTCTGAAGATCTGTAGTGAGAGAGGAAATCTATCTCCATCAGAAGTAGCCATTCCTTGGACAGGCCTAGTTGTTAGAGATTTTCCCCTCTGATATTAAACCTCAGTTTGCTTCTCTGCATTATCTACCTGTTGTTCCCAGTTCAATTCCGTAGGACCTTGGAAAATGTCTGTTCTTTCCCTCCCTTCCCCAGACTTATTTTCTTCAGGCTAAACATTTCCAGTCCCAGTGGTATGTGGGAACTGGCGCATCTTAGCTTGTGAGAGCCAATTATTAAATATTCAATGTGGGCATTTATATCTCAAGGAAGGTCAAATGCCAAAAGTCAGAAATTGATTTTTTATTTTAGAATAAACTTTTTATATATATGTAAATAATACTATGTAATAATTATATGATGATAAATGATTTTATTTATGTATGTCATTTATATGTAAATTGTTTTACTTATCAATTGTCTACACTTAAGAAAATGATGGAGAAAAAGTTAATGGTGCAGATACATCATGCATTCATTTTTTCTAGAGAGGCAGTTGTTAAATGTTTACCAGGACACTCCTGCCCAATATCTACAACTGATCCTCATGTACATGATCTGGAAGTTCTTGCAAAGATAGCTATCCTCCTCTGGACATTTCTGCCTTTTTAGTGTCCTCTCTAAAATGTGGCATGGAGAACTTCATGTAATACTCCAGACATGGTCTGACCATGGTACAGTACAGTGTGATTGTCAACCCTTTTTTCTCTTCTCATTTTAGCTGTTCTGGGACAGGCCTTACCCAGCCAAGTCTAATGACTCAGGGCTGGAACTCAATAAAACACTTGTGGATTGTAAAATGCAATAAAAACAGATTTAGTTATGAAGGATGAAAAGGTCTAAAAATAGTCCCTTCACTTCTTGCATCTATTGTGCAGCAAATCTTGATTAGAAAGATAGTGTCCAGGGCACTGGGAATTTCGTGAGACCTTAGGAGCAGTAATTTCCCATAGGCTAGACTTTATGCCTCATGTGACAAGGAAGCCAATTCAATGATTCAAGCTCTAGTCCTCCTAACCAAATTTCAAGGATAACCTCCTTACTCTCTTATAGAAAAATCATTGTGACCTATATAAAGCAAATATTGCTCCTATCCCAGCCACCCAAGATCATATTAACTTTTTGTCAGTTGAACAAAAATTTATTGCTGTTGTTCAGTTGTTTCAGTAGTGTCTGATGCTTTGTGACCCCATTTGAGGTTTTCTTGATGAAGATACTGGAGTAATTTGCCATTTCTTTCTCCAGCTTATTTTGTAGATGAGGAAACTGAGTCAACCAGGGTTAAATGACTTGCCCAGGGTCACACAGCTGGTAAGTATCTGGGGTCAGATCTGAACTGAGGTCTTCCTGATTCCAGGCCTGGCACCACCTAGGTATTTATTAAGCAATGTAAGCCACAGTGTTAGGGATTGACCATACAAAGACAAATTAAATAATCTGTGTCCTCAAAGAGTATATGTTCACTTGCTATGTCATATTCAATATATATGTAGCCTGTGAATGCTATAAGAAGCCTACTTTTGACTCCTTTTCTTGTTGATGAATAGGTACCCAGAGGTAGGATAGTTATATCTCCTTCTCAAAGGAGGAGGACACTTTTGGAGGACACTGGAGTGATTTTCTTTAATGAAAATTATAGCCCAAGCCTCTCCTGGTGTGTTTCCCCCCAAGATTGTAAATTGAGAATAATTTTAGTCAGCTAGCCATAAGAAGCTATTAGAAAGGGTTTTTTTTTTTTTTACTAATGTGGCACAATAGTAATCATTGGTATAAAACATTCTGTCATGTGTCTGTGGCATACTATCCTACAAGCACATACAGAGTCCAGGAGAAAGTGGGCTCAAGCTTAGAGAACACATATGGTGAAGAGGTAACTCATTGTTCCTGGATGCAGAAAGTCCCTTTCGCTCATTTATGAGGTAATGAAAAAGTTCTCCTTAAGCATGATGAATTTATGCCTATCTGTCCTTGCCTTCTGATGCAGACACTGCTATCTACTGATTTGGGATGCAATTAGGACATTGATGGGAAGATAGGAGGTCCAACATCTTCTAGATCAGTGGTTCTCAACCTTCCTAATGCCACGATCCTTTAATACTCGTATGTGGGCATATCTGCATGTGGGCAGATCTGCCTGAAGACAGATAGAGGAGTGGTGTCTTAGGTGACCTCTGTAACCCCTGTGAAAGGGTCGTTTTGGCCCCCAAAGGATCTGCGACCCACAGGTTGAGAACCACTGCTCTAGAGTCTAGAGTATACCCCTGAAGTCTTCAACATCCCCCAGAGGGAAGAAGAAGAAACTTTACCAAGGCTAAAACTATGGCTCTCCTTCACTCCCCTAAAGAGTTCCTGAGGGGTGGGGAGGGGTTCAATTATAGCATGAAACTTGCTGCAATTTCTGGAAATTAATCCCTTTTCAACTCCCTTGATAATTTATGGGAAATCCCTGAGTTGTGACCAAATTTCTTCAGCCCATCTAAATATATACTCTACTAGTCATTCCAGTACAAAAGTTTTTTAGTGCTTAATTTAAAGTCTATGATTGAATAGATTGACTAGGCATCTTATAATTTACTTTAAGTAGAATGGGATTGAGAAAGTCAACCACTCCACCTTTATATATTTTTAACTTGTATTCCACTATAACCTCCAAATATCTTTCAGATGAATGGCTCTCTAGGCATGCCTCAGACATATTGTGCTTATGAATCTGGGCAAGTCACTCTGGGATAATAAGAGCCCTTAAGTCCCAGGATTATTATGAGGGTAAAATGAGACATCGTTTGTAAAATGGTTTGAACCTTAAAAGCACTATATAAATGTTAGCTACAAATTTATTTTGGGAGGGTCATATGTAAGACTTTATCTCTGATCAGTTTTATCTTACCACATTTTGCCTATTCTCCAAACATGATAGGTTTTAAAATCTGTATATTAACATTAGCTAACCCTGATGAATTTGGGCCATCTCAGTCAATCAGTAAACATTTATTAAGTTCCTTCTATGTGTCAGACACTGTGCTAAGCAACTGGGAACTAGAAAGAGGCAAAAGTCAGTTTCTGTCTCCACGGAGCTCACGATCTAATGGGGGAGACAACATCTGAGCAAATATGGACAAAGAGCTAGTTACAGGACAAATAGGACACAACAGAGGAAAAGTGCTAGAATTAGTAGGCATTGGAAAAGGCTTCCTGTAGAAGATTGGTTTTTAGTTGAGATTTAAAGGAAGCCAGGTAAATCAGTAGGAAGAGTTGAAGAGGAGGAGATTCTAGGAATGGGAGACAGCCCCAGAAAATGCCTGGAGCTGAGAGATGGAATGTCTTGCTTATGGAACAGCCAGAAAGCCAATGTTACCAGATCAGAGTACAAGGTGGGGAGGAAGGTATAAGAAGACTGGAAAGGCAGGAGGGGACTAGGTTATGAAGGGCTTTAAATGTCAAGTAGAGGGTTTTGTGTTTGATTCTGTAGGTGAAAAGGAGCCACTGGAGTTTGTGAATTGAGGGGTGACATGGTCAGACCTCTGCTTTAGGAAAATCCCTTTAGTGGTTGAATGGAGTGTAGATTAAGAATGGAGAAAGACTTGAGGCAAGTAGACCCAGAAGAAGGGTGTTGTGATAGTCCAGGAATGAAGCAATGTGTTTCACTAGTCAGAGGAGAGAGGGGAGTGAAGTCAAGAAATATTACAGTGTAACTGACAAACTTGCCAAAAGATTGGGTATAGGAGGTGAGAAACAGTGAAGGTTGCAGGGTGCCCCTGAGGTTGCAAGCCTAAGAGATTGGGGGGGTGGTAAAAGGGAAGGCAAGAAATGGGGAAGATATAGGAGGAAAGATAGGGAATCCATTTTGGACATGTTTAGTTTAAGACATCTGCTGAAAATCCAGTTCTGAAGAGTAATTAGACATGCAGGAATAGAGGTCAGTAGAGACATTAGTGCAGGACAGGTAGATTTGACAATCACTAACATAGAAAGGGTAATTAAATTCACGGGAATTGATGAGACCACCATAGTATAGAGGGAGAAGAGAAGAGGATCCAGGACAGTTACCCTGAAGGACACCTATGCTTAGAGGGCATAATCCGGAGGAGGATCCAGACTGAGAAGTGGTCTGATATATAGGAAGAGGAACAATAGAGAGTGGTCTCCCAAAAATGTAGAAGAAAGAGAGTATCAAGAAGGAGAGGGTGATTAACAGTGTCAGAAGCTGCAGAGATGTCAAGGAGAATGAAGACTGAGAAAAGATTGTTGGATTTGACAACTAAGAGATCATTGGTGATTTTGAAGAGAGCAGTTTTGGTAGAATGATAAGGTTGGAAGCTGGATTGTAGAGAGGTTAAGAGGAGGGTGAGAAGAGAGAAAGTGGAGGCATCTGTTCTAGATTGCTTTTCCAAGGAGTTGAGCTACAAAGGGCAGAAGAGATGTAGGATATTAGTGGGGATGGAAAGATCAGGAGGTTTCTTTCAGAATGTAGAAGACATGAGCATATTTGTAGGTAGTAGAGAATGATCCGGTAGACAGGGAGAGATTGAAAATAAGTGATAGAGGGCTATCTGGGATGGACTGGGATTGCCTGAGCAGGTAGAGGGATTAGCCTTGGTAAGGAGTAAAGCTGTCTTATCATGTGAGATAGGGATGAAGGAAGAGATAGAGGTAGATGGCCTATGAATGATATGAGGTAAAGAAGGAGCTTATGGCAAATGGCCTCCGTTTTGTCTTCAAAATATAAGGCAGGATTCTTAGCTGAGAGCATGAAGAGAAGGGAAGCCATGAGAAGTCTGGGGAGGGATGAAAAGTTTCAGAAGAGCTCCTGTGGAGATTGGGATAAAGAAGCTGATAAGGAAATTATAGTAGGATTGCCTAGTGGCAATAAGAGCCTAATTGAGATTGTGTGACACAAATTTGTAGTGGATGAAGTCACAACGGTTGTGTGATTTTCTCCACCTTCATTCAGCAGCAGGTGTGTAGGAGAGAAGATGGCAAATGGTGGGAGTGATGCGAGGCAGAGGCTTAGCAGGGTGTAATCAGTCAAATGTAGTGGGGCTAGGGATTCAAGAGAGGAAGACGGTAGAGTTGAATTGGATCAAACATAAATTTGATAAGCTTACTATCTGTCTCTTCACCTACTTTGAAAATCATATTAAACAAGCCAAGACCAAGTTATAGGTTCAAGGGACTCCCTACTGGAAACCTCCTTCCACATCAACATTGAACCACAAATACCTATTCTTTGGGTCTGACCATTCAAAGTCAGCCACTGTGGCATTGTTCATCTCTGTATCGCTGGCATCAGACATGGTGCATTCCATATACTGGGAGCTTAATCAGTGTTTATTGATTTGCTAAAATAAGTTTTCATGCTCTGACCAAGACTCTATGGCACTCACCCTATAAGGAACAAGTCACTTTCCCTGTTTTGATCTCAGTTTTATTCTCTATAAAATGAGAGGGCTGGGCTAGATAGATTGTAAAGTTCCCTCTAGCTCTAAATGCCATGCGAACAAAAGCAGCTCAAACGAAAAAAAAAAAAAACCACAACAACCCACAAACAACGAACTCTCCATACTTTCTCTTGTTGTTTTTTTTCTTTCTGCTCTTTTTCTCCTTTATTTTCCTCTTGGTCACTTTCTGTGCTCTGATTTATAACAAAGCCTCTATGTGAATTAAGTAGTCAGAGAGCTGAGCTCTAATGGAAGAGCACATTACACGGATGATGAGGCCATATACACTAAGGAAAGGAAGGAAGATTGGCAGTAATATTTGTAAAAGGCCTCATGCTTAATATGCTGAAAACATTGCTGAAGGATGGGAAGAAAAGAGCCACTTGGTACTCTTGGAAGGATATTGTACTTAGGAAGGACATTGGTAAGTTGTCGAATGTGCAGAAGAAGGCTCCCAGGATGGTAAGAACCTTGAGATTATGGCTGATGAGGTCTGGTGGAAGAGACTGGGAATGTTTAGTCTAGAGAAAAGAAAACTTAATGGAGACACGCTAAGGAATGATAAACCTTGCTCTGCTTGGCCCCAGATGGGCTGACTTAGGAGCAAGGGGTGGAGATAATAAGGATTTAGGGATGACAATTTTTGACAGTGAGAGCTGACCAAGAATATAATAATAGCTAACATTTACATAGTTCTTTAAAATGTACAAAGTGCTTTATAAATATTATCTCTTTTGAACAATAACTCTGGGTGTTATTCTTTTCCTCATTTTACAAATGGGGAAACTGAGGCAGATAGAGGTTAAGGAAATTGTACAGGGTTACACAGCTAGTAAGTATTTGAGACTAGATTTGAGCTCAGGTTGTTGTGTTTCTGACTCTAGCGCTCTGTCTGCTGTGCCAGCTAGCTACCTCAGTGAGTAAAAGGGCTGGCTGCCTCGGGAAGTTGTGCCTTTGCTCCTCGCTGGAGGTCTTTAAGCAAAGGCGGGGTGGTAGCTTATTGGTGAGGTACGTCTGGGACAGGATTCTTTTCCCTTTTGACCTCAGTGGCTTCAGAAATTCCTTCCGACTCTAAGTTTCAGTGAGCCTTAGGTAGCACTAAGTATCACCTGACTCCACTAAGTTCTGTGCTTTGAGGCACCTCCGCTCTTCTGTATGGGCCTGCCATTCCTGTTTAGCATTCTCCACCTCCCCCCAACTCCCCACTCAACCAACAATATGGTATTTACTTTAGCCATTTGAATTTGCAATTTTCGTGGTGCTTTCCCATCTGCTTTCCTTAGGAGCTGATAGAGGAAAAAAACAACAAAAACAAGCCAGTTTATTTTATATCTGTTAGTCTTCTTGATGGGATGATGGTGTTTAGCTAATGAAAGAAAAGGGGGAAATATTTGATTCCCTCTAATATCCCATGTCCCTAGTCAGAAAGAAGAGCCCACTTTCTACTGAAAATGAAGAGTGGTTTATGGGTCATAGACATGGAGCCAGGAGAGACCACTGGGGTAACCATGTCATTATTTTGTACTATTCCTCTACCTTACCCCACCTAGCTAGTCAGATGTCAAATCTTCCCATTTCTACGTTTGCAATATCTCTTGAATGCAAAACCTTAATCTTAGTGCTTTCCCTGTGAGAATATTTCCAATTTATCATATTTATGTGTATACCCATCAGACGTGTGTGCACGCATGTGCATATGTATTATTTGTATATAATTTGTATTTGTACATAAGCTGACTTCACCACTATTCTCCCCAGGCTATCACTCTAGGTGTCTTCCTTGACTCCTTACTAATTCTCATCCCACATATCCAATCTGTTGCCAAGGCCTGTAAATTTCGCCTTTGTAATATCTCTTGAATTTCCCCCCTTCTCTCCCCTGCTACTGCCACTCCCCTAGTTTAGGTCCATACCTTCCTTATACCCCTACTATTGCTGTAGGATTAAATGACATAATATTTATAAAGTACTTTTTAAAAAAATAAAGTACTTAGTACAGTGCCTGGTAAGTAGTAGATACTATATAATTGCGGGTTCCCTTCCCTATCAATAGCCGGCTGGTTGGTCGTCCTGTCATAAATCTTACCTCATACCTGTTCGTTCTTTACTCAGCTTCCAAAGCGATTTTCCTAAAGTGCAAATCTGACTACGTCACGACCTGCTCAGTAAACTCCAGGGCTCCCTACCACCTTTAGGATCAAACATAAAAAACCCTTGGGTGATTAGTCATTCACAGGGCCCCCAGCCCATCTTTCCAATCTTCTTACCCATGATCCAGTGATGCTGGCTTTCTTGCTGCTCCTCCCACAAGACAATATGTTTCCTGACTCTGGGCATTTCTTCTGGCTGACCCTTGTGCCTGGAATTCTCTCCTTCCTCATTTGTCTCTTGGCTTCCTTCAAATGCCAGCTTAAATTCCAGCCTCTACAGGAAGACTTTCTCAATCTCTCTTAATTCTAGCACCTTCTCTCTGGTCATTATTTCCAAGTACTGGCTTTGGAGTGGGAAGTCCTGTGTTCAAATTTGGCCTTGAATACTTAGTACCAGTGTCACCTTTGGCAAGGCAACAAGCAACAAGGTGAACATTTATTAAGCGCTTACTACATATCGGGCACTGTGCTAAATGATGGGGATAGAAACACAAGCAAAAAGAAAGTCCCTTTCTGACTTCAAGGAACTTATAGTCTAATGGAAGCTAGAATATAGGGAGCAGAGACAGATTATGGAAGTACTTGGGGTGGGGGTATAGGACTGAAGACCAGGAAGTCAGAAGCAATAACTAGAAGGGGAATGAAGATTGCCCAGCAAGGGGCTTTCCACAAAATGGAGACCCTAGAAGGAGCTCACCAATAGGAGAAGGGGATTAACATAGCAGAGGGATGTTCCAGGGTGAAAAAAACATAGGAAATGGTGAATGTTTCAGGGTGAGGCTACAAATGATCTAGGCATGGTATTTGAGTCTAGACAATCAGAAGCACAGTCAGGAGGGGAATGAAGGTTGACCAGCCTGGAGAGTCATTTTACATCCTGGAAATTTAGTTTCTTCACTGGTAAAATGAATGAGTTGACTATATGGACTTTGGGGCCCCTGCCAACTGTAAATACATGATTCCATAATTTCTCTGATGTTCCATTTCCTACAAAGTTACTACTTTACAAGGTTATTGTAAGGGTCAAGTGAGATAGTGTAAAATGCCGTACAAAATATCAATGACTCTATTAAAGGCAGGCTCAGATCCTGTTTCTGACTTTCCTAGCACTGTGACAAATAATACTGTTAGACCTGCCTCATGAGGCTGCTGAGGGGCTCGAGTGAGATCATGTATGTGAGACATATTGTGGACTTCACACTGAGAGGCAAGAGGGTTCAGTGGACTGAAGGCCAGACTCAGTCAGGAAGACCTTGGTTCAAGTGTTACCTTTTACACAGATAGACTCTGGGATCCTGGGCGAATCATTTTGCTTCTAGTGCTTTTTGGCAATTCTCTAAGTGAAAAATTGGTAAAGAAACTGCTTATCTATGCATCTTGTATTTACAAGGCCCAGGAAGCTCCTTACGGGAAGCTCTACATAATTAAATAACTGACATTTATATAGAGTTTGCTATATATAATCAGGTACCGTGCTAAATGCTTTACAATTTTGTCTCGTTTAATTTTCACAACAACCCTGGGAGGGAAGTGCTACTATTATCCTTACTGTACAGATGAGGGAACTGAGGCAAACAGGTTAAGTGACCTGTATGGGGATACACAGGATGTGTTGGAAACTGGATTTGAACTCAAGTTTGGGCAGCGAGGTGACTCAGAGGATAGCGTGCTGGGCCTGGAATCAGAAACTCTCATCATTCTGAGTTCAAGCCTGACCTCAGATGCTCATTAGCTGCGTGACCCTGGACTAGTTACTTTGCTCAGTTTCCTCCTCTGTAAAATGAGCTGGTGAAGGAAATCACTCCAGTTTCTTTGCTGAGAAAACCCCAAAAGGGGTCATGGAGAGTTGGACGCGGCTGGGAACAACTGAACAATAGATTTCCTGACTTCAGGATTTGTGTTCTATCTATTGCACCAACTACCTTCATAAATCAAAGGTACAATCTGATATGTGTGCATGTAATATATATGCATACATGCACAATCTGACATACATGTAAATACATGTATACATGCATGACTGTTATCATCTAGATCCTCTATTAAGGCTTTTAAAAGCTCAGCAGGGCTGACTACGCCCTCCTTTACTTGACTGTCTTTGTCTCTTTGTGCATCTCTCCTTTAAATCAATCTTCCTCTCTCCCTTTGGGCATTCAGGGTGCTCCTTTTTTAGGTTCTTTTCAGGAAAACACTTAACAGGCTAAGGATTGTGGCTTAGCCAGATCCCAGAGCTCATTTTGTCAATCTCCAGTGTAGACTCATAGGAACACTGAAATTGGAGCTGGAATGGACCTAAAAGATCACCCCCTCCCCCAACCCCATTTTACAGATAAGGAAGCTGAGGGCCAGAGAAAGACAGTGACTTGCTCTAGATTATACGAGTAATAAATAGTGGAGCTGAGGTTTGAAATAATGTCTGACAGTTGCATTCACAATGGTTTTAATGTGCTAGAAACTCATTTTATAGCAACTTAGCTTTCCTTACAAAGGTTTCTAAAATGTTTTTCCCAGATCTATCCTAAGAATTAATGCCAGAGGACATACAAGCAAAACTAGCCATTTTTCTTTTCTTTCTTCTTGTGTGACACATAGTGAAAGAGAAGGGGAATGGAAAGGGAGTCACAGTGGTAAGGATAGCTATCTCCCATGGAGATTGTGCAAAGTACAAAGTAGGGGGTGGGGGAAATACATTTTTAAAAAAGCTAAGTTTCACAGAATCTCAGAATTAGGAGGAATCTTGAAGGACATTTAGTCAAATTCATGCTCAGGTCCCCTCCACAACGTTGCCTTCTGAGTAGGTGTGCCACTTTGATGAGCTCATGGGTCTGTGTCAGTGCTGAAGTATGTCCAGGGCCTAACACAAAGAAAGTAATTAATAAATATTTATTGGAATAAAATATTAAACAGGACTTTCATACCTTAACCAGGAGGTGGGTGATTAATGTTAGGAGTTCCAGGAAGCTGGTAGAGGAGATGTCTCTGGGCAGGGAGCCCTTTCCCTGCTTCTAAAATCACACTGAACACATTGCTTACTCATCTGTGGGTGGAGCTGGCTGGTCATGAGACTAACCGTCCCAGAGAAATAGAGATTTTGGACAGGTGAGAAGGAAATGGTACAGGAAAAAAGAGAAACAGAGCCAAGATTGTCCATGAAGCAAGGTAAAGAGGATTATTCTTGGGGAGAGGATATTGCTGCCTATCAGTAATAGTAAAAATTCATATGGCTCTTTGCCATTCAGTAAGGGTTTTCCTTACAGTGACTCTGTGAGGCAGAGAGTTTGAGGATTACTGTCTTTATTTTATAGCAAAGGAAATTAAAGTTTAGAAAAGTTCACTGAATACAGTAAGTGCTGGAGCCAGGAAGTGTAGATCCTAGCTCTCCTGGTGGCCATTATGGCCTTCCTTCTTCCTACTTCCCATCAGAGGACGAAATGCATATAAAGACCTATAACAAACACAACGCCAAGGGATGGGGGAAACAACATTGATATGAGAGTCAGGAGACCTGGTTTCTACTCTTGGTCTTGCAACCAACTGGCCGTATGGTATTGGACAAATTGCTTCCTCTCTTGGCACCTCAATTTCTTCACTGTTGGGGAAAACCCATTGATCTCCTTCTCTTGTTGGCCTCTGCCTAATGTGCCTAGATCCCCTCTTCTCTTGAAGTATCTAGGATTTTCCCCTTTAGTCCAGTTTCCCTATGACCCCTGAATGACCTTCAAATGCAATTATCGGTTTAAACATGTAGGAGATCATTTGAAGTAGGTTTTGTCTTTAGTTACCAGATTCTACAACTTCCTTTGAACCTTCCTCAGACAGCTACAATTAATTCTGTAACATCAGAGCAATACAAAGTTATAAATTACTTTAAAAAGGAAGTAAGATATACAGTAAGAGGTAAGAACCAAGTTACACGTAATCTCATTACCCCTTTTACAAAGTACAACCTTCCAAACTTCTAAGTAGTGTACCTTGTGTCCTCTTGTCTCTGTCTTTTTCCCATACTAGCTTGACAGCGTGACACCATAAGTGAGCAATCAATCAATAAACATTTATTAATTGCTTGTCATGTGCCAAGCGCTGTGCTTAGAGCTGGGATGCAAAAAAAGAGGCAAAAGACAGTCCCTGCCCTCAAAAAGCTGACAGTCTAGTTAGGAGACTATGAATATGTACAACAAACTAATTGTAGCACAAACGAAAAGTAAATAAGAGAGAGAAGACTCTGAAATTAAGAGGTATTGGGAAAGACTTTTTGTAGAAAATGGGGTTTTCATTAGGACTTAAAGGAAGCCGGGGGAAGCCTGTAGGCAGAGATGAGGAGAGAATGCCCTCCAAGGAGGGGGACGGTTGGGGAGAATGCCCAGAGCCAGGAGATGGAGTGTCTTGTTTGTAGAACAGCCAGAAGGCCCAAGAGTAGGTAGGGAGGGAAGTAAGATGTTTTTTCTTTGACTTAGAAGCACTGAACTTTGACCATGCTGCTCCTAGGTGTTTTCAGCTTGGCATTTTTTCTTTCCTCAGGAGATGAACCATGGAGTCTTTCTGTTTTTAACTGTGCTCTCTGGTTCTGGTTGTTGTTGAGTCATTCAGTTGTGTCTGACTCTGTGACCCCATTTGGGGTTTTCTTGGCAAAGATACTGCCTTGGTTTGCCATTTCCTTTTCCAGTTCATTTTACAGATGAGGAAACTGAGGCAAACAGGGTGAAATGACTTGCCCAGGGTCACACAGCTAGTAAATATCGGGGGCCGGATTTGAACTCAGGAAGATGAATCTTCCTGACTCCTGGCCTGGTACTTTATCTGCTGTGCCACTTAGTTGCCTCTGGCTCTAGTAGGTCTGGACAGTTTTCTTTTATGATTTCCTGAAATAGGATGTTCATGTGTTTCATTTACTTATGGTTTTCATAAGTAAATTGCATTTCTAATTTCATTTTTTATTTTTTGCTTCATTTCTTGCAGCTCTTGCAGTCTTTGTGGTCGAGCTATATTTTTCTCTGAGACTTTGCTTAAAATTGTTGTGGGGCTACTCTCTTGTTCTGAGTTTTCCTCTTGTGATTTCTCTTAACTCATGGTATTTGTTCATTATATTTCGTATTTTCTTCCGTTGACATATTTGTAGCCTCAGCTCTTGACTTGTACTTTTGTGTCTGGGCCAGACCTCTCTAGCCCTCTTGGATGGACTGGGTAGTTCTGGTTTTGTTCTGGTTCCTTTGTAGCTTGGATGTCACTGATACTGGCTATTCAGATGCAGTGCCTCATATTAGGCCCCACTCTTTGTCTCGAGCTGCTTTCTTTCTTAGTCTCCTGGTGGTTCACTGTGCATTCTAGCCTGGGCTAGCCTCTATCTTCATCCTTTTGAGGTCCCCAATATTCAGAGTTGGTTCTGTCTCCTACTGGTGATCCATTTTCTCTGGCTGTCCCCCACGCTCAGAATTCTTTCCCTCCTCTGCCTGAATTACTGGCCTCCCTGATTTCTTTTAAGCTCCAACTAAAATCCCACCTTCTACAGGAAGCCTTCCCTGACCCTCTTAATTTTGGTGACTTCTGTCTGTTCATTATTTCCTATTTGTCTTCTCTACAGCATTGTATACATTTATTTATATGCTATTTCCTCGGCTAGATTATAAGCTCCTTGTGGTCAGGCACTGTCTTTTACTTCTTTTTGTATTCCCAGCACTTAGCACAGTGAATGGAACATGGTAGACCCTTAATAGATGTTGATTGATTGATAGTATGCATGGGGATGTTGGAGAGCATATTAGTCTCTAGCTTCTCTGTCCAGCCCTCCTAGCGCTGTTACCAAAGATCTGAGTTGGCCCTGTCTTTTACAGTGACTTCTAGTGATACAAGGAGTGCAGGACTAGGCCCCCTAGCCATCTTCAGGGATCTCTTCATCCCCACCTCTGCTCTGACAGACCAGGGTCAGAATAAGGCTTCAGGTTCCTGATTACTGAAGCTTAGCAGTGACTTGGAACCTACCTGCTCAGAATGTTTGCTGGCTGGAGTCAGGGTCATGTTCCAACTGGCTTCTCCAGTACAGCTTGTGTCCCTGGGTCCACTGACTCCTAGCTGGTTCACCTGAGCTCACCCTGACTGCCTTGGCACAACCTTCTGCCACCCCGCTGTCAGTTTCTATGTTTTCCTGTATTCATGCTGGCTTCCCTGGTGAGATCACTCTACTTGCCTCTATTGGTTTCTGGCTATCTTTATGTAAACTGGTTGGGGGAGTTTAATCCTTCTTTTTCATTTTCTTTGTCATTTCTCTTTGTGAGGTTATTTCCAGATATTTTCTAAGGGTCATGTGGACTTCCCTCAGACTTTCCATGCCACCATCTAAATGAAAAACCTTACTGTGAGATGGCTTAACAATACCAACAATGTATTGGCAGGTCCGCTCTTTCTCTTCTCCCTGTTCTGCTATTTCAGCATGCCACAGTTCCCTAAGGGAGGGTAAAGAAGTATAAGGAACATTCTCAGGGACTAAACCTAGAAGCCTCAGGCATTCACTGAAAGACATCCATGGCATCTCAGCATCAGATTTGTGAAGCATTAAAGCCTTATAGCTATGGCTTATCATGATGGGAAGCATGACTACTGGATGGGGATTTGCATCCATTGTTTCCCAGAAGGGAAGAGGACAAAACCCCCTGTTGGTAATGCTGTTTGGGAGCAGCTTAGTGACTCTGTGTATTTTCTTCCTTACTTCCGCCTTTCCACTCAATTCTTGTATTCTGTCTCTCTCATAAGAGTTTGCACACATCCTCCCACCAAAAAATGCTTCTTTCTAACTAGTGTTCCTTCTGTGAGTAGCATTATCAGCTACTGTGCTTTGAAGGTGGGGAGGTAGTGCCCAAGGAGAACATATACTCTTTATGTGTGGAAGAGGAAACAGAGGCAGATCCCTGAAGTCAATCAAGTATTAATTACATTGAGGCCTGATGGCTGAACCCAGGTCCCCAGGCTCCACATATACCACCTACATATGGCATGAAGATTCAGAGGCATCACAAAGTAGAAGAAGCAGCATTGGACATGGATGTGCAGAGCTGGGGATCAGCGGGATGGCATAATACAAAGAGCCCTGCGTTTAAGACTGAAAGCATCTGCCTTCGCATTCTGATCCTGCTACTTACCAACTGTGTCAGCTTGGGCAAATTACGTAACATTTCCTCGTCCCTCCACCTCAATTTTCTTAACTGTAAAATGCACAGGTTGGACTGATCTTTGTGGTCATTTCTATCTCTAAATCCATGATCCTGAGTCCTGAGTGTCAGTAAGCAAGTCATTTCAGTGCTCTGGCCTTAGGTTTCAGTTCAATGCAAATGAAAATAAACACAATGTTTAAAGTCAGTGGTTCTCAGGTAAATGTTTAATAATTACATCCAGAGAAAGAACTGATAAACAGAAGTATGTATAGGATGAGTTTACATATATATATATATATATATATATATATATATATACATATATTTGTGTCTAATGGAGGGGGGAAGAAAAAAATAAATTTATGTGATAACTATTATTCATTTAAAAGGAATAGCAAGTGGGACATAATAGATTTACAGTTTCATGTACAACCATCTTTTTAAAAATTGTACTACGTTATAGAAATGCTTGTTTTAGTCAATAAGCTAAAAAAAAGTTTCAGAAATGTCTCACTGTACCTTAATGCCACACTTTTAAATGATCAATGGCCTTCTTAAACCACGGTGCACAGAACTGAAGACAATATTCCACATGAGGGAAGAGTACAGTATGATTGTTCAGTCATGTGTGATTCTTTGTGACCCCATTTGGGATTTTCTTGGCAAAGATACTGGAGTGGTTTGCTGTTTATATCTCCAACTTATTTTATAGTTGAAGAAACTGAGGCAAACAGGGTTAGGTGACTTGCCCAGGTTCATGCAGCTAGTAAATGTCTGAGGCCAGTTATGAACTCATGAAAATCGATCTTCCTGATTCCAAGCCCAGTGCTCTATCCATTGCACCATCCAGCTGCCCAGTCTGATTATCATTTACCTGTCCCTAGAAATTGTGCTCCTCTTAATATGAGCCCAAGATGGTAGCAGCTTCTTTTGCTGCCACATCTTACTGCTGACTCTCTGATCTTGGAGTCCACTGAAATCCCCAGATCCTTTTCAGAACAATGGTGTGTAACTAAGGCTTCCCAGGAGAAAATCTCAGGAAATCTACCCATTGCTTTAACTCTATGCTGGGGAATAGGTCCAGAAATATCACAGTATTTTGAGCTAGAAGTAATCATCTGGTTCAACCCCCTGATTTTATAGATGAAGAAAGTAAGGCTCAGAAAGGGGAAATGACGTGTTCAACATCAGTAACAGAGCTGGGATTGAGACTAACCTCATTTGACTCCAAATCCAGTGTTCTTTCTACTACATTATACCCTGGGATTTGTCAAAACCCAAACAAAAACATTTTGAAGGGTTCTTCCTTCTTCCCCCCATTCCCCACCTCCCAGTCCTGATTCATAGCATGGTTTATAATTAGATGGACTGCTAATGATCAGCAGTAGAGCTCTCTCCCCCCCCTTCCCACTAACTTGGTCTTTGTGCAGATACAAAAATGTGTTTGTGGCTATCTCCTGGGGCTTTGGCCCCCTTTCCAGCTTTGATAGTGTCTCTGTGACAGCAGTGTACAGAAATGGTAATTTCTACTGCGCAGCAAGGTACAGTTTTATTCCCCCAAAAGAGGGAAAATATAATTGCTATCTTGAATAATCATTTTCCGAAGGCTTGAAGTCTAACCTTTAATTAATATTTCATCTGCAACTGGGGTTCATAACTTGAATAGGGCCTAAAAATATTGCTCTGTTAGATCATTAGCTGGGAACTGAGGAGCCAGTATGTGGTTTTCCATTGTCTGCAATTATTTCTAAAAAAAAAATTTTTTTTTAAAGTTTAATGCATAAACCCAGAACAAGATGGAGAGAAAGCTTGAATGCATTCAGGGGCATTTGAGTGGGCTCAGGAAATAGGTAGGGGCCGTGTTTCCTCCCAAGTCACTGGCTGGAAAGGTTGTGATAGCCCTCTGGAGCCTGAGGAGGTTTATTAGGACCTCCAGTGCTCTCTCTGCTACTTTGATCAAAGAACATTCCCAAAAACCATTTCCTAAGGTGCCAATGGACCTATCCCTAGGGTTTACAGGTCATTGGCTTTTAAGGATGAATCTAGGAGTGTTTTTTTTTTTTTTAATATTTGCTGGGATAGGGCACTTAGGTTTTTCTGAGTGCCTCCTGGAAGTAATAACTGGCCACCACTTTTATAACAATTTGAGGTTTGCAAAGTGCTTTCCTTTCAACTGGAAATAGGTAGGTATTATCAGCAAGGTGAAGCAGGTAGAGCCAATGACTTGGGAGTCTGGAAAATCTAGGTTAGAATCTTGCTTAGAATCAGTGCCTGCTATTGGTGTGACCTTGGGCACTTGGCACTTAACACTTAACCCTTCAGAGCCACAGTGTCTTTATTTTTTAAATGAGGGGGTAGGGCCAGATGACCTTTGAGGTCAGTATGATCCTCTGGTCTAAGAGAGATAGTCCTCAACACTATTTACTAAAGGCCTAGAGCTAAGTGAATTCCATCAGAAAGGTCACAAAAAGTGTAAGTGTCCAAACTAGGATTTAAATCCAAGCCTCCTGACTTCAGGTAGAATTCCTGCTATCACATTCTGCTGCCTCTCACAGGTCAAATCACGTCTTTCCTAGTGACTTTTGGAACTGGGAGACGTTTTTGGGAACTGAAGAGAGAGGAGGGAAAGAGGGAAGAAAGAAGAAGCCAGAAAGGCAATAGGTCAAATTAGGGAAGGCAACAAAGAAGTCAATGGAATGTTCAGCTTCTTGTTACGTGTTGAAGGTTACACTGAATTCTAGGGAAAATGTATCTGGATTCAATTGTTTGCAATTATTTCTAAAACTAAAAAAAAAAGTTTAATTCATAAACCCATAGCAAGATGGGGGTGGGGTAGATGGGGAAAGGCTTGAATACATTCAAGGATATTTTGAGTAGGCTTCAGAAATAGGTAGGATGCTTCTCATTAAGACCTGCATAAATGCTAGGTGGGGGGATTGCACCAGCAAAGGACTTCACACCCAAAGACAGGCAGTTTGGTAAAGTGGGAAAGGGCACTGGCCTCTGAAATTGAATCCCTGGGTTTTAGCCCCAGTTCTGCCATTTAATACTCATGTGACCTGGCACAATCAATCAATCAGCAAGGATTTATTAAACTTGTGCAAGGTACTATGCTAGACACTGGAGAAACAGAGATAAAAGTAAAATTGCCCCTGACTTATGAGGAATTTGTAATCTAGCCATGAAGATAACAACTAGGTGTATTGGTATGGGCCAGACAATAGGGGGTGGGGAGAATGGTAGCAGCTAGGGGAATCAGGAAAGGGTTTCCAGGCTGAATCTTGAAAGGAAGTAGGATTCTGAGAAGCAGAGGTCTAGAAGGAATATAGTCTAGTCACTTTGCTAGGTGGATTTCAGTTTCATATGTAAATATGGCTATTGGGCTTTAGGGACCCAAGGTCCCTTCTAGTTCTAATCTTGTGAACTATTTCATGATGGGGATGGTGCTGACACATAATAGAACGATATACTCCTTGAGTCAGAAAGGGGCTTAGAAAGACCTTAAGTCCATGCATTCCATTTTATAGATGAGAAAATTAAGATCCAGGGAGGGAAAGTGACTTGTTAGACGTATGAGATAAACTCTAAACCCATTTAATTTGAGTCATCCCTCTGGATAGTTTAGAGGGTTGCAAAGGACATGAGCAATTTTGAGAATCCTTAGTGAGCATGTATAAAAGGGGCGGGGCAGGGGGGGGAGAAGAAAACCACTGCTCAGGGCAGAAAACCTTGGAGTTCTAAGTTCTCCATCACTCTTACAGTATTCCTTTGACCCCTGTAAGAGGTCATGACCCTGATGACCTTATAAAACTTAATTCCAGATACATAGGGATCATTTGTAGCATCATAAAATTTGGAACTAGGAAGGACCTTGAAAGAGCATATAATCTAATCCCCTCATTTAACAGTGGAGGAAACTGAGGCCCAGTTTAATGACTCATCCAAAGTTACACAGGTAGTAAGAGCCAGAGGCTGGAATCAAACCCAGATCTTTAGCCGCAAACCAATGTGCTTGCCACTCTATTGTAATGTGTTTCTAAGGTACATCAAAAACATCGTGGTGGCCAAATTCCTCCTGCACATCCAACTCATATATCAGTGTCTGCAAAGTCTAGGACTTGTACATATGCATTTAGAAAAGTTTCCTTTAAGAACAAAAAAACAAAGAAAGTCAGACTCATTAGCCGAAATCACTCATTATAATGTCCAAGAAAGGAGGGAGGGGTTTGGGAAGGGATTCCTGTAATTTTTCTGATGCTTTGAATTATTAATTAAGCTAAGATTTCTATAAGAGAATGCTAATATTATCTTTTCTACTTTTCATCTTTCTTGCCAAAAACCTCCATTTGATTAAACTTCTAGGAAGAAATGTCTTTGGATTTGTAAGTTTTCTTCTGACTCCAGCGTTCACATCTAAGCCTGAGTCAGCAGGCAGTGGGGATAGTTAAGGAGGGAGTTAAATGTAAATAGCAGCTGTACTCCATTTTTTCTCTTCTTTCTTTTTTTTTTTTCCCAGGGAAGACTGTAAAATATATGTGTGGGCGCAAGAGAACAACTCACCCCTGAATACTTTATAATAGTTGATCTAAGGCCAGACATTCCACCTATCTCCTCATAACTTATTTTTATGTGATTGTCTTTGACCTTCCAGATATGTATCTGTGGTAGCAAATAATTCTGTCACCCCACTTTTTTTTTTGGTTTTGGAAACAGCCTCATGTTTTTAAGATGCCTGGAATGAACACTGGGTTTGGATCATGCAATTCATGACTAGAGATTGTCTTGCCGTTGTATAATTGAGGAAACTGAGGTCTGAAGAAGAAAAAGGGATTTGCCCAAAGTTATGCAGGTAGTAAGCAGGGGGGAGTAGAGAGGAAGTGTGATGTGGTAGATAGCTGGGTTGGAAGTGAGGACCATCTCGGTTCAGATGCTGCTTCTGATACGTGCTGGTTGTGTGACTTTGAGGAAGTCATTTTACCTCAGTTCTCCAGGCAACCTTCTAAGATTAAAATTCGCAAAGCAGGTTTTGTCGTTGTTCAGTTGTATCTGACTCTTTGTGACCCCATGGACCATAGCATGCCAGGCCCTTCCATCCTTCACTGTCTCTTGAAATTTGTCATTAGTGCCTATGTTGGCATTGGGAGTGCCTCATTGGGAGCTCCACACACAAGTCCAATAAAAAAACAAAACAGTCCTGACTTTGGAGTTGGAAGACTCAGGCTCAAGTCCTGGATGTATAACCTTGGGCAGGTCACTTAACTCCTCTGGGCCTCAGTTTCCCTTCCTGTTAAAGGAGGGCACTAGAATAGATGGCCCCAAAGTCTGACTGAAGAACCAGTGCTCTTTCCTCTACAACAGGGGCAACAAACTCAAATAGAAACAGATCCCTGTTAGTAACATATTGACTTAGAAAACCACAAATTCACACTACCTATATTGGGTAGTATTTTTATTTATTGTGTTAAACATTTCCCAATTATTTATGTATGTATATGTGTGTATATATACACATGCATATACACATATACACATATACATACATAGAGGTATTGAATTGTTAAATGTTAATGTTAAACATTTCCCAATGTTAAACATTTCCCAATTATTTATGTACGTATATGTGTGTGTATATATATATACATACACATACACATATACATATATACACACACATAGAGGCATATACATACACACACTTATACATATGTGTGTATGCATATATGTATATTAATCTTGTTCCAGGCCCACAAATTTGACACCTCCTATTCTTCAAACTGCCTCTTTGTTCTGGGTGAGAGGCCCTGAATTCAAGCCCTGGTTCTCCTACTTTCTACCTTTATGTCCTTGAGTGAGTCACTTTCTTTTTCTCTTCAAAATGAGGAGGTTGGAGTTCTGGAGATGACCCTGGAGGTGCCTTCTAGTTCCAAATCTACCATTCAATCATGTCCCTTCCCACCTTGACTTGGATGAACCACAGATTCCTTCTGTACAATAGAGGTCATTTTGGTGGCTCAGATTTGGGGACATGCCTATATCTTCCTATCTAAGATTACTTTGGGTTTGCTTTGTATGTGTCTTGCACGTGCTTACGTGGACACAAGTTGTCTCTTCTGCCAGTGTCTGGCACATGGTCAGCACTATACAAATTCTGGTTCCCTTCTTTGCTCCTCACTTGTCATACCTCTTACCTGCTGCTCTCCTGATTGGGGACCTTCCTGGCCCAGACCACTATTTCATGAGGCACCCAGACCATGCTCATTTCCTTCCCAGCTTCACATTCCACCTCCCTGCCATCAGCCTTGTCTCAGTGTAGGTTCTCTTTCTCCCTTCTCCCTTCTTCCTCATGTGTTAGAATGTAAATTCCTTAAAAGCAAACACTGTCTTTTTAAAAAATTCTATTTGTATCCCTAGCATTTAGTACAGTCCCCGGCACATAGTAGGTGCTTAATAAATGTGCTAGTCATTCCTCTAGTCATCATCTATCATCTCTCTTCTCTATTAGTTATTAGTTATCTTTCTTCTTGCTATCATCTTCCTCTAGCTATCATCTCTATTATCTCTATCATCTATCCACCCACCCACCCATCCACCCACCCATCCATCCATCCATCCATCCATCCATCCATCCACCCATCCACCCACCCATCCACCCACCCATCCATCCATCCATCCATCTATCCATCCATCCATCCATCCATCCATCCATCCATCCATCCATCCATCTAGCTATCCATCCATCCATCCTTGAGAGCAAGACTGATTGATTGATTGACTTGAAGATCTCAAGGAGTTATGGAAACAACTAGAGGAAGTGACTTAATGACCAGTGAACTAGAGAAAAAGTAGTATCTAGAGCAGTGGTTCTCAACCTTCCTAATGCCATGACCCTTTAATACAGTTAGTTCTTCATGTTGTGGTGACTCCCAACTATAAAATTATTTTCCTTGCTACTTCATAATTATAATTTTGCTACTGTTATGAATCGTAATGTAGGATGTATTTTCATTGTTACAAATTGAACATAACCCACAGTTTAAGAACCACTGATCTAGAGAATGTTTACCTCTAGAGAGGAATGGAGTAAGAGAAGGGGTATGGAGGTAGGAGGGGCCTGGAGCAGAGAGGCCTACAAGCTCTCTTTTCCCTAAATTCAAATTAAAGGCTTTTTGAAGGATTTTTTTCCCCAGTAGCTTTTGGGATAAAATAACCATAGTTAAAACTTAATATTAATACAGCACTTTCAAACTTTACAAAGAGATTTACATATAACATCTCCTTTGATTCTCAGAATGGCCCTGCAAAATAGGTTGAATTATTATCATTTTACAGAGCAAGAAAATGAAGCTAACTGAGTTATGTTAGTTGCCCACAGTCACATAATAGCTACTAAGTGTATGAGACAAAACTGGAAATCAGGCCTTCCTAACTACCAGGCCAGCAGTCTATATTCATTATTCCACTTGGCTGCCTTAGGGGAGCCCTCCTTCTGAATCTGGAGGTAGCACAGTTTAGTTTTAGGAAACAAGGAGGTCTTACTATCTAAAGGGGAAGTCAAGTGATTTAATTGTGATACAAGGGAGTGTGAGCTCAAAAGATTGATGTGCTATAGTTTAACAGTACTCCATTTGGAGTTGTTAAGACGATTCAAATCCCAGCTCTGCTACTTGATACTTGTGTGTCCTTGAGCAAATCATTTAACTTCTCTTGGCCTCAGTCTTCTTATCTGGAAAATGAGTGCATTAAGACTATAAGATTTGTAAAATCCTTTCCAGTTCCAAATCTTATGATCTGTAAAAGGGCGAAGGAGAGAGGCAGGTAAAGTGCTGTAAGAAACTGGGGGATGGAAATATCACTTACACCTGGGGCATGGAGAAGGGGGTGTGGGGCTAAGTTTCATGAAAGGATGAGTTGGTCCTTGGACGCATAAAGGGGCTTAAGCAGACTGAGATGGAATGATGAGAGTTCATCAACAAGGGGGAACATGGTGAGCAGAGACTTGAAGAGGGAAGAGAGCACAATTCAAATAGAGATGAAAATTAGTCTGATTTGGGCTGAAGCATGGAGGAAAGAAAAGTAATATGAAGCAAGAGAGGACAGAAATGAGAACTGGTACTCTGTTCTTAAAAGAGGCGACATTAGGACACCATGGTCATGTCCCCAAATGGCAGAAATCCCTTTTCTTCTCCCTATGTCTGGGATGACCCACTCCATGAATGCCTCTTGAGTCAACATGGGAAGAGCCCTGAACTTATACCTAGGAGATCTCTTGTATCTAGGCTCTGAAATTTATTAGTTTTGTGATTGTGGCAAGTCATTCCATCTTTCTGAGCCCATTTCCTCACCTATACACTAATAAAATTTGCATTACACTACCTACCTGCTCTTGGATCATCGTTCTCATCTCTCTCCCTGGAACCTTGGACTTTGCTCTTGGGTGTTCTGGCTCTGAGTCTAGGCCATTTCTCTGCCTTCTCCAAACTATCCTCTTCCTCCACTAAATGGGAAGTTAGCTGCTTGAAGAGAGTGACTATATTACTGTGTTGTATTTGTATTGCCAGTGCTTGGTGTGGTGCCTGGTACATTCTAAGTGCTTAATTAATGCTCTCTCTGTTCATCTAGCTGCCTACCTATCTCAATGGGTTATTATAAGGAAAGAGCTTTATAAAGCTTATATAGGTTTGTAGAGATGGGGCTTGTCTTTCTCATCATCATTATTATTATTACTGGGACCGTTCCAACCTTTTCATAGTGGTGACTAAATGGCTCTACTTGCTCACCGTTAATGCCTGTTTGAAACAACCTCCCTCAAAGGACTGGAAACGCTTTGGAAAATCACTCAATATCTGCTTTTGGTTAGCATTTAGCTCCTTGACGATGTTGCTGATCTTATTCATTTCTTCATGGGTTCATTATATGTTTCTAATATCTGGAGAAGAGTGGTTCTTCTTGACCTGAATGAGTAGGCTTCTATTGACACAGGAGTAATTTTAACTGAAGCAGGTAATAACATAGGGTTGCTACCTAATGATTTGTCCGTGGGCTTGTTTAGAGATTTAAGAGGTTTCAAATTGCCACAAGATTTGTTTTTTTTCTCGTATGAATTATAAAATGTCACATCTGGGAGATACCATTTATTAATGGGGTCATGCATAGATTGCAGAATCGGAAGGGGCTTTAGAGGGGATACAGTCAAAGCCTCATTTTCCTGATTGGAAAGCTGAAACCCAAAGAGATTTAAGTGGCCTGTCTAAGGTCACACAGGCGGCAAATGACAGAGCTCATATTTAAACCAAGTTGCTCTAACTCCAAAGTCAGCATTTTTCCTTCTCACTGTACTGTGTTGCATTTTATCAATGAGGACATTGAAGTGATTTGGCCAAGGCCACGTAGAGAGCTAGTGTCAGAGTTCAATTTCAGTTCCTGATTTTCAGTTTCCTCTTATTGGATCAATCGACCAATTAATTATAAAAATTACCAAGTGTCTACTATGCACCAGTCATGGGGATATGAAAATATAAGCAATAATAATCTCTGCCCTCAAGAAGAAAGGAAAGAAACAAGTATTTGTTGAGTGCCTACTATGTGTCAGGTAATGTTAAAGACTTTACAATGATCATTTCACTGTATCCTCGCAATAATCCTGGAAGGTAAGTGCTGTTATTATCCCTGTTTTGCGTTTGAAGAAACAGAGGCAGACGGAGATTAAGTGACATGCCCAGGATCACACAGCCAGTCAGTGTCTAAGGTAGATTTAAACTCAAGTCTTCCTGACTCTAGAGGTAGAACTCTATCTACTGCACCACCTGGCTGTACAGAGGAGTTTGCAATAGAGGAGCGAGAGATAACGTGTACATATAGATACATATAAATATGTACAAATTAGGTATTGTGTGATTTTTGGGGAAAAGACAATAGTTGGGTGTTGGGGAAGAGGAGAGATTGGGAAAGGCCTCCTGTAGAAGGCAATGCTTAAACTGATGCTCAAAGAAAGCTAGGGATTATTAGAGACAGGTGAGGATGGAGTTTGTGAGGGGTGCCTGTATTCTAGGCTTGGGAGAAAGCCAGTGCAAAAGCAAGGAGGAAGGAGATGAAGAACCATGCATGAGAAACAACAAGAAAGCCCATTTGGCTGGACCGTATGATAGATGTAGAGTAGGGAGGAAAGTACAATAAGACTTGAAAGGTAGATTGGGGTCAGGTTGTAAAGCTGGAAGAAACTTGAGAGAACATTTGGTCCATAGGTTTCCAAACTTATTTGGCCTACTGCTTCCTTTTTTTTTTTTTAAAGTAGATACTCAGCATCCTGCTGAAAATCTACCCTTCTTTAACCCTTAACTTTTTTTTTTAATTTGCATCATTTCAAAAACATACAATTTAAAAAAAGGATACATCTTAAATTGAATAATTTATTATAAATTTGTGGGTTTTTTCCTTGCATTGAAATTTTGATGATTCCTGCCATGGGTGCTGGACTTCCTGACAATGTGCAACACAGTCGCCTGCCAACACTTGCTTGTTAAGACCTGTCAGTGGATTTGACCAGTGATAAACTATAATTTGCATTGTATGTGTTTACTTGGAAAATAATGAAATTGCTACACCTTTAACTCTGTTACACAAAAGATGAACACAACAGATGAACCATGTATGAATGGTTTTTCAAAAATTTCATCTCTTCCTTCTTTATGTTTCTACTACCATCTTATTTTTATTTAACACCCCCAATTGCACCTGAGGCTACTACTGCCCCTCTGGATAGTTCCAGCATCCCAAGGGAGTGGTATCACCCACTTTGGGAACCTATGAATCTAGTCTAACACTTTTTAGATGGGGGAAATTGAGCCCAGGAATATGTAGCAAAGCCAGGATTTGAACTTGGGTCCTCTGACCCCAAATCTAGTGTTCATTCCACTTTACCATAAAAAGCCTCTATCCAGGGCTCTTTCTTTTCCTTTACAATGATTCCTTAAGGTCCCTTCCAGGTTTAAAATGGAATATTCTTATGACCCATCTTCCCAAGCTTCTGTACTATTAACTGACTGTATAACGTGGGGTTAAGTGATGCAGTCTCTCAGAAAGAGTAAACCACTGTTTTCTTACAGGCTGTTTGTCCTTATTAATTCAGGTAGCAATTACCCATTCTGAATATTTGGCAACTAATTAGTTATTCCTGTGGAGATGGCAGAATCAGTGATGCTTCACTCTGGCCTGATTCACTTTCTTCATTTCTTAATTCAGGAGAGAAAAAAGAAGGGTAAGGGTGAGGGAAGGAGAAAGAGAAGTCTTTCTAACTCCTAATGATACCCCTTGCTGCCCAGGGCAGGGCCCAGAGTATGAATCTACAGGATGATCAAAATAACCCGCCCAAATCTGGTTTTGTGCTTTTTTTTCCCTGGTAGCTGGCTCATTGCCCCTGTGGGTGCTGTTCCTGGTATTTTACTTGCCCTATAATAGTGAGGATAATTTCAGAGTCCAAGCTAATGGCCACCAATGGAGCTTGGTCACCTCCTCAGGGAACTTTGTCCTCTGAACCCCAACAGGGCTCTGAGAAGCCAAGGGACCAAGAATGATGACCTAGAGGCCACCAAATTAAAAAAAAAAGTGCTCCTGCTTAATTTGGGGTAAAAGATGGTTTAGGATGATAGGAATTTGAGCTAAAAGGTGCCTTACAGATACAGATTATTTAGAAATCAGTTTAAGAGATAAAGAAACAGTCTCTTAAAAAGGAAATGACTTGTCCAAAGTTGCACAACTAGAACAGTTAAATGGCAGAGCTGGACATGAACCCATTCAAGGCTCTTTCTAGTCAACTGTGTGACTTCTAAAGTCACAGAATTAGAGCTTTTAGTGACTGTGAGGAATACAGGGAAGGAACAGGAGTTTTCTGGTAAATGTTTAACAACCAGCCCTCCAACACACACACACACACACACACAACTTTTAGGTTTAATGAATATTATTTATATTTTCTCTATCACTTCAAATTTAGACAATCAACAGAGCAATAACTCAAGCCCTGATTTCTAGTATTTGTTGATTTCCCTAGTTATAAATGCTTGCTGAAAAGTTAACAATTGACTCTTGTGAATTAGTTCAAACTGGCTCCAACACACCCCTGGGAAGGAAGCTTAAATTTTGTAGGGAATTAAGGTGCAAAGTCCTATACTAAACACCTATATAGCATTAGAACTTATGTTTCCTGTCTACTACTGATCTTCAAAGCCAACATTTTGCTTCTATTTATACTTTTTCTTGATAGAATTTTTAATATCCTATTCACAGAAGCAAGTCTTTAACAGTTTTATGAAATAGGAAGGAGTTTAATTTAAGGCAGCTTGTTATTTCAGCAGAAATACTCTTAGGACAATTTGATTCTTTAAAAGTAAAAGAAAAAAAACCCTTCTTTTGGTTAATGAATACTTATGAGCTGGTAAGAGAAACCTAACCTGCTATTGGCATGATCACACATCATCCCTTCCGCCTGCAGGACAATCAGTTCCATTTTCCCTTCTTCCAGGTTCTATCTCTCTTCATTTGGACCCACAAGAAAACATTTCCTTAAAACTATTTATACTTGAATTCTCTTTGCTGATAGAAGATAATGAGATGATAGCCTGTTTCAGCATGACCTTTGGCCCTCATTTGTTCCTCAAAAAAGGGCATACATTCAGTAGGGCACTATGTTCAGTTAAGTTTAGTTAAGACATTTCTCGTCTCCACAGAATTTATAGTATGGTGTGGTTAGTGGGTGAGATGGGGTATTGGGGTACAGGGCATAAAATACAAGCACATCTAGCTATAGGATATGATATGTAAAAGTATGTTAGCTTCAAAACAAAGGACCATGTGGATCTTGAAGGGGAAAGTGAATATTGCTTGAGGACTTCAGGGAAGACTTTGTGGAGGTGGCATTTGAGTTGGGCTTTATATGATGAATAGAAATTCAACAAGCAAATAGGGTAAGGGAAGGCCCTAGTGGCACTGGACACCGTGTGAGAAAAGTCAAGGAGGCTGGAGAGTGTAGCACATATTCAGTGGGGGTAGAGTTGTGTAGGTTGGCTGGATCATAGAGTCCATAGGGAAGAATATTTAATACCTTGGAAAGGCAGGAGGTTGCTAGATTGTGAAAGGTTTGAAATGCCAGAAAAAGGAGTTTGAAATTTTCTTAGGAAACAATAGGGAGCCATCGGAAACTTTGGAGCTAAGGAGTGATTTGACCAAGCCCATGCATAAGAAAGATTATTCTGGCAGCTGTATGAAGGATCAGCTTTGGATGAGAAAAGACTAGTTTGCTTTTCCTTCTGAGGTATCTTTATCATGGATTCTATGACCCTATAGTAATTGGCTATCCTTTGACCTCTTGTTATAACATGGGTTCATAGTTAGAGGCTGAAGAGAGCTTATGTGACATCTAGTCAAACTGCCTCATTTTACAGTTGAGGATAGGCCAGAGAGGTCAACTGATTTGCCCATGGCCATACAGGTAGTAAGTGTCAGAAATAGGATTTGAACCCAAATTCTCTAATTCCTAAGCTGGGATTCTTTTCACCTCACTAGCCTATAGTCTTTGCTTGGTCTCTGCTTCACTTAGACTAACTGCTGGCTAGACTGGGTGAGTGGAGGTGGGGTTGGAGACAGTGAGGGTCAGGGGATGGGAGTTGTGGTTCATTTCCTCTAGGAAAAGACCCCCTCCTCTTTAGCTCCAACAGGCCCCCTTGAAGCTCTGCCAGAGCAGAACCAGATGGCTCCATTCACTCCACATGCTACAGAAAACCCCTCGCCCCTGGCTTCCATCTTCTCTGTGTTTCTGGCTATTTAGCATGGAGCTGTATGTCTCTGTGCAGCTGTGGTTGGCTCCATTTACATTTCTGTGTTTGTTTGTGTATGTTTGTGTGTGCTTTGTTCCACCCATTTAATTGAAAGTTACCCCAGGACAGGATCCTTGGCTTGGATTTCTTTTATATCTTCCCACTGTGCCTAGCTCAGTGCTCTGCAAATAGGGAGCAGCTGTTATTAGCCAGCAGAATTAGAGGTAGGCAGGTAATATAATACAAAGGACTGGAGTTAAAAGGCCTGGGTTTGAGTCCTAACTCATCCACTCTGCCCCTGGACCTCTTACCCTGGAAGTACACTCCCTCCATACAGCCCCTTTGTCTGATAGACTGGATCCTTCCAGAACTGCCATTTTAAGGAAAGTGCTGAGTTCAGCTATATCTTCATTTGTCTCCAAGACCTCTCTCTGGGCTCTCCTCCTGACTCTCCAGACTTTCTTTACTATCCTCTGAGGGGGTTATTTTCACCTCCCATTCCCTCTCTTCCCCCAACATGCTTTTCAGCTTGCTTTTACTGATTGTCTTCTGCTATTAGGATGTAAACTGGCCAGTGCTGGAAATACAGTAAGGGATTAATAAATGCTTGTTGACTTGACTTGACCCTCTAACTATTGAATTTAACCTCTCTGAGTCTCAATATTCTAATTTTAAAAAGCAGATACTACTACTTGTAGAATCAACTTCACAGGATTATTATCAAGATTGAGTAAGATACACATATCAAGCCCTTGACACGTCATATAGCTATCAGCAATGATTATTATTGATCAGTATTCACAACTTTTGGTGACAGCTTGTTGATATGCTGTTATTGATCCTTAGGCTCTCTTTCTCTCTCCCCCTTCCTCCCTCCCCCTCCCATTTAAGTCATACAGAGCTCCTCTTTGTAGGGGCAGCTGATGGGGCAATGCATAGTGCCTTAGTCTGAGGATGCTGAGGTCTTCCCAACTCTAAGCACAGCCTTAGAAGCTTATTAGTTGTGTGACCCTGGGCAAATCACTTAGCCTCTGTTTGCCTCAATTTCTTCCACCGTAGAATGGGAATCATCATAGTATCTACCTCTCAGTGTTGTAAGGATAAAATGAGATCCTATTTGTAAAGTACTTAGTACAGTGCTGATGCATAATAGGTGGTGTATAAATACTTATTCCTTTGTTTTTCTCTCCTTTTCCCCCATCTGTGTATGAGCCACAGATAGGAAGACCCAAGAACACCGCTACTATTGGTTGAGGCTGAGTTTGGGGAATATAGGAGAAAGGAGGCTGTATTTGATGTACCTGTGCATCCCAGTGACTCTCTTCAGGGGAGCAACCTTGTGGGTTAACCCTTAATCCCCAAGAAGTCAGCAGGGGGTCTAAGTGGGGCTTCTTATCCCCAGAGCAGAGAGAAGCTCTCTACCACTGCCAAGAATTCATGATAAGGCTCTGAGAACAGGTTCATTTGACTCTAGAAGGACAAAAAAATTAAAGGGGTGAAGTCTGGGGCTGCTGGGGGGAAGCAGTCAGGGCTGAATCTTAGATGTTTTCCTGTCCAATTATAGAATGGAGATGCAGGATCAGAGGGTTTCAGAATGAAAAGGCTGCACAAAACAAAAGCACTAACATGGAATTAAAGATCATTTAGTTATATCTTAATAGCACAGGTTTAGAGTCAGAAGAGACCTTAGCTAGTCTAGTCCTCCTTCATTTTACAGAAGTAAAAAAAAATACAGAAGTTAATTTTCAAGGTGCTTAGTGTCACAAGGGTCATAATAGGAAAAGTGAAACTTGGACCCAGGTCCTCTGAGACCAAAACCACCACTCTTTTCCATAAGGTTACAACAAACTTCCCATTTTACAAATGAAGAAGCTGAGACCCAGAGAAGTGAGAGAAGACTTTTTCAAGGTCACATACTAGACAGTTGAATAACTAGGATTTGATCCCAGGTCTTCTGACTTTTTAAATGTAATGTCCCCTCCTTAAATAACACTTTTCCTCATCTTCTTCATTGCTAATCTTCCCCTTCCCTCCCCCCCCCCCCACATGACTTGGTATTTACTTTCCCTATATTTTGTGTATTTCCACATGTTTCCCACAGTGAGGTAGATAGGTAGCTGCAGTGGACAGGAAGTTGGGCCCGGAGTCAGGAAGACTTATCTTCCAGAGTTTAAATTGGGCCTCAGAAACTTATAAGCTATGTGACCCTGGGCAAGTCACTTAACCCTATTTGCCTCAGTTTCCTTATCTGTAAAATGAGCTAGAGAAGGAATGGCAAACCACTTCAATATCTTTGCCAAGGAAACCCAAAATAAGGTCATGAGGAGATGGAGAAGACTGAAAAATGGCTTAACGACAACTTCCCACCTTGAAAGCTCCTTGAGGGCAGAGACTCTTGCCTTAATTGTATTTTATATTTATTTGTACTTATATTGTTATGCCAGCATTTTTCGGCTCTCTATCTCTGATGCCTGGAATGTGCCTGATACATAGCAGATATTGAGTAAATGTTTGTTGAATGAATGACTGCTCCTTACACTAAGCTAGGCTGACTTTGGGGCTCCCAACAAAACTTTCCATACTTAAACCAAGGTGACACCTGTGAATTCTGGGTCCCTGGGAGTGCAAGCCCTGGCCAGCCCATGCAGATCCTCAGGGTAACATGCTTCTTCAATGCCACACCTCATGAGAACCATCGACACAGCAACACCTTTGAAGCCTCCCTCTCAATCCCATCCACCGGGTTGGGAAATGCAAAAACACCAGGTGCAGGTGTTAGTTAGGGTTTCTTTCCACTTACAATACCTGGAGCTTTTCTGTTGTATTCCTCTCCTTCCCCTCCCCCCATGACGTCATGTATACAAATGAACAGTAGGTGGAAGGCTCCTGCCAAACCACACTGACCGAAGGAATGTGTGTCAGGTTCTCTATAACAGGACAATGTCCCATCCCTTCTTGGCTTCTCCCCATCTCGGAGATTTTGACAAGTATCCCCACTCATCCCTTCCTATCTTAGGTTTAATAGATTTGCCACTAATTGGTTGTTGTTTAGTAGCTGGGATCACCTATGCCTAGTGCCAACACTCATAAAGAATAACAGCAGTGGTTCTGGGGAAACAGAGGTTGAGCAATTCCTTTATCCCTAAGTCCAGGTTTCCAGAGCCTGACCTTCTCCTGGGAAAGGGTAAGGCAACTGAGACTTAAGACTCAGTGTGGCACCCCAGAAAGAGCTTGGAGTTAGGTAACCTGGGTGGGAGTCCTGCCTCTGCCACTTGCCAGCTTTGGGTTACCTAGGGTAAAGTCATTTCAAGTTTCTGAGCCTCAGTTTCCAAATCTTTAAAATGGGAGAAATTATACTTAGTTTTTTTTTAACTGTATCCTGCTGCCTCCAAGATTTATAATAATTTGCAGAGGTTCCATAAAATATTGGGAGGCATACTGCTAGCATTTTGGAAAGAGGGGTAGGATCAGGAAGACTGACCTGGGTTCATATTCAGAAATCTACCTCTCAGTGCACCAGGAACTCTGGTTCTAAACAGCTATCAAAACTCCACGGGTACGGAGAGTTTCCTCATGGAGAAGAGATCTATAGGAAGGAAGAAATGACAGGGGTGGTTCTGGGTGGCTCTGTGACAAAGTGAATAGAAGGCTACGAGGCCTGGAGGCTGGAATATCTGAGTTCAAATGCAGCCTCAGCCACTTACCACCGTGTGGCTCTGGGCAAGTTACTTAATCTCTGTCTGCCTCAGTTTCCTCAAGTGTAAAAGGGAGACAAAAATAGCGTTGACCTCCCAGAGTTGTTCTGAGAATAAAATGAGATGTTTGTAAAATGCTTAGCACAGTGTCTGGCATGTAGTAGGTACAGTATAAATGCTGGCTATTAATATTATACAAAAGTTATTCTCCACGAAAAACTAGCCGTGTGACCTTGGGCAAGTCGCTTAACCCCAACCTGCCCTCCAAAAAGCAAAAAAAAAAAAAACAAAAACAAAAACAAAAGTTATTCTCTAGGGTGTGCCAGAAATAAAGTGACTTCTGCTGTCTGAGGACCAAATGACAGGATATCTTGTAAAGTGCTTAGCAAAGTGCCTGGAACCTAGTAGGACCTTTCCCCTTTTCCTTATTTTTGTCTTCTTCCAACTCTGATGCGAATCCAAGTCTGCTTTGTATTGGTTGTGCTTCATCAGTCATTTGCTCCCCCTTTCTGAGCACCAATTTCCTCCTCAAAGAGCTTGAACTAGATCTTTCCCAGGGTCCCTTGTAACTTTAAGTCCCACCATGCTGTGATCCATTCACCTCTGACATTCTGGGGTTTCCACTGTTACACAAACCAGAACTACCAAATCTCTGCTCAGCTCACTGAGTGAAATATCCTACTTTCTGCTGTGTCAAGGAAGTGTCTCATTGGCTAAAACTCACTGAGTGACTAAGGATTTCCACAATTGCTAAATGAGGATGCTGCTAAAAAGGGAAAATTTCATGTGTTAACCCTTTTACTTAGTCACGAAGTTCATGGGTTTAGAAGGTAACCAGAAATCAATATTCAGGATCAAAAATTTGTCCACTCTGTCTTCTATTTCTTCACCTGTAATAATACTAGCTAACATTTCTAGAACACTTACTATAGGCCAGGCACTGTGCTAAGTGCTTTACAGTTATTACCTATTTGATCCTCTTGACAACTCTGGGAGGTAGATACTATTGTCCCCATTTTACAGGCAAAGAAACTGAGGCAAAAGTTAATTTGAACTCAATTCTTCCTGACTCTAGGCCCAAAGCTCTATCCATTGCACCACCTAGCTCCCTACGTATAAAAGGAAGAAGCTACTGTCTTCTCTTCCATCTCTCAATCTATGAAATTCTAAGAGATGATAAGAGAGAAGTACCTTGACCTGGTCACTAGACCATATAATATCTTTTTTTTTTTTTTGGGAGGGCAGTTGGGGTTAAGTGACTTGCCCGAGGTCACACGGCTAGTTTTTTGTGTTAAGTGTCTGAGGCCGGATTTGAACTCAGGTACTCCTGACTCCAGGGCCGGTGCTCTATTCACTGTGCCACCTAGCCGCCCCTAGACCATATAATATCAAACTCAAATGGACACTAGGACAACTAAACCATATGCGAGGATCTCTGAGGGCTATATACTGACATAGGTAATAACATTAATATTACCTATGTCTTATTGTATCTGTATTTATTTTACTAAATGTTTCCTAATTACATTTTAATCTGATTCCTGTCCCACTTAAGAATGTTGCCAGCAACATAGTTAAGTAGGTAGAAGCCTTAGACAGGGAGCCTCTGATATATACTAGCTATGGTACCTTGGGCAAGTCACAATCTTTGTGCCTCAGTCTCTTCATCTGTAAAATGAGGATAATAGCAACTTCTGTACAGGGTTAGTGTGAGGCTCAAATGATATGATGAATGTAAAGTGCTTTGTAAACTTTACAGAGCTATATATAGTTATCATTATGATGCATTGCTTGAGAAGATATATGCTAAAAAGCTGCTATGACTTCAGTGATACTTTTAAATGGATTTGTATTTTATTAATTACAATGCCATCTATATACATTTGAAAAATAGTGGTAGATGCATGAGGTACATTACTTAGTCTGCAGAAGATGTTTTCTTATTACTTTACGGAGATGGTGAGTAATGTTGATGATTAGAATCTGGATGAAGGGATCATAATTTCAATCTTTCAACTTTAATCCATATATGAACTTGAGGATCTTTGCAACTGTGTTCTCACCTACCTCCACCCTTCTATCCCCACCCCTAGGAGTCCTTGATCCACAGGCTGAGAAATGCTATTCTAAATTTCTTATGCTTAGATAGTAATTTAATAGAAAGAGCACTGAGCTGGAAGCCAGGAGACCTGGGCTTTCTACTCAGTTCTGCTCCGAATTAGCTGTATGACTTGGGGCAAGTTATTTCCCCTTTCCAATCCTTTCCTCTACCATCTTGAAAGAGTTTCTGACTTCTTAAACAAGCATGCTTGTGATTATATAATTTGAAATGATCATCTGTGTAGTGGTCTTTAATGTTAATTTAAATGTGCCACAGAAACACACTTAAATGTGGCTCTTGAATTTTGCAGTGCTCCACGAGACACATAGGAGACCCTGATAGACTTTTGGCAATTTATAGTCTATACTTTAAGAAGAGAAATGGGCTTGGAATCAACCTGGATGAATAGAATGGATAAATGAATGAGAAAACAAAACAAAACAAATCTTTATTATATACCTACTAAGTGCCAAACATTGTGCTAAATGATAAAGATACAAGTATAGAATTGGGGGTCAATAGAGTCACTCAATCAATCACCTTGTCCTATTTACTCCTAATATCTGTATCAGGTGAGCACACCTCTGCTGAGTCAATCAAGGAACAAGGTCCAAACACCTGTGTTGAATCAATCAATCAACCAAAGGCTTTAAACTGAGTCTGAAAAGTTCTTTATCTTTTAGAAGTCCTTGGAAACCACTGGATGAAATAGAGTGATGCACAGCAATCTCAGGAGGTATGTACGGATTGGTTGAGGAGACTTGGTCATGCTCTATGAGTTTTGTATAAAATTGCCTGTTGAATTGGGGATTCTAGTGAGTGGCAAGCCAGGAGAGAGCAGTTCTGGCTAAGCACTCAAGAAGGAATTGCTTGGGGGAAAGGAAAAGGGAGATGGAAAGAAGGAGATTAGTGTCAGGGTCAGCCTTGGTCTCAGTCCCCTGCCTTGGCCTTGGAAACTTTGAAGGGCTAGATTTTAGATTTCATTCCTATCTTAGCATGCTCCTGATGTCAGCGTCTTCTCAGGAGTTGAAGACAGCCTGGATGTGATGAAGAAAGGTAGGCTCAGGGCTCTCCAGGGAGCCCAGCAGAAAAGTTACAATACACTTAAGGTGAACATCTGGAGGACTTTGGCAAAAGGACGTCTAGGAGTTGTAAGTTATCTCCTTTGTTACCTGTAGTCTCCAAGCTTGAGGCCACACTCCCCTTCTCTCTGAATATAATGAGGGGAGAGTATGTTCTAGACCTAGACTATTAGACTAGTTAACTGTTCCTAGTAAATACCTCCTTTAAGTATTTTAAATATAATATTAGCTTATAATCATGGGGGCAGCCCATCAGTGAGGACTATAGCATTAGATATCTGGGTTGCCCCCTAGAACTTGGAGGGTGATAAGAAGCAACTGCCCTGTGGGGACCCAGCACTCAGTGCAAAAAGAGGTTGGAAATATAGCTCCAAAACATGCTACATAAGCACAAAAGTGACATAGTCACTGCCCTCAAAGAGCTTACATTTAAAGGAGGATACAGCATACATAGGGAAGTAGTGACCAGGAATGGGAGTTTGGTCTGGAGAGTTACAGGGCCTAGGAGTAATAAATTATCATACCCTTTCCAGGAGCAGTAGAAGTATTGATTTGATTGCTGTTCCCCAAACAAGAGGTCATGAGTTCTTGTGTTAGGGTGGACAGCAAGATGACTGCTTAGGCCTTGGTTGAATACAGAGAACTTGATTATTTCTGAGAACCATTAATTGTGATCATTTTGTTGGATACAGTCAGTACGATTACTCTGCTCCTTTAGTTATCTTAGCTGACTCTGATCTCCTGTTGGTTGGCTGAAGGCATGTGAAGCATGGTCTGAGGAGACCTGGAATCTCTTCTATGTTGAAAATTTTTCATGGTAGAAGAGTTTGTGGTTTTTCTCATTTTTTCCCCCCAGTTAGCTAACCCTCACTGTGAGGAAGTTCATCCTTTTGTCCCTTCCAAATCTCTCCTGCTGAAATTTAGGAAAATTACTTTGGTTGTAAGTAATTTGGAATAATGAAAATGTCATTAAGTCTCCTAGCTTGTATGTGTTACTCTGTCTTCCTAACAAGACTGTTAGCTACTTGAGGGCAAAGAGCTTGCCTTAGTTAAACTTTATATCTCCTCAGCACCCACGATGGTAGATGGTACTTAATGGTGCTTAATGAATATAGGAATGCCTTGTTCTCTTCAGTTCCACCCTCATCTCTCCACCAAGCTTTGATTTCTTTAGGAATACTATATTAAAATGCAGCAGCATCTGGGTTGTTAGTGTGTGTGTATGTGTGCATATGTATATGAGGTCCTGACTTTCTCTACATAGTAATTATTAAACAAAAAAGAAGACTTCTGTAAGAATTCTGTTTACAAATATTTGCCACTTTTACAATCATTAATTGGCATTATAAAATGTGATATTTTTAGATCCTCAGGCTTCTAGCTAATGCCCTCCCCCATCCATGAAATTACTTTGCATTTACTGTTGTATATCTTTTCTATTTACTTATCTATATGCATCTGGTTTTTCCCAGTAGAATGTAAGTTCCTTGAGGTTAGGGACTATTTCCCCCAGCACCTAGCATAGTGGATGATACATAGGTTGGTTTGATTTGGATGTTCTCAACATGAGATATATATCAGAAATTGAGGGATTCCTCACTTGGTATCTGCTTTATTCAGTGAAACCTGTTCTTTCAGTAGCATTTCTGCTCATAGCAAACATTTGACCTTTTCCCCTTGGCCTCCTTTCCTGGACTCTACTCCACTACTCACCAACCAAACTGGCTTTTCTAATGCATTTTGTATTGTTCCTGGGGCCTACCACGGTTGCAAATTTGCAGATTTGGAGGTTGTTAGAGCTGGAAGGGCCCTTGGGGCTCCATCAATATATCCAACCCCTTCATTTTACTAAGAAAGTAGCTAAGTCCCAGGGATGGCAAATGATTTGTCACTTTGTCCAAAGTCATGTAGCTATTTGACAGGAAACTGACACCAGAACACCAACTCCTGTATTCCTTTTTTCTTGGCTGCTTGGTTGACTGAGTTGAAGATCAGAGGGCTTTTCAACAATGGACCCAGTAATCTAGCTTGAATATGTATTCCCAAATACACATTAGGGCAGCTGGGTGGTATAGTGGATAGAGTACTTGACTTGGAGACAAGAAGACCTGAATTCAAATTTGACTCAGACACTTACTAGCCAAATGACCCTGAGCAAGTCTGTCTGCTTCAATTTCCTCAGCAGTATAGTAGGGATTATTAAGGTACTTGTCTAAAAGGATCATTGTGTGGTTCAAGACTGGTCCTCTTTGAACAAAGGACAAATGACAATCTGTAAGTAGTAGTAGCTGCCCCACTGGTGACCCAACTGGACAGTTTCAGTTGGGCAGTTGGGCAAATGCTCCTTCCTTCCCTCTTTCCCTCTATCCTTCCCTTCCTTCTTCCCTCCCTTCCTCCTTCTTTCTCTCCTTCCCTCCCTCCTTCTCTCCTTCCTTCCCTTCTTCCTTTCATCCTCCCTCTTTTCCTCTCTTCCTCTCTCCACTTGGGGAATCATACACCTACAAGTAAATGCTCTGCCCAAAGAAATATAAAGTTCTGTTAAACCAGGTTTTGATAAATGGAGCTACTTGACACCTAAAACACAGATCTCTCTGTCACTGACTGGCCAGTGATAAATTCAAGCCCAAGCCTCTGTCGGTCACTGTTTTGTTTTTGATGGCTCAGAGTAAATGTAAATAGCAATTGTTTCAGTTCTGACCAGAAACCCAAGGGTCTTCCTCTCCCAGATTGACTTTTTTTTTGAGTAGGTAAAAGAGGTCATTTTTTTGCCTTATTTCTTACCAAGCCTCAATCACTGAATGGGTGTTGCCTCAGACAAACTGAGACCTGGGAAAGACCTTAGTTTAAAAATACTGTCTCCCACTGCATAGGGTCCATCTCCAGTTGTTCTGATCTTTATTTTGCCACTGGACCCAGATGGCTCTGGAGAAGAGAGTGAGGCTGGTGACTTTGCTCAGCCCTGCCTCATTTAAATCCAATTCACTTGTAAGTCAAGACATCACCTTCCTGATGTCATTGGTTCTCTTAGAGAATGAAGGACAAGCAACAACAATCCATGGTTCAAATAAGATAATATTTGTAAAGCACTTAGCACAGCGCAGGGCATATAGTAGGTACTTAAATATTTATTACCTTGCCCATGTAGAGCAAAAAATGAATCATCATGGCTTCTGCAAAGTATTTAATGGTAGCATGACTCAATACTAGAGAAAGGATAGCACGGTGTCAAACTCTGATAGAAACAGTCTGTAAATAAAGAGATCTGTGGGCCACATAGTGACTTAGTTTTAAAGTGTAATGTTATCTATGTTTTATTGTATTTTTATTTATTTTATTAAATATTTCCCAATTACATTTTAATCTGGTCCAGGTTGTATTCAGGAGTATGCATTTGACATTTCTGATGTACTGGATAGAATGCTAGTTTAAAGTCAGGAGTTGTTGTTTGGTTGTTTCACTGGTATCCAATTCTTCATGACCCATTTGGGATGTTCTTGGCAAAGATACTGGAATGCTTTCCCATTTCCTTCTCCAGCTCATTTCATAGATGAGGAAGCTGAAGCAAGTGAGGTTAAGTGACTTGCCCAGGGTCATATAGTTAGTAACTGTCGGAGGTCAGATTTAAACTCAAGATGAATCTTTCTGACTCCAGGCCCAGCACGGTGCTGCATTGTTTTTCCTACAATCAGGAGACCTAATTTCAAATCCTACTGTAGACACTTACTAGCTTTGCAACTTTAGGAAGAGATTCAAGGAGAGTAGTGGAACACAGCTAGACGTTTAGAGGGTTGACTGATGTAAGGAAAGGTTCAGTGCCTTATCTGTAGTCACTCAGCTAGTATATATAAGAGAGAGAACTCACACCAAATCTCCCTGACTCCAAGGCCAATCATTTAGCCATTATGGCATATAGGCTCTCAACAGGGATCCCTGATGCCTAGCAAAGCCTGCCTGAGTGATATAGCCCCATTTATGAGATACTTGAACTGTATTATCACTGAGTCTACATCTTGTCTTCTTGGCAGTCTGCACAGCCTAAGGGACTTGTCAAATGCCTTATTGAAAACTTAGGTCATGGACATTCCAGAATGGGGATTCAGAAGGAGACCTTTAAACTCCTCTGTCAGACTGTAAGCTTGTTAGACCAAGGACTATCTTTTGTCTCTTTGTATCTCTAACACTAAGCACATGGTAGGTGCTTAGTAACTGTTTATTGATGTGCTTCCCATAATAGCTTAATGATTATTCATTATTAGCAAATAAAGTTTCACCTTTCTTGACTATTTATTTGAGCCTATGCCGCTTCTTGGAGTGACAAGTTCCATAAGTTTACTGTCTACATTGCACAGTAGGAATCCTTTTGATGTACCCTAAAATAAAATACCCTCTTTCAAGTTTCAAGCCCCTTTGTTCCACCTTAGTTATACTATGGTATACACTGGAATTTCCTGTACAAGTCTAGGTTTGCACTATCTATCAATTAATAATTATTACCTGGGTGCCTACCATATTTCCAGCCCTGGATTTTAGGTATATATCCAAACATCACAGATTAAGAGCAGGATAAGAATGAGGATTTGGTAGTAAGTCTTAGTGTTGTAAAGCACTTAGAGGTTAAATGATTTCCACAGCGTCACATAATGCTGGATGTGAGGATGAGATGTTAGATTTGATTTTAGGTCTTCCAACCTCAAAGCCCAGCACTCTATCCACCACACCATCCTATCTTGTGCCCATCTTTGCATCCTTTATAAATACTGGAGCATTCACAAAGACCTTCAGATGAAATCAGTGAAGTAACTTTGTTCAGCTTTCCTTAACTCAGTAGCTGAGAGGCCCCAGGATCTGACTCTAGGCTCTTTCTCCCTCTCTCTCTCTTTCTCTCTCTTTCTCTCTCTCTTTCTCTCTCTCTCTCTCTCTCTCTCTCTCTCTCTCTCTCTCTCTCTCTCTCTCTCTCTCTCTCTCTCTCTCTCTCTCTCTCTCTGTCTCTCTCTCTGTCTCTCTCTCTGTCTCTCTCTGTGCCACTGTCTCTACATGACTCTCTCTGTTTCTGTCTCTCTGTCTCTCACAACTCTGCCCTACCCTTCCCCAAAGGCAGGTGGGAGGAAGATTGACAGTAGAGGTCCAAGTCAGCTCTGGTAGGCCTTTCCAATTGCATACAGAACAGTGAGGATCACATGCCCTTTTTACTGAAAAAATCTGTAGAAAGTGCAGAAGTTAACATGACACCTCACTAAGTAAATTTCTTTTAGAAGGTGCTCTGTCTCTCTTAGGTAATGGCAGATGTGATGGTTGCCATGGCAACTTCATGTCTGTGTTTTGAAGAGCCTGGCATAATAGTTACATGAATCCCCTGTAATTTATGGTCACATCAGGTAAAGCTCCTCCAGGAAGGCTTCACAAGGGGTCGTCTACTTGCTTTGGTTTTGTTTTTTTGTTTTCCCTTGTAAGTATGGCCTTATTCCAAGGAGGAACTTGGCTTTTTAGTCTTGTGGTCTTGGTTGTAAATGAGGAAAACATTTTTTAAAGATAGAAGACTTTTGTCCTGAGATTTTCACATGAGAATAATGATGCCCGCACAGCTTCCTTCTAAGGGCTGTTGTAAGAAAAATACTCGGTAAACCTCAGAAGATTATAGAAATACAACTTAATAATGATAAAGAATGAATAACTCTTTAAAAATAGTTTGTGAGGCAAATGAATACCTTGGAGCACTGAGCAGCCTGACAATTTTTCTTCCTCTTCCTCTTTTTTTCCTCTTGCAGGGGAGGTGGTAAAAGCTATTGGCATCTCTGGCTAAAATATAAGTTTTAGATAAGTTCCTGAACCTCTGGGGTCATTTTGTAACCTGTGTGTATGGTATCACACACCTAGGCAAGGTGATGTAGGGGAAACAATACTGGACTTGGAATTGAGAACCTGGGTTCAAATCCTGGATATACTGCTGTATGATGAGCAAATAACCCTCTTCTCCTGGCCTCAGTTTCCTCATCTGTAAAATGAGCTTGTTGCATTGGAACAAGGGTTCTTAATGCTTTCTATGTCATGGACCCCTTCAGCATATTTGTTGGATCTTATGGACCCCTTGTCAGAATCATGGTTTTAAATTCATAAACTACATAGCATTACAAAGGAAACCAATATGTTGAAATACAGTCATCAAAATATTTTTAAAAAATACTTCACTGACCCTAGTTTAAGAACTCCCTACACTAAATAGTCTCTAAAGTTTTTTCCAGCTCCGAGTCCCATGCTTCTATGTAACCATCTTTTCCAGAGTCACCCATGAGAATCCCCTCAGTTTAGCAAGGTTTCCTCTGGAGGAGTCTCACCTAAGGTGGCCAGTGGCCAGAATTTAAATGTCAGTTAAACTCACTTAATCTCTTTGGGACTCAGTTTCTTCACCTGTAAAATGAAGGTCTTAGACTAGATGTCCTCCAAATCTTTTTCCAGTTTGAAATTTACGATCTTATAAATAAAATTGTTTCCATCATCATTAAATGACCCTTAGGAAGGAAAAGAGAATTCCTTCCCCAAAGACATACAACTGATGGGTGTCCAAGACAGGATTGAAACCCAAGATTCTTACAACTCTAAGTCCCATGATCCTAGGATGTCTTTGTGGGGACTCTGACACTTGCATGGGATCACAGATTTAAAGTTGTAGGAGCTTTAGAGCTCATTTAGTCTAATTCCCTCATTTTAAGGATGGGAAAACTGTGACCTAGAGAGACTCAGTAATTTTCTCAGTCACAAAGGTAGTAAGCAACAGAATTGAGATATGAGCACAGGTCCTCTATATACTTCCCATTTCATCCCCTTTGAGAAGGATGAAGACTGGGGGTTGATAGAGGTCATCTACCCATGATCCTTCAGACCTCTAGGGTCAGGTTGTGCTGAAAGCAATTTTTCTAGAGTATTTCTAGGCTGGCCATAGGTCTCTTAACCAAAACTTGCTCCCTATTTTCAGAGGCTCTTGATTAAACCTTAGATTCAAGTTATATAAACACAGCCTTCCCATTGAAGCCCACCTGAAATTATAGGCTATTAAAAGACAGATTAAAGCCCCCTAGAGACTCTTTCACTGAAGCACTCCAGGACCCTTTGATGCAAACATCAGTCAGATGGATAAAAAAAAATGCAGCTTAAAATAGTTTAAAAAAGGGGAATGGAAGGAGAAATATAAGCTGTATATTGAGGTGTTTTTGCTTTTTGTTTTTTTGTTTGTTTTTATAAGCTGTATACTGGAAAGATGAGGTCCAAGTACTGACCGGAACATATGGTCAACCTGAGCAAGTTTATGTCTATATATCCCTTCCTTGTTTTGCCTCTATAGACTTACCAAATACCTTTGGTTTCCTTTGAGTCCCGGAGGGTAATCTGGGAAGTTCCTAGCAGTAAGGAGTAGGAGGAACCTTGAATAGGTAGGTACCATCAAGGGCATCTGGGAATAGTTAACTGAGATGTAGGAGGCCTGTGCCAGGGAGATACATTGGACAGAGTAAGATGTCAGGGGAATCTGGCCACAGGTAATGCTGGGAAACTAGATGGCACAATGGATAGAGTTCAGAAGACAAGTCTTCCTGACTTCAAGTCTGGCCTCAGATACTTACTGGTTGTGTGACTTTGGGCAAGTCACTTAGCCCAGTTTGCCTCAGTTTCCTTATCTGCAAAATGAGCTGGGGGAGGAAATGGTAAAGTACTCTAGTAATTTTGCCAAGAAAACCCCAAATGGAGTCACAAAGAATTGGACATGACACAAAATGACTGAACAAGAAAACTAGGTGTTGATTTATTGAACTGAGAAATAGTGTAAGGCAACAGGGAAATGCTCCATTTTGCTGGGAGGCAGGAATATTGTGGTACTAGAACAGACTGGCTGCTAGCAACTGGGCCCCATCAATGAGGATCAGGGTTAATTTTACTCCTGAAGGTCTAGAGTCCCTAGATAGGTCTAGATCATCAATTCTCAATCTGTGGGTTATGTTCAGTTTTACATCCTGCATATCAGATATTTACATTATGATTCATAACAGTAGCAAAATTACTGTTATGAAGTAGCAACGAAAATAATTTTATGGTTGGGGGTCACCACAACATGAGGATCTGTATTAAAGGATTGTAGCATTAGGAAGGTTGAGAACCACTGGTCTAGATGGATCTTGGGATATTACACTCTGCAGGGACTCAGGTATTGGTGAAGAGTAACTGGGGAAAGACAAAGAACTGGGATATAAGAGCTGGGATGGAAGGGAAGGAGTTTAGTTACAGGACAAATGCTCAGTTCATGGGAAATGAATTTATGACTGAAGTCAGAATGAGTCCAGAATCAGAGAGAACTTTATGCTGGGCCATGGACAGTGCTTTACCATCTGTGTGACCTTAGACAATTCAATGCAAGACAACAAAAAAAAACATTGATTAAATACCTACTGTATATAAAGTGCATTGGGAGACACAAAATTGAGGTAATACCTATTCCCTATCTTTTAAGAATTTATATTTTAAGAGAGAGAAGATGCCAACACAATCAAACCACAAGCATTAATTAATTAATTAGGCATTGTGCTAGGTAGTGGGGATATAAAAACAAAATTAAATCGGGCCATGCCCTCAAGGAATTTATATTCTATTGGCAGGAAATAACATGTGTATAGCAAGTGAATGGAAAATGATCATGAAAGTAAATGCAATTTGAGGGGGGGAGGTGGGAGAAGTGGGGAGTAAGGGAGGCAGCTGGGAGGATCAGAAAGTGTTTCATATTAGAAAGTAATATTTGACCCGAAATTTAAAAGGAAGTTAGGAATTCTAAGAAATAAGGTGAGGAGGATTTATATACTAGATAGTATTGGGGAGGGAAGCAGGGGAGGGCAGGCAGCCTATACAAAGGCAAAGAGATAGTAAATGACATATTATATCAAAAAGGTCAGTTGGGAGAGCTTGTAGAGAAATGAAAGATATTGTGTAATACCTCTCAAACTATGGAGTTAAAAAAAGAATATCTCATTTGAAGTTTAATGGGGAGGTTATGACTGGATGGGGTGACTAGGGAAGGCTTCCTGAAGGGGGCAGGTAGCATTTGGGTGGAATTTTAAAGGATGAGTAGGAAATTAATAGGTGAAGTGGGAAAGAGAAGATATTCCAGTCATTTGGAATAGGGAAAGAGGTTGTTTGATTTGGCTAGAGCTCAGATTTGATAGATGAGAGCCATATAATTTAAAACTAGAAAGTGAGGGCAGTGCCAGATTGTGGAAGGCCTTGAGTGCCAGACAGAAGAGTTTAAATTTTACTTGGCATTCTTGGGGCCTTTGGTTTAACCTTCTAGGGCAGTGGTTCTCAACCTTCCTAATGTTGAGATCCTTTAATATTCATATGTGGACATATTTGCATGTGGGTGGACCCGCCTGGAGACAGATAGAGGAGCAGTGTCTCCGTTCCTAAGACCATCAGAAATATGTGTTTCCTCATGGTCTTAGGCAACCCCTTTGACCCCTGTGAAAGGGTCATTAGACTCTCAAAGGGGTCGCGACCCACAGGTTGAGAACCACTGTTGTAGAGCCTCAGTTTCTTCATTTGTAAAATGAGTAAGTTGGTCTGGAAGTACTCCAAGGTCTCTTTCATCTCCATTCCTATCATCACATCATCTAGGAATCCTTGTATCCTCCCCTACTTTGGAGTTTGGTTTTGTCCCAGAACCTGGGCTAGACTTGACTCTGAAGATCAGGGCTGAGTAGCCTATGATTTAGGAACTGGAGGACTATGAGGGTAAGGAGTTGGGCTTGTGATTACATTGGTCTTAATTTGATTTCCCAAGGATACTTCCGCTTGGGGAAGAGTGCATCAGTAGACCTGCCTATCAGTCCACTTGGTAGTACTTATTGACTATTAAGTCAGTTTTCAAATGCTAATCAGTCTCCTGTAGGCTTGGGTGGCACAAGCCAGTTTCCCCAAGGCCTGATTGCCCCCTGAATAAACTGATCTTTGAAGTTCCAGACTAGCAGACTAAACCCTGGATTCCAGGGAGATAGCAGCCACCTTGAAGCTATTCCCAGCTATCAACTTACCTCTCTTCCCCATGATAATGCCCCCAGCCAGTGTGGGGTAATTGGCTTTTTGCCAAGGCCCTGGAGTGCTGGCCTGGCTGGCTGGTTTCCTGGCAATGGTTCACCTGCTCTTAGCCAAGATGTGCTATTGCCTTTTGGGATAGATACCAGAATGTGGCATAACCAGAACATGGACTTGACATTCAATCTGTGAGTCTATTGGTCGTGCTGAGACATGTGTGTGCATGCAGATATATGCTTATGCATGCACATGTGTGCGTGTTTGTAACTGTAGGCAGATTGTGGGCATGTATGCTTGTATGTGTATATACATATATATATATATTTCTCTGTGTGTAGGTATGTGTGGGTGTGCATCTATATAGGTGTGTATGCATGTGTGTTGGTGTGTGCATATTTGATAGATCTAGTCTTCATTTCATTCACCTGTTAAGTTGACACTGTAAGCATCTATCTACTTGGTGAGAACAAGAATTGGGTTGAATATCTATCCAGTGCTCTCATTTCCACCTGTGCCCTGAATTTCCAAAGTACTCCTCTCTGATCTTTAAGATTCCTTCTGATTCTAACTCCTAGGATCCTATGAATGCTATTTTTCTTAAAAGCAACCGCCCCCGGTCCCCCATTCCCCCAAAAGAGCAACAACAAAAACCTATTTCTTTATATCTTTTGATTTTTACATCAACTAAATTTATCCTCCCCTTCCTTCTTTCCGAAAAAGCCATTCCATATAGCCAAGACTTTTGAATGGTGGTGAATGAGCCCACAGAGGCCTGGGGGCTTGATTCTGCAACTGAATCATATAACATTGAGCAAGTTGCTCAGTTTAGGTTTCAGAGTATCTTTTACTTTTATAAGTGGAAGTAGAAGGTGGTGATAGGGAATTAGATGTGTTGGGTAGGAAGCCCGCCTGCCCTGCAACTATTATAGAATTATATCCTACATCCCTGAGAGGTCAAGGGCCTTGTTCCAGGCCACATAGTCAGTGTGTCAGAGGCTGGATTTTAATTGAAGTCTTCCTAACTCCCAGGCCAAATCAGCAGCCATTATACCAACCTGCTTCTTCAAAGTGTCTATTGATTTAGGAAAAAAAAAATCAATATTTTAACCACCTGCCTAGAATAATAGAATTCAGATTCGCCTAGAAAAATCGAATTCAAATTTAGACTGAACCTTTGTTGAGTGCCCATCATGTGTGAAACACTGGGCAAGGTACTGAGGGAGAAGGTATTTGGAAGTGTACAGCATTTGAAGTGACTGAACATTGCAAGCTTCCTTCAAGATTCTTATGGGAAGACTTTCTTCACTTTTATTAGTGCCCTCTCCTTCCTTCAATTAGCTTTTGTTTATAGGTCTGTATATTTGCCTTATTGCCTAGTAGGATATAAGGTCCTTGAAGTCAAGGACTACTTTTCTTTCTGTTTTGAAAAAAACAAACAAAACTCCATTGCCTAAAACTAATTATATGCACAGAAATCACTTTATAATTGCTTATTTGATTGCACTGGCTTGGTGCAATGAAGGTGCTAGATTTGGAAACAAAGAATGTAGGTTTAAATCCTGACAGTGCTCCTTAATAGCTGTGTGACTTTAGGAAGATTACTTAACTTCTCTGAGCTTCAGTTTTTATATCTGTAAAAGTTAGGCAGTTAGGGGGGGTGCAGGATAGGAAGGAGGGACATACAATTAGCCTCTCACAATTTGCCCACCATGGAGATGTCCTGTGTAATTACACAGGTACAGCCTGTATTGAATTGCTGCTCCTCCCAGTGGGAGTGGGTGACAAGGGAGGA